>JASEVX010000004.1:143659998-144072498 GCA_031761405.1 Serripes groenlandicus | reverse complement strand
TACGCCTTGACCTGCTTGCGTACTGGTTGAAACGTCAACATACAAACACGACTAAATGGTTTCTTGTCGTCGTAGTGCGTCCCTTAATCGCTTTAACATGTTTGCATACCACAAGTGACCCGCAACGATGTCAATACGATATGGTAGAAATCAGCAATCACATTATATTATAACAAAGGGACTATTGCATTGACTCTTGTAACCAATTCCCACATACAACAAATTAAAGGCTTGGCGTGAAACGGTTGTAACTAAAAATCTATTTTGAAAACCCTGGTTTAGGGGCAATTTTGACCCCTTTGTAAACAATGGAAATTTAGGTGCCATTGCTTAGAACGAGCAATGACACCTAAATTTCCATTGTTTACCAAGAAAAATGATTTAACGCTTATAAAGACTTTACAGCGAGGTGATTAACCTTGGTAAAAAAATACCAATTTTAGTTACAACCGTTTCACGCTAAGCCCTCGAAATGTGCATCAGATGACTTGGAAAGTATGAACAAAATAAACATATTTATCCTTTTGTTCGTCACATTTGCTGGGGGTTTCCTTTCACTGAAGCAGACGACCTTTGAAAACATTGTGGCCAAAGGTGAAATTGCTCAAAATTAGTTACTCTATTCAACAAAAAACATTGATTGATATAGTCCAAATACATTTTCTGAAATGTATTTTTGACCATGTGAACATAATGGTGGCATATCAGATACGTCATAGAGATGAAGCGTCGTATTATTTCCACAAAAACACACTTTTGAGACACGCAAGCTGATGTGAATGATATAAAATAACCCTTTCCCACATACAGCAAATATGCAGCAGACGACTTTGAAAACATATGCGAAAATATTTGGAAACTCCCTTTTAATGAAAGTAAAATAACGGAATGAGTTGAAAACATGATGGCAAGAGGAGAAATTGCTCGTTTTGAGCAATTTCATCTTTTTTCACCACGTTTTCAAAAAGCCGTCTGCTGCAGAGGCTTCAGAAAGCGTCTATATGAGGGAAAGGGCTAACCGGCTTATTGAAACGTGCTAAAATACGCAGGATAGTTGAAAAAGTGATAACCGGTTTATTTTCAATACACGGCAAGTCTCCATAATTTGTGAAGGTCCACCAAATCACCTGTTTTAATGGTAATAGTTTACCGTGTAAACTTACCAAGCAGGCTTAATTTTGTTCTGTTCAGATCTTCATCCGATCATCGGTAGTTCAGTCGATAGTTTCGCGGGCTGTGAATCCAGAGGTTGTGAGTTTGAACCCCAGCTCTGGCAACATGTTTTCCGACGTTTAAGTCAACGCGCCAAACGTCATACGTTTTCCATCAGTGGGCTAACAGTATATGTGGAAATGCAGCTAGTTGCTTGGAAAGACTGTTGTGTGGTGTACTGGTGTGGGAAAACAAAACAAAACCTGGATAGGTTATCTGGCCGCCGTGATATGACTGAACGAACTAAACATTCTACTCTACGAAATGAAATTTATATTCAAATCGTACTTGATTAAACAGAATCAGTTGGCTATAAGACTGGAAAGTGTTGACCAAGTCAAGTCAAGTCAAACCAATACATTTGTTGATAATATAGGACTCCAGCCTTTATTTGTTTGCAATAAATACTTTGTGAGTGCCCTATTGTTTGTCTTGGTTATCATGATTTATATATATAAAGGACATGATATACGAAGATACAGATATGTGTAATGGTCGTCTCGGAATCAGAGCTCATAAGATAATAAAAGTCGTCTTAAGACGATCCATTAAAATACCAACTGAATAGACATTGCTCACGCTGAAGAGAATATCTTTGACAAAAATTTACAGTCAATCGTAAGCATAGTTTTCGTAGTTTGGAAAGTGTGTGTAGTCCAAAATATTGACGCAAGCCCTTTAACCCTTTCCCACATACAACACATCTGGAGCAGACGACTTCGAAACGATCTAAGCAAACATTCCCACTCATTAGTATTGACGAGAGTGGGAAACATTGTGGCAGCAAAAGAACATGCTGATTATGACCATTTTCTACATTTGCCACAATGTTTCAAAAAAAGTAATATGATGCGGATACGTCTACAAGTGGAAAGTGTTCTTTGGCCACGTGGAATCGTAGTTATTTATAGATCCCGGTATCTAGTAGCCAATATAAATTGAGAAGGAAGTAACTGTTCTTACCGGTCAAATTTGAAAATCGTATTTAACACATTTTCCCGTCTTGTAAAAGTTACAGGTAAATTTTCTCAATTGTTATCTGAACAAACAACTGATTTGATACCGTGAGGCTGTCTCTGAGCGAGATAATGACCTGATAAAGTTTTCATGAGCGTGGATAATTGTTGGGTATGACAACATCCGGTTGGATTCGGGGGATGTTAGATGTCATTTGTCCATAAAATAATCATGTTGATTCTACAATTCTACAATTCCCGCCATATGTCAGTTCTTGTTAACAAAAAGCATTAGCCAATGAAAACTCCACATTTGTGTGCACTTCCGACGTAACTGGAAGATAACTGTCCAAGCATTTGTCAAGAACGCTTCAAATTTTAAAAGTCTGTAATTCTGATCAAAAGTAGTCGATCACTACACAAATTCAATGGGTGTGCCTTGAAATAGATAAATAAAGCTCACATTTTATCTTTATGACGAAGAAAATTGCAGAAATGTTCGGGTAAAGTTTTGAAACTAGTGCTTCCGCTTTCTGCTTTTCTTACCCTACGTGTAACAAGGATTGCCTATGTATTTGACCAGATTGACTCTACCATTTAATCAGGTATGTTTGCAATTCCTTAGATAGCTGGAAGGAAATGGAAGTTTATAGCATTCAGGCCGTTTGGGACATGTCTATTGCCATTGCAATTGATACAATGATAAAACTAAAACACATTTAGTAATGAAGTCAATGTATTCATATTTATTTTTCGAATCAACTTTCAGTTGAAAAAGAAATGAATCTGCTTTAACGACTTACTTTACGATCTGTAGCCATATTAAACATACATCTATAAGTTGTAGCATTTTCCTTTATAGCATAAAGGTGGAACCAGAACGCGAGTTTCGTTTTTTAGGCGCCCTGCTGAAGAGAGTCCCCTGGTTAGAGCTCCTTATTTGACCATTAAACCCTTTGTAGTTGGTACTCAACAGATTCGTCTCATTGAGACCATTCTTTTGGGTACCCACAACATATGGTTTAGTTGATTAATAAAAGACAATACTCATCCGTATCTAGTCACGTGTCTTTGGTCCATGTACAAACAGTTGATAAGTCGATAAGCAGTTTCATAAGCATAGTCTAACCAATGTATTCAATGTCCGTCGCATATATCGAGGGCTTGGCATGAAACGGTTGTAACTAAAAACTATTTTTGAAAACGCTGCTTTAGGGGCAATTTTGACCTCTTTGACCTCTTTGTAAACAATGCAAATTTGGTGCCATTGCTCAGAACGAGCAATGACACCTAAATTTCCATTGTTTACAAAAAGAAATGATTTAACGCTTATAAAGACTTAATGTTGAGGTGATTAACCTTGGTTAAAAATATACCAATTTTAGTTAAAACCGTTTCACGCCAAGCCCTCGATATGTAGCACATAGTCAAACGTGTAGACGTATACAGCTTATAAACAGACGTTTGTGATTTCCAATATAGACAAAGTACCAACACTATCTCTGTTCAATGCCTAAACGTTGTTGGAAGGAAACAAGTGAGTGTCTCCGTGTTATCCGCATACTATCTTCGACGGTGCCAAAACAAGTTCTTTCCACTGTTATATTAATCATAGTTCGGTTACAACGAAATAAAGGGTTACACATTATACAAGAAAAGCATATTTACAAGGCGTGATTATGTGTAAGCATTTGTGCATCATCTTCTTTCTTTTTTTTATAAAATAGTTTAAATGATGATGATAAAAAAAAACATTTATTTCTTTCCAGCCATTCGCGGGAAACCGGCTCCGGCTTTCGGGGCACCTCCAGCAGCCCTAAAATTAAACAAGACGGAAACCATACAACATTACATCTTTTCGAATGAATATCATATAATTTGACAGTGTCACGTTGCTTTGTTACCTATGTTCATTATACGGCGGAATGCCCGAAAATCTTCTCCTTTCATGAACAATTTCCCACATACAGACGCTTTCTTGCGCCTCTACAGCAGATGAAATTTGAAAGCATTGTGACAAAATGAGCAATTAATCATAATTAGCAATGTCTCATTTTGCCACAACGTTTTTAACTCTAACAGTCATAATATTTTCGTGTACAGAGACCTTTCTGCTGCAGATGTGTTGTATGTTGGAAAGGGGGGTTTAAACACAATAGTTGGTAACTGTACAGTATATTTTCGTCACACTATAAAGTGTAATTGTATTTTAAATCGAGACATATTTTTTTCAGATTTGCAAGCAATACTTACTTAGTTCATTTTCATTTATAAATCTAGAAATTTAACCCTTTCGCTGCCAAAGGCAATGAAAGGATTTTGCAAAATATGCAGATTCAGGGGAGACGACTGGTAACGAGCTATCTCTCCGGAAATCTGCATTCTTTGCCATTTAGACATTAAATGCTACCAAATTTCCTGTTGGACGAAAAATAGACTGTTCCAATTTAAACATGGAATAGTCGACTTTGTGAAATTCGGCAGGGAAGGATTTAACCAAATAATATAAACATTATTCTATATAAAGAGATAGAAAACAAGTTATCACATTATTATTATAACGCATAGTTTTCGAGGGTGCCTGCACGCAAATAAGATATGTTACAATAATTGTCAGCCTATGTTATTTCTTAACTTGTCTTACACGTTACATCTGACTTATCACATGACTTTATTACTTGAAGTCCATTTGGTTATATTATGCCAAATAGGGATGAATTATAAGTATTACAATGAAGAGTGAGGAACTAAGGTGTCATATAATATGTCTATTTAAACCGCTGGTGCGGGGTCTTGACCACTGGCTGCTTTCCTTTCAGCCATCATTTGGTCCCGCATTCTTCTCACGGCAAGTACAAAGTCTGGTGGGGGAGGTGGGTACATTGACTTGGGTGGTGATGGGGCCGGGGCAGGGGCGGCGGTAGGCGCTGGCGAGTTGACGTTTTCTATTGATGATGTACCAGTTGGGTATACAGGTGCTGGTTCTGTTGTCTTATTTGGAGGAACCATTTGTACAGGACGGCCTGGCATCATTGGCCTCGGTCGACCTGGTTGCATTTGCATTGGTTGTCCGGGCATCATAATCATGGATTGTCCTGGCATGTACTGCATCTGTCCATTTGGTACTGTTTGGGCTGAAGTTAAAATACGACCAGGAAGGACTTGCATTGTTTGAGCTGGCATCATTGGTTGACCTGGCATCATCTGCATTGGTTGGCCTGGATAAACTTGTACTTGTTGCATGCCATTGGCAGGAACTGTTTGACCGATTGGTGCACTTCCCGTTGGAGGCTTCGGTGTACTTGCCTGAGGATATTTCGCTTGATATGCGTTGGCTTTAGCAACCTGCTCCTGCTTTAATTGGGCCTGGCGAGTTTTCATGCTATTCATGAAATGAGCCATTACGACAGGATTATTCTGCGCTCCAGATGTCTGTATTTTCTTCATCGTTTGCATATTTGATGCCATTTCCTGTATTTCCCGATGGGAGGTCCTGTTGGAGAGAAATAGGAAGCATGCAGTGTTATTGACATATGACCCAACGCAACGCAACTAATAACCTATAGATGTCTATCCGTAATTGGCAGTTAGCAAAAATAGAAGCATGGTGTATTCTATATTCTTCGAAATTGAAAGAGTTCTAGCCTTTCAAACATGTTATAGATTGCTTGAGATTTATAAGAGAAAACAATGTACCACGAGTAATATCATCACTTATTTCAAATCCTCGAAGATTGTTTTGTTTGTTAATGTAAAGTGGGTTTTTTTCTAAGGAAAGAGAGAAATCATCAAGTCGTCTGGTTAATTTCTAATAATGTTACAATGGTATAAAAGCCGTAAACCAAGTCATCAATCAGTCTTGAAATTTGATTTGGACAATTACATGAATTGGTGGCTTGGATTCTAGTATATAGCGATTAATATTGCGTTGGGTCGAGATATGAGTTAATCCAACACCGATGGGTGGCATGCATGTTAAATCTTTAAACCAAATAACATTTAAAATAATAAAACAATAAACGTAAGATGAAACAAGTTTAGTATGATTATACACAAAACATGCATCGAATACTTATTATATAATTCCTTGCAAAGCTATACGCTGCAAACACGACGCAATTAGCCGGCAACAACATGTGTAAGCGTTTCTCCATAGATAACATTTCAACTTGTTGATATTTTTCTTTAAACGATGACTGTTTCGTCCGCATGCGTTTTGTTTAGTTCATTTAAATAGACATCTAGAGAAGATGCGAGTTTCGTACTCTCGGATCCAGGTTAAAACCGTATAACCTTTAAACCCAATGTTACTGTGCTACTCAAGCGACTCATCTTGTAGAGACGATTCCTTTGAGCACCCAGAACACGGGGTTTCATTGGTCAATATAGGAGATACCACGTGAACAAGACCAATCATCTCCACCCTTTCTTAAGACATGCATATGTCTAGTTAGTGGGTATAAAATAGTGCATGTCTAGACTCACTTCCCATATAACTATACCGATGTCTATGTTAATTCAGAGCTGTGAACAAGGGGCATATTCCACGTTCTAAACTACTTATTTAACCCTTTCCCTCATACAACAATTCTGCAGCAGACGACTTTGAACGTATTTTGTCAAAACATAGAAAATCTCCATAATTTAATGGATAACCTATGACAAAAAGTGGAAAACATTGTTTCAAAAGGAGAAATTGCACGTTCTGTGCAATTTCTTCTTTTGTCACTATGTTTTCAAAAAGGCGTCTACTGCAGAAGCGTCAGAAAGCGTATATATGAGGGAAAGGGTTAACACACAAAAACCTACGGTGTAGGTACTCAAAATGGTCGTCTCAGTGAGACGATTTTTGTGAGTACCCACAACGTAAAGTTTGGTAGAGCAATAAGAGAAATATTGCGGCGAAAGTATCAGCTTACTCCCCTTTTGTTTTTGTTCTCTGTTGTAGTCGTCATTTGAATCGCTTCGCAAAGACTAGTCTAATGAGTACCAACAACAAAGTGTTTAGAGAAGCAATACAACATTTTAAAGTATTATTCTTTCTTTCTTACAGCTTTTGTAAATATTTGCCTATATATATTGTAAAAGCCGCCCATAGCAGATTTGCTGTGTATGTGAAATTGTTAAAAAGTAAGGCGCCATGTCGCCAAGATGACAAGACATCACGACCCATCTTATATATGCAAATTAAACAGTATATGTATATATATATATACTTAACTACGCATGGCAAGGGCAAATATAATCACAATGTTATTGTCATATATATAGCAATACGTTTGTTCTTGACATGGCTCAACTATTCATTTAAAGACGTAGTGTTGGCAAAACAGTGAAATTCTATGAAAGATGTGCAATTTCTCTGGAATACGTATGCTCCAATGGCACCTTTTAAAAATTCCCATTTGATACTCCTATGTAAAATAGACTCGTGACATGTTTAGTACGCGATATCTCGTATATATATCATTTAACACGAACCATTTCCCAGAACTGATCAACGAGCAATTTCTCCTTTTGCCGCAATATTATCAAAAGTCGTCTGCTGCAGATACGTCAAAATTATACTTCATTTGTGAAAGCGTAACTCTTAAGAGTATCGTAAAATCCACTATAATGAGTATCGAGGGTGTGGGTTTGTTCCTGCAACACTAATACATACTGCTCGCAGCGCCACTAGAAGCTTATACTAATTACAACTCGCTTTATCTGTTATGAGGGGGCCACTGATAAACGCAGCTATTTACAGATTATGAGAGTCTTCGTAAGTCAATCGAGTGCAGTCCATTAGGTCTCCAATGGAATCACACATGTCCATGTACGGGAAACCGTCACAAGAGTGATGCCCCGCTTAACTCTTTCAGCGCCACAGACAATATTGAGGTTTTTGCAAACAATGCAGATTCAGGTGAGTAAGCTCGTAACGAGCTGTCTCACCTGAAATCAGCATTGTTTGCCTTTTAGTTACCAAAATAGTCCAAAACTTTCATAAATTGAGAAATGGACACACCCGATTTTGAACATGGAAGAGTCTACTTTAAACAATTCGGCGCTGAAAGAGTTAATTTGGATTTCTAGATTCTAATGTTGCCAATCTCATTACAAGCACACCAAAAGTATTCGCTGTAAGTATATTGGATCCAACGACGCCACATAACAAACTTATTTTGAATTGACCGCTATATACTTAAATATTCATGGACAGGTGCTCTTTTTACAATGAAATTGCATAATATAAGCCGTTCCACGAGAAGACGAACATTGTGGACTATGAGTGAAGTATCGACCCGGATCAGCCTAAGCACGCCGCGCAGGCTAACCCGGACAAATTGTGTTCGCCTCCTGTAGATTTTGTGTTTCATGAGTCATTATGCTATGCCTCTATCCCCCTGAGACAGAATGTGTCGGCCCGGATTACCTTGTACGGACTGCGCAGGCTGATCTGGGTCGACACATTACGTAGAGTCCATACTGTTGTTTTTTTCGTGAAACGGCTCATATCATATACAGTCGTAACACACGACACTAACCACTTGTCTATCTCGTTTATTGACATATATTTACTCCCCTGTTTTGATACCAAGCGACTTTGTAGGCGACAATTCCATTGTCTAAGACGACCTTTATGGGGCAGTCGTCAGATATATATACGAGCGAGCGTATTATATCTATGAACGAGGTTTGGCGTGTTGATTGAGTCATCGAGTGGAGAAGATATGCGATAGACAAAATACAATTGACTTGCGAAGATGTATAAATTGGGTTAATTGTTTCCGTATCCCAAAAATTAATATATAATAACCCATGCAACCACGACCAGCATATACCAACCATTCTAAATAAGATTTGAACAATATTCTAATTTTCACAATAACTCAAGATCTCAAGATCTGATTGGCTAAATCATATTTGTACAGCCAGTTTGAAATTCTGTTGTTTTTTTGTGTAACTTGAACTTAATTGAGAACAATATTTAGAATTGTTGGTGAATCCGGCCGCACATTATTATAATTGAACCGTTCCACGAGAAAACCAACACTATGGCCTCTGCGTAAGGTATCTACCCATATCAGCCTGCGAAGTCCGCGCAGGCTAATCTGGTCCGACACATTCCGTCTCAAGAGGGTAGAGTTATAGAGTAATGATTCCTGAGACAGACAATCCACAGGAGGCGAAAAGTGTATGTCCGGGTTAGCCTGCGCGGCACGCTTAGGCTGATCCGGGTCGATTGCTTTATGCAGAATCAACAATGTTGGTTTTCTCGCAGGACGGCTAAAATGATGTTATGTTATGTTATGGAGTATATAAACACCTACCTAGGGTTCATCATTTTCATCATCTCGATCATTCTACGTTGGCTGGCGTCCATCGGACATCTTGGGCAGCCGCGACAGATGTAAAAACTTTCTGGTGTGAAGGGAATTTCTTTGGTTTCACAAAGTGCCATTGGGCAGCTTCTCAAGACGGGGCACATTTGCATGGTCACAAATGGGTCCATGCCTGTGATCTGTAATTACAATCTTAACATTAGTATAGAATAACCTGCTTCTACCTACCATTTCAGTATAGGGTCGCTTAAGACCCCGAGGACCAGATCAATACTCTAGACTTTTCCCATCCATATCTCTATTATGACTCTAATACACCCTATGTTGTGGGTACGCAAAAGAATCGTCTCACTGAGACGATTCTTTTGAGTACCCACAACATAGGGTTCGAGGGTCAAATACGGGTTTGGGGATGTGAAATACTCTTCTTATCTAGAGCTCTGATAGACCCTTTCGAAATGGATAAGCAATCAAAAGGCTATAGAGACAACATTTGTGTGGACCAACAGCCGTTTACCTTTCACACAGTGAATGTAGTTCGGATCATACGTTGTAACGGTTCGCTGCAGAGTTAACGACAATCAGCTGTGTATTTATCCCGGGCTAAATGACCGATTGATTGATTGATTGGGGTTTAACGCCGTTTTTAACAATTTCTCAGTTATATCACGGCGGCCAGTTCACCTACTCATGCATTTCCTGGTTTTCTCACACCAGTACTCCACACAACAAACTTCACAAGCAACTGGCTGCTTTTCCACATAGACTTAGCCCATTGGTGGAAGACGAATGACGCATGTCGCATTGACTTTTGTCAATCGTCGGGTTGACCGAGCCGGGATTCAAACTATATGACCGAATACACTTAGTAATATAATGATAAGGACAGTTGTGACCGAAACAAGGCACTAAAATGCGTTACATTTCGATGGTAAGTATCGTTAACCATTTCCCTCTTTCAGACGGACTTTAGACGTATCTGCGGCAGAGGACTTTTAATGGTGAGAACTGTTTGCTTTTGCCAAAGTGTTTACAATTCAATTCAATATATGTTCTTTCATTTATAGAGATTTTCAATATGTTGTATCTATATGTTTACAGAATCGCCCATAGATATGATAGTGAATGGCTAGTTTTATAATAAAACGATTGTAAAACCGAATGGTGCGTTAAACATGATCATGCCATGATTTAGAATATATATGAGCCGTCCCGCGAGAAAACCAACAGTATGGCCTCTGTGTAATGTATCGACCCAGATCAGCCTGCGCAGTCCGCAATGTTGGTTTTCTCTCGGGACGGCTCATTTATAAGTAAGAAGCTCCTTAGCATTGCTTTTAAGGAGAACTATTTCTGAATTATTTAATTTCTTTTTAATATCAGTATATATTTGTTTTATAAATTTCTGACTATACTTTCATATTGAATAATATATTAATTGCTGATTTAAATTTTCAGTTTCAGTTTTGAGCGGTAAAAAGGTAATACATTCATAAGAAAATGAGTTTACCAGTCCAGTGGTCTCGAATGGAGCCTTCGCCTCAGGAGTTGGCTGCTTAGCAAGCTTCATCAGGACATCAACTTTGCTCTTGAAGTTAGCAACGCCCCATAGATTTCTCTGCTGGGCCGGGGTAATACCTGTTAAGAAACAGAGTGAACCACATATCACACGAAATCCAATATCCTAAGGCTGGACAAGTCATAGTAATAACGATCAAAGTGCATAGCTATGTGATCTAATAGTTGGACGAGTCATTGTAATAACGATCAAAGTGCATAGCTGTGTAATCTAATGGTTGAACAAGTCATAGTAATAACGATCAAAGTGCATAGCTGTGTAAGCTAATGGTTGAACAAGTCATAGTAATAACGATCAAAGTGCATAGCTGTGTAATATTATGTTTGGACAAGTCATAGTAATAACGATCAAAGTACATAGTTGTGTAATCTAATGTTTGGACGAGTCATAGTAATAACGATCAAAGTGCATAGTTGTGTAAAATAATATTTGAACAAGTCATAGTAATAACGATCAACGTGCATAGTTGTGTAATATAATGGTTGAACAAGTCATAGTAATAACGATCAAAGTGCATAGCTGTGTAATATAATGGTTGGACAACTGATAGTAATAATGATTAAAGTGCATAGTTGTGTGATCTAATGGTTGGACAACTGATAGTAAAAACGATCAAAGTGCATAGTTGTGTGATCTAATGGTTGGACAACTGATAGTTATAATGATCAAAGTGCATAGTTGTGTGATCTAATGGTTGGACAACTGTTAGTAACAAATATCAAATTATATTTTTGTGTAATCTAATAGTTGGACAACTCATAGTAAAAACGATCAAAGTGCATAGTTGTGTGATCTAATGGTTGGACAACTGATAGTTATAATGATCAAAGTGCATAGTTGTGTGATCTAATGGTTGGACAACTGTTAGTAACAAAGATCAAATTATATTGTTGTGTAATCTAATAGTTGGACAACTCATAGTAAAAACGATCAAAGTACATAGTTGTGTGATCTAATGGTTGGACAACTGATAGTAATAATGATCAAAGTGCATAGTTGTGTGATCTAATGGTTGGACAACTCATAGTTATAATGATCAAAGTGCATAGTTGTTTGATCTAATGGTTGGACAACTGATAGTAATAACGAAGAAAGTGCATAGCTATGTAATCTAATGGTTGAACATTTCGATTCAGCCAATCAACAATTGTGATACTGTGTTAATTTAGAATTAGAATATTATTCAGAATAGTTTGTGAATACAGGCCGCTGGGTTATGAAGGTGGTTACAGTGATAGAATGTCGGCCTCTTCTATCGTATGTCCCTTGTTAGATCCGTGATGAGCGGATTCTGCCTTTGGGATTTGTGCACACAAACGGCGCGAGTACTGGTTAAGTATCCAGGAAGCAGACATCGATCGTAATTATTATAAGCTGAAAGATACTTTCGCAATCGATGTAAAAACATAAGTTCAAACGAACTTAACTGAAGAAGATATTCAAATCGATCGAGTTCACCTTTACAACGATAACACTACGTACCTGTACCATGGTCCCCAAGAAGTTGTAGAATGAATCCGGCTCTTGGGTCGACATAACCTCCGGGCTGCTGTTGTTGTTGTTGTTGTTGTTGTTGTTGTTGTCCTCCAGGTTGCTGTGGGTTGTTGTTATTATTATTCATCATCATTAGCATTGGTAGCATCTCGTTCATGCCTGTCATACCACCGGCACCTCCCTGGGACATTAACATGAGCATCATTGGGTCCATACCTCCGCTGCCGGATGCGCCTGTGTTGCCAGCTGCTCCGCCGCCGCCGCCGCCGCCCGCCATGTTTTGCATTGCCATCATGGTAGCTAAGTCGCTTGCTTCCATCCCACCCATTCCTAGCATTCCCAGTCCCCCCATTCCCCCCATTCCTCCCATTCCTCCCATTCCTCCCATTCCTCCCATTGCTGCCATACGTGCCATGTTTGCCATACCTTGGCCGCCCATCGGGAACTGACAGTTGCCTGTAATGAAAAAAAGGGAGATAAACATGTATTATTAAAATTAGAACACGGAGAGTGTGGCATTCCCTGCAATAAGGAAATTATTAATAAATTATAAGCGCAATGAGCTATCATTTAGCTTGAATTAAAATTGTTGATCTATATGTCATTATCATTGAATTGTGGGCACGGTTTGGATGCTGATCTCCCCCATTCGACCATGATATCTGTTGGAGATGTACACAATTATACTGTTTTTCAATGTTTTTTCACGCACCAGCTTGTAACCGGACATAATGAAACTCTCGTCCTGCCGCTCTGTCAGCATGTAACCTATCCAATTGAATTACAGGTTCTGCAACTGCACAGTCTGATCAAATTACTCACTGTTCATATATTACATACATAAGCGTGTCAGAATATTCTGTAAACGTGTGTATATTCGCATTCAAAGTTATCCTCGGTACGCAATATAGTGGAAAACGTTTGTCTTAGCATATACGAATACACATATCGGAGATGTGTGCACGTGATCGCCGTGCGATGGCTGAGTATATAAGACCGGTTTGACGGGTTTTGGTCAGTTATAGCAAGACTTCGAACAGTTAACTTCTCACTATCCGAATTCAGTATCAATACGAGGGTTTAATATATATATTCTGTATTTCACTGTGTTATGTGCTTGGAAGAATTGAATAAGGAATGGTTAATATGCAATTGGACTGTACAGGTTTCCAAAGTCTTTTATCTCTGGTGTTTCCCCTGGGTTAGTCATATCGTAGTCATTATGTTTAAAGTTCTGATCAGACAACAGAACAATTTAATATATATATAGTAAGCACAGATTGTAATTGCTTACTTCCTCTTGTGAATAAATCGCTGTTTTGCCCATGCAATAGATGTTTGCTTGTGTATAGTAGAGTTAAGACTAAGACTGAGTATGCGGACAGGGTGATCCAATTTAGACATGAATTTGTTTGCGTTAGACGAAAATGTGGACCAAATCCTAAATTGTCCTTTTACAAATGAAGAAGTAAGCAAATCAATTTCAAAATTAAAACATAATAAATCCCAGGGTAAGGACGGTATCGGGGCCGAGTTTTATAAACATACTTGTCATTGTATCAGTCCTATCTTAACTATCTTGTTTAACACAATTTTGACAACGGGAGAGTTCCCCGATGCATGGAGCCAAACTATAATCGTTCCTTTACATAAATCAGGTGACAGAAGCGACCCATCTAATTACCGAGGTATTTCACTTATTGATGTCATTTACAAAATATTATCTAACATGGTAACAGAACGGTTAAATAAGTGGGCATATGAGCATAATATTATTGATGAAGCTCAGGCGGGATTTAGAACTGGTTATTCGGTTATTGATAATATGTTTACACTCCAAGGTATGATTCAAAAATATATCACTAGACCTCATGGTAGATTTTATGTTCTATATGTTGACTTTCAGAAAGCTTTTGATTGTCTAGTACACCACAAAATATTTACAAGTATTCTGAGCAAAGGTGCTAACGGTAATTTAATTAGAGTGCTTAAGTCAATGTATGAAAAACTTGAAAACTATGTCAAACTGCCAAATGGTACGTCACGTAACACAATCTCAGGTCCATTCAGGTGTAATATCGGAACGAGACAGGGGGACATAAGTTCGCCAATAATTTTTAGTCTATATATCAATGAATTAGTTTCGCATTTACGACAAAGGTGTAGAGGTATTTTTTTAACAAATGATATACTTGATATTGTATGTCTGTTGTTCGCCGACGGCGTGGCCTGTGGTGCAGATACAGTAAACAACCTTCAGTTACAACTTAACGCTATTTCAGATTTTTGCTTACAATCAGAAATGACAGTTAACTTAAAAAAGACGGAAATAATAGTATTTAGAAACGGTGGACCGCTTCGAAATACCGAAAAATGGAAACTTAACGGTGAAAATGTAAAGGTTACATCATTTTATAAATACATGGGTCTTCTATTTACACCAAAGTTATCTTGGACTGCAGCTAAATTAAAACTGGCATCTCAAGCAAGAAAAGCTATAAATAGCATCAAACGATATCAACTTCCTTTTGGTAAATTCTCTCATGAAGACTTGTTCAAATTATTCAACTCGATGGTTATCCCTATTCTCACATACGGTGCGGAGATATGGGGGCACACTTATTCCTCAGATATTGAAAAGGTTCAAATTGAATTCTGTCGTTATTATCTCGGTGTAAATTCGTCTGTTAACAATTGTGTGGTATTGGGAGAATGTGGGAGTCTTCCCTTAAGTCAAATATATTTTACAAAGTGCATTAAGTACTGGTGTAAATTATTGCAAATGTCAGACACACGTTATCCTAAAGATTGCTATAAGATGTTAATATCACATGACAATATTGGTCGAACAAACTGGGTCACAAATATCAAGGAGTTATTATATAGATACGGCTATGGGTACGTTTGGTTAAACCAAGATGTTGGTGACAAGAAATTTTTTATTTTTTCATTTAAACAGCGTCTTACGGATTGCATGACTCAAAACTGGTCTGATGAATTATCAAGTTCCTCAAGATGTGATACTTACTGCACTTTTAAATCCCTGTTAAACGTTGAAAAATACTTACGTATAGACATATCTTTTTACTTTAGGAAATCTTTTGCGCGTTTTCGATGCTCTAGTCACAAACTAAATATTGAACTTGGAAGACATTATGGAATAGAAAGAGCCGACAGAACTTGTTTTTATTGTTTGTTAAATGGTAACCATCTTATTTTAGAAGACGAGTATCATGCATTTTTCATTTGCCCCAAATATTATATTGTAAGGGAAAACTATTTATTTAATTGGTATTGTGGAAGAACTGAAACAGTTGATTTTATTAACTTAATGAAAATTAATAATTGTAAAAAATTAAAACTTTTAATGATATTTATTACAAAACTTATGAGGGAAATTGATGATTTGTAGGAACGTTTATTTCATAAGACATGAATTTTGTGTTTTCTGTAATGTATTGTTTGTTTTGCATATAGCATATTTATATTTAACACATATAAATTGACATAACCTATTTTTCACATGATGTATTATTATTTGTAACATTTGATTATGTATTTTGGGCCGGTGGCCTTTGATTACGTAAATAAATAAATTGAAATTGAAATTGAAATTGATCTGAACCGTCACTGGTCTTACTCGTGTGTATCGTAGTAACCCTTTCGCTGCCAAGGGCAATTAACCCTTTCAGCGCCGAATTGTTTAAAGTAGACTCTTCCATGTTCAAAACTCGGACGACTCTATTTTCATGTCATAGGATTTTTGGAATATATTTCTAACTCACAGCCAAACAATGCAGATTTCAGGTGAGACAGCTCGTTACGAGCTGACTCACCTGAATCTGCATTGTTTGCAAAATGCTCAATATGGCCTTTGGCGCTGAAAGAGTTATAGGCTTTTGTAAACAATGCAGATTCAGGTGAGACAGCTCATAACGAGCTGTCTCTCCTGCAATATGCATTGTTTACCACTTATACATTAAATTTTACCCAATATCAACATGGAAGAGTCGGATTTGTGACATTTGGCAGTGAAGGGGCTAAGAGGCGAGTTGATGAAGTGCCATCGTGGTTTTAAAATGTTTATGCCTACTGAATGCTTAATCCGCAGGCTAATTCGGGCCGACACATTTCGTCTACGGGGGACAGAGGTATAGGGTAGTAATCCCGAAACAGAAAATCCACAGGAGGAGAAACGTGTCAGTCCGGGTTATCCTGCGCGGCATGCTTATGCTGATCCGGGTCGATACTTTACGCAGAGTCCACACTGTTGGTTTTCTCGTAATTCGGCTCAAATGTACGCAGCTGCAGAAAGGACCCAAATCATAACGCGGCCCACTAAGATATGTGGTTGGACGGTGATTAACGCCGCTTTCAACAAGTTTTCAGTTGGTATTACGGTGTATCCAGATTAATTTACTTGTACTACTGGTCAAAATGATCCTGACATCAGCGAGTCAGTCGTAATGTAGCCCCATAGTAACCCTGATCGCCAAGGAGGGGAAAAGCCAGTATTGCCACCATGTTAAAGGTCATTGGTATGAGGCCTGGATCACAGGGACTTGCTCCTCTAAAAATAGATATGACCTACTCTAAGCATAGATATCTATATGGTCATATATATTTTTAGAGGAGCAAGTCCCTGTGCCTGGATATAATGTTATGTTTATAATTGTGTCATAATTGCATGCAAAAGGGTACAAGTTGGCATTTCTGAACTGTGTAGGTTCAGAGCATCACGTCCATTGGCTCAGTCTTATCATAATCTACACAAGTTGACGGACGTTTCTAACAATCATGCGAAGGTGATATATGCACAGTGCATATCTTGATCAGACTATGAGGATGTACATGCTGATCTGAATCTCTACTTGTACATTTGGTCATTTTCCGCTAGACGGGGATCACTTATGATTTTATGGAATAATATCGATGTAATAAAGCACGTGTTTGATATCATGCATTGACAATATTTAATATATTTAGATACTAATAACGAAAAACTTAAAGAAAGTGAGAACTGAAATGCTCAAGGCTATCATGTTCTCCTATTCCCAACATTCTTGTGGTATTAACATTAAATGTATATTGTTCTCCTTAGATGTAGACAGACGCCAGTCAATTAGTATCCATTACAACAGAGAATTAGTCAATCTCGATTATGTATGAAATCAATTCTTTAATCTTTTTATGTGTTTGTTAATTGTAGTGTGGGCGTATATTGTAAAAATGACAAGAAACTGTACATTTTAAGTCAATACAATTATTGTTTATCTATATTGCCTACCTATATTGTCTATATATATTGTCTACCTATATTGTCTACCTATATTGTCTATATATATTGTCTACCTATATTGTCTACCTATATTGTCTACCTATATTGTCTATTCAAATATCAGGTAAACGCCTAAAACGTGTCGATTCAATATAAGGTCCTTCACATAAAGTATAGCGTTAACGTTTGATCAGGGACGTGACATGCTGTCAATTCTGACGAGATTTGACGAGACTTGAGCCGTCAGTAGCGCGTGATTGATGTACTCCCTGTTTAACCGTCACAAACCCCCTATTGTGTCGCGTTTTGTTATCACGAACCTAATAAACGACAGCCGTTGGATGGTGAAACGTAAATCAGTCAAGAGGTATGATAACATGTCTCATAATTTGCGCAGGTAAAATTAATTGAGACTTGAATCTGGGACTTTCATAAGATTGATACGATGAAACCGTTTTCAACAGAATTTCAATTAAATTACGACGAAAAAACACGAGTCCCGCGTGAAAAACAACAGTATGGCCTCTGCGTTATGTATCGACCCAGATCAGCCTACGCAATCCGCGCAGGCTAATCCGGGCCGACACATTCCACCTCAGGGGGAAAGAGGTATAAAGTAATGATTCCTGAAACAGAAAATCTACAGGAGGAGAAAAGTTTCTATCCGGGTAAACCTGCACGGCAAGCTTAAACTGATCCGGGTCGATACTTTACGCAAAGTCCACAACGTTGGTTTTCTCGCCGGACGGCTCACTTGTTAATGATATATGACATGCAGATTTAGCTAAGGGAGTGCAAATCACGGGCGGTATCGAACCCGGGAGATAAGGGGGATACGTAGGAAACATTTTGAACAACCGCTATCCATAATTTCTTCCACCAATGGGCTAAGACTATGTGGAAAAGCAGCCAGTTGCTTCGGAAGATTCTTCTGTGGAGTACTGGTGTGAGAAAACCAGGAAATACGTGTGTAGGTGAACTGGCCGCCGTGATATGACTGAGAAATTGTAAAAAAATGTCGTTAAACCCCAATCAACCAATCAATCAATCAACTATCCACAATTGGATACTGTTTTTTTCGCTACTCATTTATGAATATGTACCAAATACTGCTCCATCATTGTGTATAATTACGTGTTTATATACTCTTTCAGAGCCAGACAATATACAGTTTTTTTACGAACAATACAGATTATGGTGAGTCAGCATTGTTTGCCATTTATTTATCAAAGTATTCCGAAACTAGTATTACACGAAAAATGGAGTTGCCTTATTTTGAATATTGAGCAGTCGACTTTAGGACATTCGGCGCTGAACGAATTAATTGCCAATGACTATGATCCTATTAGCAGGACCAAAGACTGTCTAATTGGTAGTAGTGGCTTTTCCTCCTTGGCGCCCAGATCTTTGTGTGTGTGTGTGTGGGGGGGGGGGGGGGGGGGGGGGGGGGGTTCGACTGATACGCTGTTGTCAGGAAAAGCTTAACAGCTGTCCTAGTATTTAAGCTAGGAAATGTCGTGACAAGACTGTAACACTGTTGAAAGTGTAGTATAACAACAAACAAACAAGTTGAAGGAATTGAGCAAGTTAGGCTTGACTATCAAGACATTATGTTAGCCGTGGCTGAAATATATGAAGAGTCCCAACAAAACCAACATTGTGGACTCTGTGTTAAGTATCGACCCGGTTCTCTCATAAGCATGCCGCGCAGGCTTACCCGGATAGACACGTTTCGCCTCCTATGGATTTTCTGTTTCAGGAATCATTACTCTATACCTCTATCCCCCGGGGACGGAATGTGTCGGCCCGGATCAGTCTGAGCGGACTGCACAGGCTGATCTGGGTCGATACATTACGCAGAGGCCATAATGTTGGTTTTCTCTCGGCTCATATAACAAATGTCATTTTTATTTTCGAGTAACCCTTTACCACATACACTAAATCTGCAGCAGACGACTTTGAACACATACTCGCAAGAAAATGAAAATATTTTCAGATGAAAGTATAATTATTGAATACAGTTGAAAACACTGTGGAAAATTTTCTTAACGCACAGGGCACTCGGGTTAATTCGGCTGGTTCTCGCCCTAGTGGGGCTTCATTATGTGCATTCAGATTGTCCTAAAACGCAGAGCACTCGGTGAGTACTAGCGTAAAACTGTGATTTGATTGGATAATCTGGCTGGTTCTCAGCCGAGTACTCGATGTGTCAATATACTCTTACACACGCAGATGCTTACTGACGCCTCTGCAGCAAACAATGTTTAACAAATTATGGTAAAAGGAGAAATTGCTCGAAATCTTTTCCATAGTAATACTTGCATTTTAAGAGAGTTTGTACATTTTTGCCAAGATATCTAAAAGCCATCTGCTGCATATTTGATGTAAGTGGGAAAGTGTAACGTGTACCGGGGTTAAGCAATCGCGGGTCACCCATCCAGGCACTAACCGCGATGAACGTTGCTTTACTTTAGAAAACGGTCAACCACTCTACCAACGTAGCTATAAAAGCCGGCTTTCACAGCAAGGCTGTAGAAGTGATATTTATACCTATACCCCGTTCCCGTTATGAAAGGATTATAACGCAACTGGTGCAAGGGAACAAGGAAACGCACGATATAAATATATTCTAAGACACTAATTTAAGATGACAACGTCATTGAATGTTTATTGAACAGCTGAAAGAAATATAGTTTATCTATCTGTTATTTAACATGTACCACGAATGTATGGTATAAAGTTCACACTGCTTACTGTTTCTACCTTTTGGATTGAATACATGTGCGTTTAATGAAGACACTCAGGCGAGTCCGTTCAAGCCTCAATATATACTACAAGTGCAGCGCAATTTTTCGGAAACAAATGTTACTATGAACGCATCAAACCCGGGAGCCAATGCCACGTCAAATCGCTATCAGCGGCTTGAACATATTTCGGACCAAAATGTCTTTACTGTAAAACAAAACAAGCCCAGGTTTTGGAGACCATAATATCTCCATAGTTTGTAAATGTTTTGCCCTTAATCCTTGCCAAGTTGCAGATGCATGTAAACGCATCTGTAGCAGACGTTTTTTTAAAACGTTTTCAATTTTTTTTCAGTTAATAAAATATCATTCAATTTGGTCTAGTTGTTTTCAAAGTCGCATACTACAGTTGTGTTGTATATAGGACAAAGATACAATTTAATGTCATTTTTGTTTACAATATAGACATTTCCTTCTCGACAACAGTTGTTGTTGTTTTATAATCTTTCAATTTAACTTATTTATTTCATCAAAGTTATCCTGTTCCGTGCAACTTAACCCTTACCCTGCTGAATTAAAATGTTATAACTGATTTTGTCTACATTTCTCGATAGAAGCCCCGGTAGCTCAGTCGGTAGCAACGGGCTGTCAGTCCAGGGTTGTGAGTTCGAACCCCAGCTAGGCCAACATTCATTCCTACGTTTGACAAAAGTCAATGCGACATGCGTCATTCGTCTTACACCATTGGGCTAAGTCTATGTGAAAAATCAGACAGTTGCTTGGAAAGTATGTTGTTTGGAGTACTGGTGTTAGAAAACCAGGAAACTCGTGAGTAGGTGAACTGGCCGCCATGATATGACTGACAATTGTTGAAAATGGCGTTAAACCCCAATCAATCAATCGAAAATGCAGTTAATAATCTTGCATTACGAGAAACGCGAATGATTCTGTATAAAACGGGCTAGCAGGATAAATGTAAATACAATCAGAGCCCGTACTTACCAGTGTCCGTGCGTTCCAGTGCGTGTGAAAGCTATACAAGTTGGCAAGTGTTCACAGTGTAGACCCAGATCAAGATATATACCCTCCACATATTACTTAAATAAGCCTGTTAAAATGTTCTGTCATGTTGTGCTGATTCTGGTATGTGCAGGCTGATCTGAAACACCCCCCCCCCCCCCCCATAGCGTTGTATTTACAAATAGAATTCGACGATCACGATTTCTCAGCCGACAAGGCACAAAGAAAATATTTTCAATTATGTTTTTATCTACATTTTCAATGCGTGATTGAAAATTCAAATACCGTATCTGGAGCTTAAATCGGAAATAGTTCTCCCTGTAGCAGTTCACTCATTGAGATTTATAAATCTCTCCGCGTTCATGTTTTAAAATACAATGTTTCATTTTATTTCCAAATTCTCTTTGAATATAAGAACCACATAAGAAAACAAAGACGATATAAATATATCATTATTTCAAATATCGTGATACATTTGAAAAGTAAGAGCAAGTATTGAATACTACTTTCACGCGTATGAAATTTAGGGAATTTTCCATAAGACGTATGGCTTCAGAATTTTAGCTCTCTCAATTTGTTTGTTCCAAACAAATAAAAACGATGGTTAAGATATTTCTTTACAGCTGTTTTCAAAGCAGACGGGCCTAAAAATACCAAACCCCGTAAATAGACAATAAACTTGTCACACGAAGGGGTAACCATAGAAGAAGTGTTGGTTTCTAATGTAAATTAGATGGTTTATGGGACGAAATCTTTGCATCTTGATTAATTTGAATACACTTAACAGTTGACATTAATAATTAAATAACTAATTCACGCTGTAAACTTCGTGACAGTGGCAACCGGAAATGAGACCCCGTGACGTAGGCCGGAAATTATAAAAACAATAAGATAAATCTGTTGCAGATGCCTAGTTAAACCGGACTAACCTGGTCTTTTCCCAACAAAATCTCTCTAATTACCAACCAAACCCTTCGTTGTAGGTAATCGAAGGCATACACTACATCAACTACAAACAATGTAGACTAAGATTACCCCCCCCCCCCCCCCTTCCATTACGTGCAAACTTATCTTGGCCATTATAGTTCGATGTGCATGCATCTGTATCTAGTAAAGATAAGTCAATAAATATTCCGTGAACTTGTTAAAAACGCCAAGGATGATTATATTGGTACTTGTAGCAGGAACTCATCATTAATCTAACAAATATTATAAAATAGAAATAAACGAAATCAATAAATTACATCGACTCGTCGTGTACATTCGCAGACCTTTACCACACACTGATAAAGCTGGTTTAATAAGTTTTATATGTGAGCCGGCCCGCGAGAAAACCAACAGTGTGGACTCTGTGTAATGTATCGACCCGGATCAGCCTAAGCATGCCGCGCATGGATTTTCTGTTTCAGGAATCATTACTCTATACCTCTACCCCCCTGATACGGAATGTTTCGGCCCGGATCAGGCTGCGCGGACTGTGGAGGCTGGTCTGGATCGATACATTAAGCAGAGGCCATAATGTTGGTTTTCTCGCGGGACGGCTCATTTTTGTAAATCGTAGAGCCTTCCAACCTCGTGATCCGCCTTAATTCCTGACGTCATTATATTCGTCCTTTTCTCCAAAGACTGTGGTATATGCAGTCCATTGAGAAGTGTGTACTTAATTTCTGATGTCTAAAGATTCATTTAGTACTCGACAATGAAGTTTAATTAAAAGTTTATGATAATGAACTTAGGAGACCCGTAGATACAAAACATTGAGACTTGTAAGCAGGAACGAAACGGTAAACAATCTGGTTCATTTGCATGTTTAATATTGTTGTTGCTGTTGTTATTATTTTGAAAAACGTTGAATCCGTTTCCGCATTTCAAACACAGTTGTGTATAATTAATTAGACAGTTTTAATTTATTAATCGCGAGAAGCGGTGATATATTTAAAACGACTGCTGTTCCTGGCAACGAGATAAGTCATGCGCTGAAATAGAATGATATCTGAGTGCCTTTGGTGACCTCAGGGTTGATGCACTGCCAATCACCGGCGCCACGTAGCGGGCAAATCGGCTAGTTGGTAAGTCCGATAATTCTAAATCGAGACTATAAACAGACAAAGACATAGATGTTCAGAGAAAACATATTTCAAGTTGATGTGTCTTGACAACTATAGCTATATGAAAACATTTTAGACGCGTCACTTCAGGTCTCCATCACAAAAAAGGACATGGTAGTAACAGAGTTCTAGATAATGGGGAGTAACTGGTCTTTTCCCCTACAATATCTCTTTCAATACTGAACAAAACTCTATGTTGTGTTTATTCAATAAAATCGGCTCGCGAAGACAGACGAATCTTATGAGAACCCACCAAATAAGGTCAGAGGGTCAAAAAAGGATTTAAGAACATACGACACTCCCCTTATCTAGAGCCCTGATGTCTGACTATTAAAAACGAGTAAGACCAGGTACAAACACCAAAGAGTTAATCCAGATGTAAACAACAAAGATTTAGACCAGGTACAAAAACCATAGACCATGAAAAGTGCCCCTTTTCTAGTATTCTGGTAGTGACTTCCATGCTACTACGATTATTTATTTTTTTGAAGTCTCATATGCGATAAGACCCCCAAGTAAATAGACGCGGATCATTTTAATTTCAAACTATATGTCAACTTGTCATTTTAGATGCAAAATGCTTAACTTTTTGTATCATTATTATTATTTACGTTTTATGTCTACGCGAGAAAAAACCTGCGCGTTTTTTACGTATATTGTCGCTATGCATCATGGGTAAAATAATTACTTTAATTGTCGCTATGCACTATAGGTAAGACACCTTCTTTTGTGCTCATTATTTGTTAGGGTTTATTAAAGAGTTTAGTGTAAGTTTCGTTGCATTTGGAAGGTTATTACACGAAATTTCCATCTAAGACTGCAAATAATGCCCGATTGTCAATTCAATGTAGCAGTCCCGGGACAAGTAAAAAGTGGAAGGTGATTCCTGAAATTCTTTCATCAGTACTACACTGCGTTCAACACCATCAGTCCGGGCATCTGAGTGTTATAGCCTGTTTGTTTGAAGACGCCTACCTCTTGCGTCTTGCTTCATTCTCTTCTGTTAACCCTTTCCTACTTGCAAACGCTTTATGTCTCATATGTAGCAGACACCTCGTTGGAAATATTGTCGCAAAACACAATGTTTTCAACTCTTTCCAACAACGATGCTTTTATTTATATAGAGAGATTTTCCATATATTTGCCTTGATTATTTTACCGTTCTCTGCTGCATATGAGCCGTCCCGCGAGAAAAACAACATTATGGACTCTGCGTAATGTATCGACCAAGATCAGCCTGCGCAGTCCGCGTGTAAACGGACAGTTATGAGATATGAGCAGTCCCGCGAGAAAACCAACATTATGGCCTCTGCGTAATGTATCGACCCAGATCAGCCTGCGTAGTCCGCGTTGACGGATCCGGGCCAACACATTCCGTCTCAGGGGGATAGAAGTATACAGTTATGATTCCTGAAACAGAAAATCCACAGGAGGTGAAAAGTGTCTCTCCGGGTAAGCCTGCGCGGCAGGCTTATGCTGATCCGGGTCGATACTATACGCAAAGCCCACAATGTTGATTTTCTCGCGGGACGGATCATATGTTGAGACTGTACTGATTCGCAGGTTTATCTGAGTCTGTACTATACGCTATGCATTAATCTAAATATCCAGTTTAGCCAATACTAGTTGTACAATATATATAATGAAAAACATACTTTTAATTTATTCAACGATTGAACCAGTGTCTGGGTCTAATATTTACCTTACCATCGGATAGATAAAGAAAATTATGGTAAATCACAGAAGTACATGGTCCTATGCGCATCTGGTAAATCACAGAAGTACATGGTCATATGCGCATCTGGTAAATCACAGCCGTACTCGGTCCTATGCGCATCTGGTAAATCACATAAGTACATGGCCATATGCGCATCTGGTAAATCACAGACGTACATGTCCTATGCGCATCTGGTAAATCACAGACGTACATGGTCCTATGCGCATCTGGTAAATCACAGACGTACATTGTCATGTGCGCATCTGGTAAATCACAGAAGTACATGGTGCTTTGCGCATCTGGTAAATCACAGAAATACATGGTCCTATGCGCATCTGGTAAATCACAGACGTACATGGTCCTTTGCGCATCTGGTAAATCACAGACGTACATGGTCATATGCGCATCTGGTAAATCACAGAAGTACATGGTCCTATGCGCATTTGGTAAATCACAGAAGTACATGGTCATATGCACATCTGGTAAATCACAGAAGTACATGGTCTTATGCGCATCTGGTAAATCACAGAAGTACATGGTCCTATGCGCATCTGGTAAAGCACAGAAGTACATGGCCATATGTGCATCTGGTAGAGCACCGACGTACATGGTCCTATACGCATCTGGTAGAGCACACAAATACATGGTCGTATGCGCATCTGGTAAAGCACAGAAGTACATGGTCGTATGCGCATCTGGTAAAGCACAGAAGTACATGGTCCTATGCGCATAGTGTAGAGCACAGACGTACATGGTCATATGCGCATCTGGTAGAGCACAGACGTACATGGTCCTATGCGCATCTGGTAGAGCACATACGTACATGGTCCTATGCGCATCTGATAGAGCACATAAGTACATGGTCATATGCGCATCTGGTAGAGCACAGAATTACATGGTCATATGCGCATCTAGTAAAGCACAAAAGTACATGGTCATATGCGCATATGGTAGAGCACAGAAGTACATGGTCATATGCGCATATGGTATAGCACATAAGTACATGGTCATATGCGCATATGGTAGAGCACAGAAGTACATGGTCCTATGCGCATCTGATAAAGCACAGAAGTACATGGTCCTACGCGCATCTTGATCATAAAAATGAAAAACAAAATTATTTTAATGTTCAACGATTGTCATAACATCAAAACGGGACCTATTATCTGTTGACATTTACATTTGCGTGACCGCACAAACGCTTGTTTAATTGCGTTTGCGGTTTTTTTTCCCACCTACGGAACATCTTTCCCACTTACAACAAATCTTCAGCAAAAGACTTTTGTAAATATCTAGGAATAACTATGGAAAATCTGAAAATCTATCTAAAGGGTAGTATGATTATGAAATTGAGTTAAAACAATATGACACAATGAGATATTGCTCGTTATGAGCAAGTTCTCCTATTCGTCATAATGTAATCAAACCCACTTATTGCTGATAGTTCATAAGACGCTTGCATCCTATTTTTCGAGATACAGTTTTGATGCCTCTTATTAAACACAAAACAAAAATAGCAGAAGACTGAAAATAAGGAAAAATCTCTATAAATAAAAGTCTGATCATTGTATATAGTTGAAAACATTGTGGCAAAAGGAGAAATTGATCGTTATGGGCAATGTGTCCTTTTGCCTAAATATTTTCATAAGTCGTCTGATGCAGTGGCGTCAAATGACGTCTATGTATGGAAAAGATTTATAAAAAAAAAAATCGTGTAAAACTAGTGAACTTGTTCAAAATGTGCTTCTTTTTTTTTTTCGTTCTTTATTTTATGTTTTCAGAGCTCGGTCTCCATAAGTATAAACTAAATGTGTGAGTCAATAAGACACAGGGAACCATTTGGAACTTTCTCAATGATTTGTCACTTCTTATCGAAATGGGGATATCCATATTCGAGGGGATTAATTGCTTGATTGCTTAACTGATGTTTTGATTGATTGATTGGTTTATTTATTTGCCAGAACGTTTTCATCTCTATATAATAAGAAACCATTCATTTATAGAAATGTTAGACATTTGTCCAACATGTTTTCAAATTCGTCTGTTTCAGATTCTGCAGCAGACGACTTTGAACATGTTTTGTCAAAAGATGGAAAATCTCTATAATTGAATGGATAACCTATGACAAAAAGTGGAAAACATTGTGGCAAAAGGAGAAATTGCACTTTTTGTGCAATTTCTTCTTTTGTCACTATGTTTTCAAAAAGCCATCTGCTGCAGAGGCGCCAGAAAGGGTTTATATGAGGGAAAGGGTTAAGATAGGAAAAACAAGTATTGGCAAATTTAAACATATGGCATGCTTGGTATTAAAATAAGTATATGATATATATTTCTTTTTCTTTCTTTGTGCAGAAAAACGACTATGAACATATTTTGTCAAAAAATAGGAAATCTCTATAATTGAATGGATAACCTATGACTAAAAGTGGAAAACATTGTGGCAAAAGGAGAAATTGCTCGTTTTGAGCAATTTCTTCTTTTGTCACTATGTTTTCAAAAAGCCGTCTGCTGCAGAGGCGTCAGAAAGCGTCTATATGAGGGAAAGGGTTAAAAGATGAATCCTGATGTGATTCGCATCAACATTTAAAAGTGCGTGTAGCTTTTCAACTTAGGTATGTTTTTGAATGCATGATGTTTTAAAACGCTTTCAATAAGGTTTCAGTTATTGCACAGCGCTTCCAGGGTTATATACAATTTATCCTGAGACCAGCGAGTCTACCGTAATGCTAACCCTGCTATCCTGAGCGCCAAAAACGGAAAGACATTACTACAATTTTAAAGTTTTGGTACGACTCGAGCGGGGAAGGAACTCGCGACCTCTTGAATCCGAGACGGACGCTCAACCACTACACCATCGAGGCGTTCCCATAAGAAGACGAGACCTCAACCAAGATTGAAAACAGTTGTAGTTTTTAAAAATAAGGTATTCAATACAATGCAAACATACAAAAAAGAAAACTGTTGAATACACATTGGCGGAATCAATTTGATAAATCATCAAGGTATAATCGTTTTTGTCATTTTAGTTGAAATCACTTCAATCTGAAATAATAAAAAAAATAAAAAAATGTCGAGCAACTTTTCATTTGCTTACAATTAATCTTACTGTTTTCTCAAATCTTAGATTTTGGTGGTTTTATTATTCAAATAATTTAAACGGCGCCTTCCTAACGTTTAACCCTTTCCCTCATATAGACGCTTTCTGACGCCTCTGCAGCAGATGGCTTTTTGATAACATAGTGACAAAATAATTAATTGCACCCTTTTGCCACAATGTTTTCCACTTTTTGTCATAGGTTATCCATTCAATTATGGAGATTCTCTATGTTTTGACAAAATATGTTCAAAGTCGTCTGCTGCAGAATTGTCGTATGAGGGAAAGGGTTAAATCAGCAAGATACGGTAAAATTTGTTTCCACATGTTCAATTCCGTGTAATATCAGGTGCTCTCCGTTAAAATAAAATATAAAAAATGCCTGCGTTTAGCGTAATATCCTGAGTTTCGTGTTCAGAAAAATAACCGAGAAAACCAGAAATCGAATTTTTTCCTGATTTTAGGGTTTGTTTTCCAAGATAGCTTTTTAAAATTATGTTTTAAATTTACCGGAACGTCTTCGGTATATAGATTTCGGAGCAGACGCTTATAAAAAAATATCATATTAAGTAACCTGCTAAATAAAACATTTAATTTTTACAATATAGTGATACAATAATCAACATCTTTATCAAAGTTGAATGGGGAAAAAAGCCACGTAATTTTACTAGTTAGCATGGTTGAGTATCTATTTGAAATATAAGATAAATTACCTGGATGGAGGGTAAGTCCCAAAACGAGAAGAGCTGCTAGTGAGTACATTGTTCGGCGGTGTCTAAAATCAAACTGACGGCTTCAAGTCGTGCTTGTCTCTTTATCAGTAGCCCTTTTATATGGGAGCGTAACTAGACATGTCCCGTCAAAAACGTATATTTGTCTTCACCCTTTCTCACGTGGAGACGCTGTTAGACGCATCTGCAACCGGCAGTTTCTTAACATATTGTGACAAAAGGCGAATTGCTCATAATGAGCAATTTCATCCTTCGCCACAATGAGTACACCTCTTTTCAATGATTAAATTTTAATTTATGGACATTTTACATATTTAGACCGGGATTTCCGCTTTCACAGTCCTCTCTTGTATGTTTGCTATATGTGGGAAAAGGTTAAACCCTTTACACGTTAAATAGAAACAAAACAAGTCTACACGTCTACAGGTCATTTATTGATTTAAAAACAGTGCAATACAAATATAACAGGTTAATCTATGGATGATCCAGTTGAAATGTAGATGGCATATCTCTAGTAATAGTAAATCAAAGCTTTAATTAAGAAACCATATATATAGCATGACGTCGACGACGTAAAAACGACGTACCCCTTCAGAATGGGCCCACGGCTGACAGGTCCTCGTATTTAATCACACTTTATTACCAGATTTAAATCGTGTCACTATCATGACGCTTGGATCATGTTTTAAGCCGTGAATAGAAACTCGTATATTTAAACGAACATGGTAACTTTTATTAAAGAATCATAATTAAAACCGACACGATTTTTTATTCTTTTTTTTTTTTATTTTTTTTTTATCACTAGTATCAAGTCATGAACAAAACTGACCTACAGTTATTAGCGACAAACGATCGCTCTTAATTGCCCTGAACACTGATGCTGATATACGCGACTATAACTATTTCCTACATATAGACGCAGACGACTTTTGAAACGGAGCAATTTAACCTTTTGCCACAATGTTTCAGACTTATTCAATGATCATATATTTATTAACATAGAATTGTCACTATTTTTGCCAAGATGTTTTCAAGATAGCCTGTTGAATATGTGTTGCATGTGAAAAGTTGGGTTAACCCTTTCCCTCATATATACGCTTTCTGACGCCTCTGCAGCAGACGGCTTTTCGAAAACATAGTGACAACAGAAGAAATTGCACAAAACGTGCAATTTCTCCTTTTGCCACAATGTTTTCCACTTTTTGTCACAGGTCATCCATTCAATTATGGAGATTTTCTATGTTTTGGCAAAATACATTCAAAGTCGTCTGCTGCAGAATTGTCGTATGAGGGAAAGGGTTAAACAATGATTTGCACAGCATGTTATAAACAATGTTATACAACGTTTTTAAACAATGTTAGCGAAGACAAGCTTGCAACTTCGTGCGGTCTTATTTTAGTTTACATTGTTCGTTACCAAAGATACAACGTTTTATTTTGTAAATAAAGGCCTCCGGCCCACAACACATAACATTATTTTACAGCAAATTATGTGAGTTACGTATACAATATACATGTTATATTTGTAATTCATTTCTTTTTAAAATACAATATATGTAATATGAGACTTTTCTTAATTTGGAAGTGTCCTCTAGTTGTAGAATATTGTAAACATTTAAAATATCAGTTCCACCCGAGTTCCAAGAAAATAGAAGGTTTTGACGTAAATCTGAATATCTAGGGCATTTAAAAAATACATGATATTCATTTTTTAATATAAAAACGTTTTCAATAGTTTGGCAATAAGGACAGTAACGATTTTCTCGATCAATATTTTGATGTCGACCAGTTTCTAATTTTAACCGAAAACAGGTAGTCGCTTTTTTTATGTAAAAACGGGAAGTCTACGCAAGGTTTAACAGAGTTTTAAAATATTTATAAGTATCGCAACGAGGAGAATCGTCAACACTACTGTGCCAGTTTTGTTTCATACAATCTATTAATCTTTGTTTAAACTGTTTAATAAAAATATTTAAAAGTTCTCCAACACTTTGAGATACCCATACTAAACCAAATCCATATCTAAAGAGGAGGTTTTTAACACTTGATGCCCAAGTTTGCCTACCAGCTTCATCAAGTGACTTGAGCATTTTGCAACAATTTTTAGGGTAACGATATTCTTGCATTTGTAATAGTTTACATGAATATTTTATACAATTTGTATGATACACTATACATGAAGGAAGTCGCCAACATTCACCTAACGTCACAGTGTTGTTAACAGTATTGTTAACCCCTAAGAAGTATTTACAAAAGTCCACTTAAAACTTTTCAATTGTACTGGAGTATTTATATCCCCAAACCTCTGAGCCATAACATAAAATGGGTTTTACTATGGAGTCAAATAATTTAAAAATTTCATTATGCAAAAACATACCAAACGGTCTTTGATATTTTCTTATGGAAAATACAGCCTTGTTGTATAAGTGATAGGAATGATTACACAATGACTATGGTGATAGGAATCCGCCGTGGCCGAGTGGTTAGCTTCGGGTATTTGTATCGGGGCGTGCCGGGTTCGGTCCCAAAAAGCGGTGGTCATTTTGAAGAACTACTATCTAGCCCTTACTCGTAAACATGAATATCCTCTATACCGTAACTAACCCCTACTCTTAACAATAAATACCATCTAACCACTACTTGTAAACATGAATACCATCTATGCGGAAACTAACTACTCCTCATAAAAATAAAGACCATCTACGCGGAAACTAACCACTACTCATACAAATAAATACCATCTAACAGTATTCGCAAACATGAATACCATCTAACCACTACTCGCAAACATGAATACCATCTAACCACTACTCGCAAACATGAATACCATCTAACTACTACTCGCAAACATGAATACCATCTAACCACTACTCGCAAACATGATTACAATCTATGCGGAACCTAAACACTACTCTTAAAAGTAGAACCATCTTACCACTACTCTCAAACATGAATACTATTTATGCGGAAATTAACCACTACTCGTAAACATGAATACCATCTATGCGGAAACTAACTACTCCTCATAACAATAAAGACCATCTACGCGGAAACTAACCACTACTCATACAAATGAATACCATCTAACCACTACTCGCAAACATGAATACCAACTATGTGGAAACTAACCACCACTACTCATAAAATAAATACTATCTAACCATTACTCGCAAACATGAATACCATCTAACCACTACTCGCAATCATGAATAGCAACTATGTGGAAACTAACCACCACTGCTCATAAAATAAATACTATCTAACCATTACTCGCAAACATGAATACCATCTAACCGCTACTCGCAATCATATTTAGCAACTATGTGGAAACTAACCACCACTACTCATAAAATAAATACCATCTAACCATTACTCGCAAACATGAATACCAACTATGTGGAAACTAACCACCACTACTCATAAAATAAATACTATCTAACCATTACTCGCACACATGAATATCATCTATGCGGAACCTAACCACTTCTCTTAAAAGTAGAAACATATTACTTCTATTCACACAAATAAATACCATCTAACCACTACTCGCAAGCATGAATACCATATGTGCGGAAACTAACCCCTACTCATATAAGTAAATACCATCTTACCACTACTCGCAAGCATGAATACCATATATGCGGAAACTAACCCCTACTCATATAAGTAAATACCATCTTACCACTACTCGCAAGCATGAATATCATCTAACCACTACTCGCAAACATGTATACCATCTATGCGCAAACTTACCACTAACCATAAAAATAAATACCATCTAACCACTACTCGTTACCATAAATACCATCTATGCGGAAACTTACCACTACCCATAAAAGTAAATACCATCTAACCACTACTCATAAAAGTAAATACCATATAACCACTACTCGTAGACATAAATACCATCTATGCGGAAACTTACCACTACTCCTAAAGTAAATACCATATTACCATTACTCGCAAACATGAATACCATCTATGCGGAAACTTACCACTACTCATTAAAGTAAATACCATCTAACCACTACTCGTAGACATAAATACCATCTATGCGGAAACTTACCACTACTCCTAAAGTAAATACCATATTACCATTACTCGCAAACATGTATACCATCTATGCGGAAACTTACCACTACTCCTAAAGTAAATACCATCTAACCACTACTCGTAAACATGAATACCAATTATGCGGAAACTTACCACTACTCATTAAAGTAAATACCATCTAACCACTACTCGTAGACATAAATACCATCTATGCGGAAACTTACCACTACTCCTAAAGTAAATACCATATTACCATTACTCGCAAACATGTATACCATCTATGCGGAAACTTACCACTACTCCTAAAGTAAATACCATCTAACCACTACTCGTAAACATGTATACCATCTATGCGGAAACTTACCACTACTCATAAAGTAAATACCATATTACCATTACTCGCAACATGAATACCATCTAACCAATACTCATAAAAGTAAATACCATCTAACCAATACTCATAAAAGTAAATACCGTCTAACCACTACTCGTAAACATAAATACCATCTATGCGGAAACTTACCACTACCCATAAGAGTAAATACCATCTAACCAATACTCATAAAAGTAAATACCATCTAACCACTACTCGTAAACATAAATACCATCTATGCGGAAACTTACCACTACTCCTAAAGTAAATACCATATTACCATTACTCGCAACCTGAATACCATCTAACCACTACTCATAAAAGTAAATACCATCTAACCACTACTCGTAAACATAAATACCATCTATGCGGAAACTTACCACTACTCCTAAAGTAAATACCATATTACCATTACTCGCAACCTGAATACCATCTAACCACTACTCATAAAAGTAAATACCATCTAACCACTACTCGTAAACATAAATACTATCTATGCGGAAACTTACCACTACTCCTAAAGTAAATACCATATTACCATTACTCGCAACATGAATACCATCTAACCACTACTCATAAAAGTAAATACCAAATGTTTCTATTTCAGACCAAGAGCTGAATATGACATATAGTTGCCATAATCATTTATTCAAACTCTTCATTCATTACACAAGACCGGATCAGTTTTTGGCGTGGGGCGTTAGCCCCTGGTCATAGTAGAAAAGAAATGTTTTGGAGTTGGCAGCCTGTCAAATATAGTTTCTCATGTATTCAACAAAACTGCATTTAATATGTTAGGATATCCCCAAAAAAGATCATTATAATAATGCTGGCTGGATTATCAGTGAAAACCTGAAGGCGTATGTACTCCAATGTAAGTTTAACAAATTCTTTAGAAATTAATGCGCCGAGAGGTCAAATATGGAAGCTTTTTAACATTCGCGAAGAGGAACGGAAAAGTACAAAGAAGTCGCGTGACAAATGCATTGGCGGATTTACCGGGGGCCGTAGGGCCGTGCGACGAAAGATTAATGGTAAACCAAGAAGTCGCGTGGCAAATGCAGAGTCCATGGAGGCCGCATTTTTGTATTCAGCAGCTTGAAACTTTGTCAAATTTTTTGTATTTGTGATATCTAGTCCATGTTCAAAGATTGGTCATATCAGGTAAACAAAAATAGGTCACTAGGCCAAATGAAAGGAAATCTTGATAACAATCTTGAGGTTGCATTTTGAATCTTTGTCAGAATAATTGTCTTGATGAGTTTTTGCATTGTTCAAACACTTTCTCTCAGTCTAGTACATGTACATGGTTTATAGAATTAGTTCTACTTGATGGAAGTTTATTTAACATTGACATATTTCTCAATATAATAAGGCAGAACTATGATCTTTCAACTTCTTAACAATAAATACATAAACATAAGCTCATTAAGTTGCAATTGTTTTTTCTTTCACATTTTCCCTACTTCTCCAACCTTCCTGCAGCCCCCCGGGCCGTCAGTACTCAGTGTGTTGATCAGAAATGTTCACGTTCGGTTTATTGTTCAATATTATCCTATTTATAAGGGCATGAAACTTTCCCGACATTGTGCATGTCATAAGTTGAGTTCTGTATCTGTTAGTACCGACTCAGTGGTGTAGAAGTTAGAGGGTCCGCCTCCAATTCGGGAGGCCATGCAGGTTTTGATCATCGAACGTAAAGAGACTGTCTCCCAATCCTGGGGTCAAAATGTCCAACCAACACAACCTGTTCTATTTAAATATTAAAATCAAAACTTAGACCAATAACACCGATACTATGGAGTTTAGTCTATACTTAGTTTGTTTACAAGGTAATATTTTATCATAAATTACATAATAAAGACATTACTTCACCATTATTTTATATCAGTATACACAATAAATTAATGAATATAGCAGTTATAGCTACATTGTATGACTATTATGGCAAATATGCTACTTAAAATCATAGTATGATCTTTTTGATAATATATGAGCTGTCTCACGAGAAAACAAACATTGTGGACTCTGCTTAACGTATCGATCCGGATCAGCCTAAGCATGCCGCGCAGGCTAACCCGGACAGATACTTTTCGCCTCCTGTGGATGTTCTGTTTCAGGAATAATTACTCTATACCTCTATCCCCCTGCGGCGGAATGTGTGGGCCCGCCCGATCTAGCCTGAGCAGACTGAGCAGGCTTATCTGGGTCCGTAATGTAAAGGATAATGTGATTCCGTATCCGTAACGAAATCATATAAAAGGATATGTCGATAACATCTGCGTTACAAAGTCACATTAAGGGATAATGTGATTTCGTATCCGTAACGAAATTACATAAAAGGATATGTCGATAACATCTGCGTTACAAAGTCACATTAAGGGATAATGTGATTTCGTATCCGTAACGAAATTACATAAAAGGATATGTCGATAACATCTGCGTTACAAAGTCACATTAAGGGATAATGTGATTCCGTATGTGTAACAAAATTACATAAAAGGATATGTCGATAACATCTGCGTTACAAAGTCACATTAAGGGATAATGTGATTCCGTATGTGTAACGAAATTACATAAAAGGATATGTCGATAACATCTGCGTTACAAAGTCACATTAAGGGATAATGTGATTCCGTATCCGTAACGAAATTACATAAAAGGATATGTCGATAACATCTGCGTTACAAAGTCACAATAAGGGATAATGTGATTCCGTATCCGTAACGAAATTACATAAAAGGATATGTCGATAACATCTGCGTTATAAAGTCGCATTAAGGGATAGTGTGATTCCGTATGTGTAACGAAATTACATAAAAGGATATGTCGATAACATCTGCGTTACAAAGTCACATTAAGGGATAGTGTTATTCCGTATCCGTAACGAAATTACATAAAAGGATATGTCGATAACATCTGCGTTACAAAGTCACATTAAGGGATAATGTGATTCCGTATGCGTAACGAAATCACATAAAGGGAAATTGTAATTGCATATGTGTAACAAAATCACATAAACGGATATGTTTATTACACGCTTGTCGTTTGGAAATATCGTCTTATGTCATTTAAAGAAAATCTTTAGTATTTAATCAAAAGAATAATTCACTTAATTCTAGTGATATCAGTTAAGGTCAATGATCACGGTAAACTGATGAGGAAATGTACGAAATGTGAGCACATGTAGTATGACATAAGGTTTTCAACCCTTTTTGATAAGTTTAGTTTCATTAAGAGAGATGTTCGACCTTTTCAATTAGATGTTTTCAAAGACGTCTGCTACAGATGTATTGTAAATGGGGAAAAAGGGCCGTTTACGGATATGCTTTTTAATACAACAGTAAATGTGGACATAATATCATTTGAAAAAAATATATAACATTAGAAAACAATTTGAAAAATAAATGAGAAAATGTTTTCTAATCTATAAGTTATTTCCCAAAGCTCCGCCGAAACAAATAGTTCTAAGCGGAACAGATGATGTGATCAAAAAATATACAGTACTGATGGGTCAAATTTGAACGGTTGTGTTGGTATTCGTAAATTAAGGTCAGGCAGGCGGTTGCATGTGTATGTACACAAGAGATGTTTGTCGAATATGAATGCCTTCCTTTAGCAATGAGGTTTTGAAAAAGCAGTTTAATTTTAGTATGCCCTTGGGTTTTTGAATTGACTATGTCAAAAACATTCAGACCAGAATCCATTATAACCACTGCCAAGTTTACAATGCTCGAGTGAGGGGTTGGGTTGATCATCCCACAAGGGAAGTAGTCAGCAAGTTATTGAATATTTCAGTGCGAACATTTGCAGGATGTAACAGCATTGATGGTTATTAAAGGAAAGAAAAGACAATTTACCTAGTTTTCTTTGAAATTATTAACACGAGGACCATTATTGTCCTATTTCGCTCACCTGTGTACCAGAACTTACAGAGTTGTCCATGTAATTAAACGGAAAGCAAGCCCCAGATAACTTGCAATGCAGTTAATTGCTCAAAATGACATTTTTATACTTTTACTAATCTTTAAGATATAATCATGATGAGTGACCCCTTATCTAATACCTTACACTCAACCTGAATGTGTTAAATACACGTAGCAAGATCTGTGTAATAAACGGTAATTAATGTATACAATGTACCTTTTTCTGATAACTTTAGCACCGGTTGTTTGCAGCGAAATGTTTGAGTGGTATTGGATTTTAGGCACATTCATTTTTTTCTGAGCCACTTTTAGCAGTGGCTAATACATACTAATTTACATGAATATTTGCTATTAAATGATTCCTATAGTATCAGTAAGGCTTTCCGTTCGACTGATCTGTTGATCTTGTTTTTAATCTCAGGTGATCAACACAAACACTCTGACTTAATTGCATGACAATTGGGTATTATATTTTAATTCCAGGCCGAAAAAAAAGTTAACTTACCTCTTGTGAACATACACACGCAACTTAATTTACGAAACCCATAACAACCGTCCCACCAGTACTTTCAGTGCTTTGATTATTAGTCGACTAGTGTAGAGATATAAAAAAGTGTCTGCTTCAGAGAGAAAGTAACGTAATCCTTCCCCAAATACAACAAATCTGAAGCAGACGACTTTAAAAACATCTTGTCAAAAGATTATTATGAATAATTCGCTGTAAATAAAAATGTAATAATTGAATAGAGTTGAAAATATTGTGGCAAAATATGACATTGCTCATTATTTGCAATAACTCTCTTGTCATAATGTGTTCTAGAGTCGTCTGCTGCAAAGGCGTCAACATGCCTCTGTACGAGGGGAACGTATTACTACTGTCTAATCAAAGATACGAGACTTCTGGCGGCGTAACACAATATACCATTATCTTGACAGCTCATTTAAATACACGTAAATACACGACGCAGTTTTATTTACGTCACTGACGTTTTGGCACGTCAAAGTTATGATTTGTTTCAATTCATGGCTACGCGTGCCAGTCAATTAGAGTCTATTGTGACAGTCGCACACCGTGTGTTACACAACCTTGTCTGAAACTTCGTACCGATATACGTTAACAAGGGGGTTCGTTATGTATTACAGACAGTCAGACATAGACATAGACATAGACATAGACATCTTTATTTCAAGTATCTAGGCCACCGTCCTATAATACAACAATATACAGTGACATATACCAAGTGAACAGCGGATGACAATAATATAAACAAGCATATAATATAAACGCCATTGCAGTAGTTGAAGATATGGTTTCCTACTTCCCTTTTCCTTTTTTGTCTGTAATCCTTTCCCACATACAACAAATCTGCAGCAGACGACTTTGAAAATATTTTGTCAACAAATAGAAGATCTCTATAATTGAATGGATAACCTATGACTAAAAGTGGAAAACATTGTGGCAAAAGGAGAAATTGCTCGTTTTGAGCAATTTCTTCTTTTGTCACTATGTTTTCAAAAAGCCGTCTGCTGCAGAGGCGTCAGAAAGCGTCTTTATGAGGGAAAGGGTTAAATCATTTTAAGCAGACGACTCTTCACAAGGCCACGAAATACTGATTTCGGACTTTTGGCGGGGTTATCGTGATGACAATTAGTATCGAGGTTTAGTTTAAATCATTCAACATAGATTTTCTCAGCTCATATAATTCAAAAAGGTATCTAGATACTTTATAAATATTTTTTTCTTTTGTTACATTCTCAAATTGTATAAAATATTTAAATATTTCTGTCTGCAAGCCATTGCTTTTTAAAGTATTTCATTCTTATCTGCTCATAAATTATAGATTGGAAGAAAAAATGAAATTCGTCTCCGATGATATATTGAGATATTTAGTTTTTCACAAATTTGACAGAACCTGAAATTTCGATCTATGGATAAATGTCTTCCCTTTTCAATCATGAGATCATGTGAGGATAATCTACAATTTGACAATGTTTTCCTTAACCCTTTCCCTCATACGACCATTCTGCAGCAGACGATTTTGAACATATTTTGTCAAAAATTGGAATATCTCTATAATTGAATGGATAACCTATGACTAAAAGTGAGAAACATTGTGGCAAAAGGAGAAATTGCTCGTTTTGAGCAATTTCTTCTTTGGTCACTATGTTTTCAAAAAGCCGTCTGCTGCAGAGGTGTCAGAAAGCGTCTATATGAGGAAAAGGGTTAATACATAGGAAAGATCAGTGTTGAGATAGAGTTCGGGTATTAACATAGATTTGAATTGTTTATAATGTAATGCTTTTGGGATTTGGTTTATATAACTATTTGTGTGAAAACATCTTTTATTCTTTGCGTTAACACTTTTAGAAATTCTTTGTCATAACCAACATCACGAAATATCCAAACATGTCTTTAAAAAAAATATCCTTTATAGATATAGCCCATGTACGTCGTCCAGATTGAACAACTTGAAATAACAAGAAATAACATCGTTTTGGGAATCTGTTGTTATCCATACGAATACTTAATGCGGTTTGGCATGTATGTAATACACACTGGTATTCTAACACATTCACCTAATGCAAGAGAATCACAAGTATGTGTAGAAAAGTAACATATCTTCTTGCAAAATTGAATGTGTAAGTTTTTCAATGTATTGGGATCCCCGGGAGACACTCAAAGTCCCTCTCGCTCATAATCCCCTCAGTCTGAAAATGGCATAGGAGTCAGAAACCCCTCGACCAAAATGTAAGGGTAGTCAGAATCCCCTCGATGGAGTTAGCAGGGTATTCATAATCCCCTCGATTGGAAACCTTACTCAGTTAATGTATGTCATTAGGAGACATCAAAGGTGTTGAGTAGGTGTCAAAAGCTAAAATAACATTGCACTAAAAAGACAAATAAAACAATAAGTAATTTTGATCATTTTAATTTATTATAACAAAAAAGAAATGGAGTAATTTCAATCATTAAAATGTTTTGCACCTAAAAAGTATATTCTCATTTTTATTCATTGTTTTCAATTTATCAAAACGAAATAAATCAATCATTTAACTTATTTCATTTACAATATTTTGCACCTTATCATTATAAGCAAATTAGTATTTGTTCACAATGTTTTCAACTTAATCAACAACTACACTATTACTAAAAGATTGTAAACGAAACAAGTTAAATGATTTATTTCAAAAGTTTTACATATCTGACGTTTAAAAAAAATTAAATAAATATTCAGCACACATTTTAGCACATTTTATTTTGACACTGATGTTTTTATCTTATTCTAATAAGACGCCCAATCACTGACAGAAATTCCTCAAGGGACTTAAGTCCTCTTACATATTGAAGGCATGCATCTTTCAATCGCTGTTGGTGTGCCTTTGTCGCCTTCTTCACCTGTTTATGTGGGTGTTCACCACGGTCACATCGCAGAGCGGGAGCCGGACAAAAGATCCCATGGACAAAAGATCCCATGCTATTTTTGGCAGGGTGGACAAAAGCTCCCACATCATGTTTACAGGGTGGACAAAAGATCCCATGCTATTTTTGGCAGGGTGGACAAAAGCTCCCACATCATGTTTACATGGTGGACAAAAGATCCCACGTTATTTTAACAGGGTGGTCAAAAGCTCCCACATCATTTTGGCAGGGCGGACAAAAGATCCCACTTATATTGTATTATATATCAGTGAGTACTAAAGAGATTGAAATGAATAAACTATATGAATATATAATGCCTAGGCATTGAGCATATTATGGGTGTGAATTTCACGGTAAACAGCCGAAAGATGACTGAGAAAAATAAAACATTGAGCATATTATGGGTGTGAATTTCAAGGTAAACAGCCAATTAATGTTTTTTACAAATTCTAATTAGGTAATTAACTATGAAAGATGAAAGTTATCACCTGCTATTTTAAATGAAAATTAAAGGCAATCAAAGTTTAAATTGTGTTGTTGATTGAACTCTTTACATAAACTGTGAAAAATAAAACATTCAGATGCATATATATATGTATAAAACCATGACAAAATTGCTCGCCAAATGGCATTAATGCCGAGCGCGAGGGTAAACAACGTCATAAAAGTTAAAGACAAATTGTCAAAAACGATATCATTGAGAATAATCAAGGAAGTATGAAGCTCTGCTTTCAAGGCTACTCTTATACTAAGAAAATATCAACCACTGAATCTATTCAGAAAGTATGGGATCTTTTGTCCACCCTGTCAAAATGGTGTGGGAACTTTTGTCCACCCTGTTAAAAGAACATAGGATCTTTTGTCCACCTAGTTAAAAGAACATGGGATCTTTTGTCCACCCTGTTAAAATGATATGGGACCTTATGTCCACCCTGTCAAAAATAGCATGGGAGGTTTTGTCCATGGGATCTTTTGTCCTGTATTCTCGCAGAACATCAGCTGTCACCATACAAGCATCTTTTCCGGATACACAATCATCTTTTTTTTTAGAGAATTTACATGTAATTAATGGGTAATTATTGACTGATCACTAAGATGACTGTAAATTAAACTGTTTGCAAATGTGCCATTATAGTTACAAATAAAAGAGAAATGATGTACTATATTTAAATTTACATTTATCCGCATAAGAGTATATATGATCTTAGGCTGAGGGGATTATGAATACCCTGTCAATTATATTGAGGGGATTTTGAATACCCATCGAGGGGATTTTGAATACCTATCGAGGGGATTCTGACTATCCTACCATTTTGGTGGAGGGGATTCTGACTACCTTTACATTTTGGTCGAGGGGATTCTGACTACTATGCCATTTTCAGACTGAGGGGATTTTGAGGTACACTCGGTATCCCCAAATCTGTTAACCGTAGCACAGTATGGGGTTTACCAGATGCATCGAATAATTTAAACATATCTTTTATTTCTATGCATCCAAAATGATTTCGTAGTTTCAAATTGTAAAACATTGCCATTCTAGCTTGTAACGACAACAAATTATGAGTTTTAGACCATGATAACATGCTAGTGAAATATTTATGACCTGAAACAATTTCAATTTCTTTCTTTTATAGAACTTTTTTCGGACTTTTTGAAGATTCCTCCATTTCTAAAAACAACAATTTTACTTTTATCAATATTAATTTCGTGACCTACTCCACTACTGAATGTTTCTATTTGGTGTACATGTACATGTATATGCCTTTGTAATTGGACAACATATTCATTAAAACTAGATAACATCATCGTAAAATAATAAAACACTTAAATCATTAATAGCATTAGACACAAATAGTCCATGTTCATTATTGATATTTAAGTAAGTAATCAATTAATTACAGAGAAAATGTCTAGACTCCCGATACAACCTCGCCTTGTGCCTATCGTACACTCGAAGTATTGTATTATTACAAACAATGAAACCCCAGATCAATCACCGCTTTCAATCTTGGAGGCTGGTCAGAATTGTGCTGTCCCATTCGAAATCCTTGAAGTTTTTGAAAACAAGTGAAAACTGTCGACAATTTAAAACGTTGCGATTTAACTACCCTCCCCAACATTCTGACGCTGTCTAATGCAGGCGACTTTTCAAAACATTGTGACAAATGGAGAAATTACTCATTATGACCATTTTTTTTCATTTACCACAATGTTTTCAACGCTGGTCAATAAATTTGCTAACATTTATAAAGATTTTCTACATTGTTGTCTAGATCTTTGTTGCAAAAAGGTAAAAATTGCTCTTAATGTGTACTTTCTCGTTTTGCCATAAAGCTTTTAACGTTATTTAAGTGTTCATTAATTGCATGTAATAAATGGTTTCCATGCGAAAGTTTGACTTAATGTTTTCAATGTCATATATGCTGCGGTTTTATTGTATGTGGTTAAACATGCTTGATCTTTTATTAGTTGGTGGCATATGTATTCATTAATCTCTGTTCGTTTCAGAAAAATATGAAAAACGGATTGCATAAAAAAATATGTTTATGATAATGGCCTAGTTCGCGCAGATTATACAACCTTATTATTCGGTAATATTCTGTCAGAAAGAGGTTAACCCTTTCCCTCATGCATGACAGCTGCCAGGGGCGTAGCTTTGCAATAATCAATGTGTAGGCCGTCTCGTGAGAAAATCAACAGTGTGGACTCTGCGTAAATTGTCGACCCGGATCAGCCTAAGCATGCCACACAGGCCTACCCGGATAGACACGTTTCGTCTCCTGTGGATCTTCTGTTTCAGGAATATCTACTCTATACATCTATCACCCTAGGACGGAATGTGTCGGCCGGATCAGTCTGCGCGGACAGCGCAGGCTGATCTGGTCGATACATTACGCAGATGTCTATCTCCGCAGCTGCATTTTGGGGGCATTTTGAGAATAAATGTGTAGGCACGTGCCTACAGTGCCTAAAGGGAGCTACGCCCCTGGCTGCGACAGACGACATCTAAAACGTAAAATATATAGAAACTCTCAGTAAATGAAAGAACACTTATTGAATGCGCAGCATGATCAATTTTTTTCATTTTGACATTATGTTTACAAACGTCTTCTTCTTAGACAGAGGTGTCGAAATGCGTCTGTATGTGGGAGAGAGTTAAACCCTTTCCATCATATAGACGCTTTCTGACGCCTCTGCAGCAGACGGCTTTTTGAAAACATAGTGACAAAAAAGAAATAGCTCAAAACGAGCAATTTCTCCTTTTGCCACAACGTTTTTCCACTATTAGTCATAGGTTATCCATTCAATTGTAGAGATTTTCTATTTTTGACCAATATGTTCAAAGTCGTCTGCTGCAGAATTGTCGTATGAGGCAAAGGGTTAAAGTACAATAATGGCCATTTCAGTCTCATCAGAATTTAAAAATCGTTTACATATCTAACTTACTGAGTCGTCAGCTTTGAGAATGTGTGATGGCGAAATAAGTAACGGCATGAAATACATAAAGTATAATTCTCGTAGCACGGATCGGTACTTCCTTGTTTAGCGTAGATTCTTTTCAAAGATTGCCTGCTACTCGTCCATAAACCGGCCGCCTCAGGCAGGTCGAAGATATTATGTCACGTCCGTATGTAACGGTATCATAAAAGGGGTATGATAGCAACCTTCGTTAACATTCTGAATAGTTTTCAGAAGTTATATCAGGGTCTACATTTAATCAGACAGTTAACCCTTTCCCACCTATAGACGAATTTTGACGCATCTGCTGCAGACGTCTTTTGAAAACATCGTGGATAAAGGTGGAATTCCTCATGATGAGCAATTTCTTTTTTGACCACAACTCTATTTAACTCTTTCAGCGCCGAATTGTTTAAATTAGACTCTTCCATGTTTAAAATCGGGCGTCTCCATTTCTCATGTAATACAAATTAGGACTATTTTGATAACCAAAAGGCAAACAATGCTGATTTCAGGTAAGACAGCTCGTTACTGAATCAGTATTGTTTGCAAAAACCTCAATATTGCCTTTGGCGCTGAAAGAGTAAATAGTAAAGCTCTCGATTTATTGAGATTTTTCATGTTTTTGTCAATACGTTTTCAAAGTCGTCTGCTGCGGATTTGTAGCATGTAGGAAAGCGTTAAGACTCCGATGAAACGGCGTATATGCGCAGGTTTGTCTAGGTCTTCACTGTTATCGTGCATTCGTCTGTATGAGGGAAACAAGTTTCACCTACTCCCTGTTGCAACCAATCCGAGTCATCCGAATTTGAACACTTATCCGAACGTATGGAAACTCTCTATAAATAAAGGAACAATTATTGAAAAAAAGTTAGAAAACATTGAGACAAATGGATAAATTGCTTTGCCACATTGTTTTTAAAACTCGTCTGCTGTAGAGGCGTCAGTTAACGTCTGTTTTGGGGAAATGCTAAATGCAGGAAACAGACAGAGTGAAAGAATGGATATGTTTACATCAAATAAAACTGCCGGAAATAAAGTGCGTGCGCATACAATGATGCATTCATTCAGGGTCTTTCAATTTGAAAGACCCTGATTCATTGCAATAAGTATGTCAACTAACTGAGCGTAAAAAAAACATATTTACTTAAAGTACTTAAAGAAGTTGTTCATTGGTTTCTGTAAATACCGAATGAGCTACCGGCAGGAACAAATGGACTAAAAGCGTGGATATAATCAAATAAAACAAAGTTCTTCCACGTGACACTTCCAGGAAAAACACTGCCGGAAATAAAGTGCGTGCGCATATAATGATTACATTCATTCGAAAGAAATTATGTCAAAATAGCTTAGGAAATAAGGACTGATCTCAAATTCGTTTATAATATGTCCTTGGAGAGAGTCTCTCGAGATACTAGATATACTTTAAGTTTTAAGGGAAAATGTAAAAAGGATTCTATTAAAAAAACAAAATAGAGGTCCAAGATGGTCATTATCGCTCCACTGCCATTAATTTAGTAAAATAATCAAATCACTAAAGCCATTTTAGGCAAACCTGCCCCCGCCCCCTTGTGGCCAGATTTTTCGACCAATCAAAATGGCTGAAGGAATCTCGTTGAGAGTAGCCAAGGAACATTTCTACAAAATCATTTGAAATCAAACAGATACCTATGGAGGAGACAACTATAGCCATATAAGGCTAAACAGCTTTGTTCCCTTGTGGCCATGCTTTTTGACTAATCACTATGGGTTAAAGGAATCTGACGAGAGAGTTACCACAGGAGCATTTCAACATACTTATTTGAAAATCGCCCGGACACGTTCAAGCCATATTGAGGCAAGACAGCAGCAACCCCCCCATGTCCCATGTTTTCCAAACAATTAACATGGCTTGAACAAATTATGTGAAAATTGGCCAACCAATTGTGCAATTGGGAGGAAAGAATAATCTATCCGAATACATTGAAGGAATTTAAGATGGGAGGGACATTAAGAAAATACTACCTGTGTAGTTCCATCCAAAATGGCCCAGATGTTACAGAGGAGAAGTAATCTGAAGCAAAACGTTGACACGCGGACGCCCGACAGACAAGCCCCGTGGAGCTTAAAACATAGCGTTTTAAAGAGTAAATATATCCTTACACGATGAAGTGGTTTTTATCATGTGCCTTATGGTAATGTCTTACATGATTAATTAACAGAACAGGACAATAGCTTTATATGGCGAGTATACAGTATATAGTCATTATTTACAAGTGTATATCACAACCTGTAGCATGGTCTTTCTAACTCGCAAACGTATCCAATCCCTCCCTTCTCTCTCTCTATCTCTCTCTCTCTCTCTCTCTCTCTCTCTCTCTCTCTCTCTCTCTCTCTCTCTCTCTCTCTCTCTCTCTCTCTCTCTCTCTCTCTCTCTCTCTCTCTCTCTCTCTCTCTCTCTCTCTCTCTCTCTCTCTCTCTCTCTCTCTCTCTCTCTCTCTCTCTCTCTCTCTCTCTCTCTCTCTCCCCCTATTTTTCCTTCATTTTTTCAAGGTTGTCTGCTGCAGATTAGTCGTATGTGGGTAAGGAATATTTATTTTTGAATTAAAGCATTTGCTTTGGAGATGGGAAACGAGTGTTATATTACGACAGATGGATGCATGCTTTTGATGCATACGATCTTGAAAACATTGTGGGCAAAGCGAAATGCTCGAACTTACCTCCCATTTCTCGCACTGTTTCTCAAATCTCTTCTGCTACTTCGCGAGTTGCAAAACAAGGTCATTGACGCCGCGTGGAAGCGCGGCGTCAGTATGGGATAGGTTTTAATTTTGTACCATGGGGTGACGTAATCGAAAAGGGAGCAACCAACGCATATTATTGTAAAGCAGAACTCCGTAATATGTTTGAAAAAACAGCCTTTATGATTGAATAAATTATATTAACTGATTTAACAAACAACAAGATACAAAATATGTACATCTTTTACCGTTGTTACACACTTTAGACATATTTAAATTGTTTTTAATAACTGTTCCCCAACTAACTAGGCTAAGCTTTTTTTATGACTTGATTTACGGAATTCAATAGGCTACGCCTTTTTAAATGTTTGTTTTACTGCTCTGACGACTCGATTCATCAAAGCTCAGAAAAAAGATTCGGGTGATGGTTTTCCTATTTATTTCTGTTGTATTAATAAACTTAAAACGTTCCTCCCAATACAGTTGTTCATTCAGACCATTGTATTATTGCTGTATGTTGACTATACATGAGAACTTTTTCTTTTAATTTCATAAATGCTTAATTTTGATATTAAATATCTTTAAACTTGTTAGAATTATTTGTATTTTTTGTTTATATACTCTCGTTTTTTTGTTATCATACGTCTGCTCAACTGGAAGGAGAATAGACTTCCCTCTCTCCTTCCGAAGATTTTGTCACATTTAACTTATAACTAGAGGCATTAACACTTAAGTTAATATCTGTTAATATTTCAGTATCTATGTTTTTTGTTTATCTAATTGATCTAGTTAGAGCAGATTTAAAATTAAGAAACTTCAGCTTGTATGACACTCTATTGTTGCAGTCAATGTTAAGGAAACGGTAAACCAAATGGTTTGAAGAATTAACTTGTCATTTCACGACTAAACTTTACATGCTGATAGACTATGGTATCAAGGTGAGCAATAGAGGAACATCTTGGCCTTCTTGTTTAAGATAAGGTACATTTGGCCTTCTTGTTCAAAATATTTACATCCTGTCCGTTTGCACAGGTTATTTAAATGTATTGAACTGCATCTGCTTCCCTTTAAGTCATGCTTTAAAATCATGCGCGCCGTCTTTGATGCTTAGCATCAAAATTCTTGTACTAAATATAATACAGTGCTAGTGTATTTGTATATGTCAACAACAACCCTTTAATTTAACTAATCCCTAATTTGAAGATTAACTTTACATTTCCTAGTTGGATCGACAAACTGACAGACAAACAGATGGAATGAAGGAAAAATATCGTGAAAAGAAGAAATTGCTTATCGTAACCATTTCTTCTTTTTATCACAAAGGTTTCAACCATTTTCAATAATCATACCTTCATTTACAGAGATGTAATCTGTTTCAGGTTATTCAAAATGTGCCTGAAAGGGAGAAAAAGCAAAGAAATGCCTGTAGCAAAACATCAAAATACATAGAGTATGGAAAGCTTTTGACTACATCAGCTTTTAAAGGAGGAATTGCTCATTGCTCATTGCCAGCAATTGCTTCATTTTCGACAATATTTTCAATATTCGTCTGTTATAGTATTTTTCACGGAAAGTGTTTAGCTATGATGGAAAAGAATTAACCCTTTCCCGCATACAAACGCTTTTTGGTGCATATGCAGCATTTGACATTTGAAAACATTGTGACAAAAGGAGAAATCGTTATCGTAGGCAATTTTTTACTTTTGCTACATTATTTTCAAATCTTGTCAATAATAGTTTTATTCACAGTGATTTTCATATGTATTCTAGGTCGTCTGTTGCAGACTTGTTGGGGTCACAGTACGGTTGCCGTTTACAAATAAAATTGACATTAAGGTCAAACATAGCTCAAAGTGTGTTTCCTTTGTCGGAACTCTTATGAGTCATTAATGCAAGCCGATTTTTGCGTTATTTGTTCATATGATGATGACCAATCAAAAATTAGACTTTCGCGAATTAAGACAATAGTTAAACATGGTCTACTCTAGGAAAAAATGGGCGAAAAGTCCCTGATATATGACACAATGTCAATTGCTGCGTCACAGCAGTCTACGTCAATTCCCCAAGTCTCAGTCACCAGCAGTCATCTTCCCTAAGTCTCCATCAGTCTCAGTCACCTTGCCTAATTCTCCATCAGTCGCAGTCACCTTCGTCTCAGTGACCTTCCCTAAGTCTCCATCAGTATCGGTCAGCACCAGTCACCTTTCCTAAGTCTCAGTCACCTTCTCTAAAGCAGTCTCAGTCACCTTCGTCTCGGTCAACTTCCATAAGTCTCAATCACCATCCCTAAGTCACCTTCCCTAAGTATAAAGCAGTCTCAATCAACTCACCATCAGTCAGCTTCAGCCTCATCTTCTTCAGTCACCATCAGTCACCTTCTCTAAGTCGCCATCAGTCACAGTCCCTTAGTCTCTCCATCAGTCGCAGTCACCTTCGTCTCAGTCACCTTCCCTAAGTCACCTTCCCTAAGTCTCAGTCACCATCAGTCACCTTCCCTAAGTCTCAGTCCACCATCGCTTAGTCTCATTCAGTCGCAGTCACCTTCGTTTCAGTCACCATCAGTCACCTTCCCTAAGTCTCATTCACCATCAGTCACCATCAGTCACCTTCCCTAAGTCTCATTCACCATCAGTCACCATCAGTCACCTTCCCTAAGTCTCAGTCACCATCAGTCACCTTTCCTAAGTCTCAATCACCATCAGTCACATTCCGTAAGTCACAGTCACAATCAATAACAATCAGTAACCCTCCTTAAGTATCAGTCACCATCAGTCTGAGTCTGAGTCTCAATCACATACAGTGTCATCCCTGATATACGTTAGACAAATGTCAGAAACAATTTTGACCAAGCTGGGACTCGAACCCACGTCACATTGACGTTCATTGACAAACGGCTGCTCTACCAACTGAGCTACCGAGCTTCATACAAATACATGTCATTACAAGATATATATGTATTCAAAGTTAATTACCAGGTTAATACTACGCAGTAAAATTTAAAGTATGTTTTATGTAATCATCGACAAAAAGTGTTATCTCAGCATAATTATTCAAGTCTTCGTGTTGAAATTTTAAACATTTTAAATTGTTACTAAATACATATTAATAAACAGGTTTACTCATCACTCTTCGCCTGCAACTTATAAGTACGTAAACGCAAGTCTTTTAAAACAACACCGTCGTCGTAGCCTAGTGGCTAAGCACGAAGCACTTCAAACCTAAAAGTTCACTTTTCATTGGTTCGATTTTTATGCTAGGCGTTCATTTTTGTGGGTCCATTTTTTTTCTAAATTAGATTTGTATATAATACATATATACGACCATCTTATTTTCCTTTCAGACAATTATTTAGTGGATCATAAGATTCCTTTTCATCCCTAAATGTTACAACGTATCACGCACACACATGCACTTTTTTTAGAAGATTAACTCGACTATATAAAAGACCATTGCATTTGCAGCTATGTGTGCCACGTACTTAGCTGATTGGAAGTTGTATTTTACTGTTTCTCACGAAACTTTAATTTAGAATAAATCGTTACGAATATGTATGAGAGCGAGACAGTTAAAAGAGAGCTAGACAGACATGTGGGGGAGAGAGAGACAGACAGAGACAGACGGAGACAGACAAATACAGACGGAGACAGACAGATACAGACATAAACAGACATACATATAGACAGACAGATAGACAGAGAGAGATATCTAAAGAGAGAGTGACACACAGAGAAAAAAGAGGCAAACAGACAACGAGAGATAAAGAGAAAAAGAGAGAGATAGAGAGAGAGAGAGAGAGAGAGAGAGAGAGAGAGAGAGAGAGAGAGAGAGAGAGAGAGGAGAGAGAGATGAGAAGGAGAGAGAGAGAGAGAGAGAGAGAGAGAGAGAGAGAGAGAAAAAGGACAGCAATTTCTTTGATACTCACAATCAATTTAATGATTTACATGATAATGATACAGACATTAGTCTACACACAAAGTAATTAAGTACAGAAGACTTGATTCGATGCGTTAAAATACGTCTGTGTTCGAGAAAGGGGTTAACATGTTATAGTACTGGTAATGTATTTGTTATCCCATATGAGTCGCATCTAGCGATATGGGGTTTAATTGAATCTCCGCAACGGGACTATACAACGTAAATTGACGTTATACTAATTTTGCTACAGTGCTAGTGTATTTGTATTTATCAACAGATACATCTAGGACTAGATTATATGTTGACGGACGTCGAATCTTCAAGTTTCACAAATGAAAATAAGACCCAAATAGCTGTAATGCGGCTCACATGTAAAACAAATCTTGACCCTACGGTTATAACTCGTTTGTCACAAAGGTTTCAACCATTTTCAATAATCATACCTTCATTTACAGGATGTTATCTATTTCAGGTTTTTCAAAATGTGCCTGAAAGAGCAAAGAAATGCCTTTAGTAAAACATCAAGCTATAATGGAAACGAATTAACCCTTTCCCGCTTACAGACGCTTTTTGACGCATATGCAGCATTTGACATTGAAAACATCGTGACAAAAGGAGAAATCGTTATCGTAGGCAATTTCTACCTTTGCTACAATATTTACAAATCCTTTCAATAATTATATTTTATTCACAGTGATTTTCATATGTCTTTTAGGTCGTCTGTTGCAGACTTGTTGGGGTCACAGTACGGTCGCCGTTTACAAATATTGACATTAAGGTCAAACATAGGTCAAAGTGTGTTTCCCTTGTCGGAACTCTTATGAGTCATTAATGCAAGCCGATGGATTTTGCGTTATTCGTTCAAATCAGTGTGAAGCAGATGACGACCAATCAAAAATTAGACTTTCGCGGATATAGACAATAGTTGAACGGTTGCCGCCATAAGTCGACTTTTTGAAACGCTTGCTAGGAATAGTAACTAAACTTGTATTACTATTTTATCTATTAAGAGTTACCTAGTTTTTACCTACATGTTTTCAAAATCGTCTGCTGCCAGCTTGACGTATGTGGGAAATGGTTAAATAGCATGTGCACATCTTTAGATGTTTTCAATTTGTTTCAGTTTAAGCCTTTCCCAATAACAGAATACAGTTGTCGCATCTGCAGCAGACTACTCTTGTTGATGTGTTTTCAATTCTCATTAATAATTACACTTTTATCTATAGAGGTTTTTTTCCTAATATTTGCCTACATGTTTTATAAGTCATCTGCTGCAAGTTAGACGTATGTGGAAGGGTCCAGATAAGGAGGGGTTAACAGCTGTTTTCCCCACAATATCCCTCTTATTATCCAAGCAAACCCTATGTTGTAGGTACTCACAATTATCGTCTCATTCAGACGATTCTTTTGAGTACGACAACATAGGGTAAGCGGATAAAATAAGGATTTTAGAATAAGCAAAACGCTCCTTATTCACTGCGTTTAACCAAATTTCATTAATGTACATTAAAAAAAAACGAATGTCTAATTGGTCAGTTAGACATTAGACATTCGATTAGACATTCGACATTAGACATGGTACCTAAATCTCTTCATTTGCGAATGTCTAATCGAATGTCTAATGTCTAACTGACCAATTAGACATTCGTTTTTTGCATGTACATTGATCTCCGACGAATTCGAGACCTAAGTATGGTAATTTGAGAATGTCTTATGTCTAATTAGACATTCGATATTTTAAATTTGCGAATCTTTCTTCGAATGTCTAATGTCTAATTTGACATTCTATAATAAAAAATTGCGAATGTCTAATCGAATGTCTAATGTCTAATTAGACATTTATTTTTTTGAATGTCTAATGTCTAACGTCTAATGCTCTGCCAACTTCACACACTTGTCATTAAGTATTTAAATAAAATAAGTAAAGGACTTCATTTTTTGTTATTCTAAAAACTACCTTTATTATAATTTAAGATAATTGTTCATCGGTACTATTTCGAATTCCAATGTATAGTTATTTAGTAATAAATACAAAAAAAAGGAAAATAAATTAAATAAACAAAATAATATAAAGCGATTCAAGTGTCTTGTCACTGATCCATCGCTAACAATTTTAAAGTCCCGCCCACGTAGTAGTTGTAGTAGCATTAATAGTATAATTAATAGTAGTAGTAGTAGATATATTATTAGCAGTAAGAGTAGAGTAGGATACACTTAGAGTAGAGGTAAAGGTAGGTTTAGGGTAGGAGTAGGATACACTTAGAGTAGAGGTAAAGGTAGGTTTAGGGTAGGAGTAGGATACACTTAGAGTAGAGGTAAAGGTAGGTTTAGGGTAGGAGTAAGATACACTTAGAGTAGAGGTAAAGGTTGGTTTAGGGTAGGAGTAAGATACACTTAGAGTAGAGGTAAAGGTAGGTTTAGGGTAGGAGTAGGATACACTTAGAGTAGAGGTAAAGGTAGGTTTAGGGTAGGAGTAAGATACACTTAGAGTAGAGGTAAAGGTAGGTTTAGGGTAGGAGTAGGATACACTTAGAGTAGAGGTAAAGGTAGGTTTATGGTAGGAGTAGGATACACTTAGATTAGAGGTAAAGGTAGGTTTAGGGTAGGAGTAGGATACACTTAGATTAGAGGTAAAGGTTGGTTTAGGGTAGGAGTAAGATACACTTAGAGTAGAGGTAAAGGTAGGTTTAGGGTAGGAGTAGGATACACTTAGATTAGAGGTAAAGGTAGGTTTAGGGTAGGAGTAGGATACACTTAGATTAGAGGTAAAGGTTGGTTTAGGGTAGGAGTAAGATACACTTAGATTAGAGGTAAAGGTTGGTTTAGGGTAGGAGTAAGATACACTTAGATTAGAGGTAAAGGTTGGTTTAGGGTAGGAGTAAGATACACTTAGATTAGAGGTAAAGGTAGGTTTAGGGTAGGAGTAGGATACACTTAGATTAGAGGTAAAGGTTGGTTTAGGGTAGGAGTAAGATACACTTAGAGTAGAGGTAAAGGTAGGTTTAGGGTAGGAGTAGGATACACTTAGAGTAGAGGTAAAGGTAGGTTTAGGGTAGGAGTAAGATACACTTAGAGTAGAGGTAAAGGTAGGTTTAGGGTAGGAGTAGGATACACTTAGAGTAGAGGTAAAGGTTGGTTTAGGGTAGGAGTAGGATACACTTAGAGTAGAGGTAAAGGTAGGTTTAGGGTAGGAGTAGGATACACTTAGAGTAGAGGTAAAGGTTGGTTTAGGGTAGGAGTAGGATACACTTAGAGTAGAGGTAAAGGTAGGTTTAGGGTAGGAGTAGGATACACTTAGAGTAGAGGTAAAGGTAGGTTTATGGTAGGAGTAGGATACACTTAGAGTAGAGGTAAAGGTTGGTTTAGGGTAGGAGTAGGATACACTTAGAGTAGAGGTAAAGGTAGGTTTAGGGTAGGAGTAGGATACACTTAGAGTAGAGGTAAAGGTAGGTTTAGGGTAGGAGTAGGATACACTTAGAGTAGAGGTAAAGGTAGGTTTAGGGTAGGAGTAGGATACACTTAGAGTAGAGGTAAAGGTAGGTTTAGGGTAGGAGTAGGATACACTTAGATTAGAGGTAAAGGTAGGTTTAGGGTAGGAGTAGGATACACTTAGAGTAGAGGTAAAGGTTGGTTTAGGGTAGGAGTAGGATACACTTAGATTAGAGGTAAAGGTAGGTTTAGGGTAGGAGTAGGATACACTTAGAGTAGAGGTAAAGGTAGGTTTAGGGTAGGAGTAAGATACACTTAGAGTAGAGGTAAAGGTTGGTTTAGGGTAGGAGTAGGATACACTTAGAGTAGAGGTAAAGGTTGGTTTAGGGTAGGAGTAAGATACACTTAGAGTAGAGGTAAAGGTAGGTTTAGGGTAGGAGTAGGATACACTTAGAGTAGAGGTAAAGGTAGGTTTATGGTAGGAGTAGGATACACTTAGAGTAGAGGTAAAGGTAGGTTTAGGGTAGGAGTAAGATACACTTAGAGTAGAGGTAAAGGTAGGTTTAGGGTAGGAGTAGGATACACTTAGAGTAGAGGTAAAGGTAGGTTTAGGGTAGGAGTAAGATACACTTAGAGTAGAGGTAAAGGTTGGTTTAGGGTAGGAGTAGGATACACTTAGATTAGAGGTAAAGGTAGGTTTAGGGTAGGAGTAGGATACACTTAGAGTAGAGGTAAAGGTAGGTTTAGGGTAGGAGTAAGATACACTTAGAGTAGAGGTAAAGGTTGGTTTAGGGTAGGAGTAAGATACACTTAGATTAGAGGTAAAGGTAGGTTTAGGGTAGGAGTAGGATACACTTAGAGTAGAGGTAAAGGTTGGTTTAGGGTATGAGTAGGATACACTTAGAGTAGAGGTAAAGGTAGGTTTAGGGTAGGAGTAAGATACACTTAGAGTAGAGGTAAAGGTAGGTTTAGGGTAGGAGTAGGATACACTTAGAGTAGAGGTAAAGGTAGGTTTAGGGTAGGAGTAAGATACACTTAGAGTAGAGGTAAAGGTTGGTTTAGGGTATGAGTAGGATACACTTAGAGTAGAGGTAAAGGTAGGTTTAGGGTAGGAGTAAGATACACTTAGAGTAGAGGTAAAGGTAGGTTTAGGGTAGGAGTAGGATACACTTAGAGTAGAGGTAAAGGTAGGTTTAGGGTAGGAGTAAGATACACTTAGAGTAGAGGTAAAGGTAGGTTTAGGGTAGGAGTAAGATACACTTAGAGTAGAGGTAAAGGTTGGTTTAGGGTAGGAGTAGGATACACTTAGAGTAGAGGTAAAGGTAGGTTTAGGGTAGGAGTAGGATACACTTAGAGTAGAGGTAAAGGTAGGTTTAGGGTAGGAGTAAGATACACTTAGAGTAGAGGTAAAGGTTGGTTTAGGGTAGGAGTAGGATACACTTAGATTAGAGGTAAAGGTAGGTTTAGGGTAGGAGTAAGATACACTTAGAGTAGAGGTAAAGGTTGGTTTAGGGTAGGAGTAGGATACACTTAGATTAGAGGTAAAGGTAGGTTTAGGGTAGGAGTAGGATACACTTAGAGTAGAGGTAAAGGTTGGTTTAGGGTAGGAGTAAGATACACTTAGAGTAGAGGTAAAGGTAGGTTTAGGGTAGGAGTAAGATACACTTAGAGTAGAGGTAAAGGTAGGTTTAGGGTAGGAGTAGGATACACTTAGAGTAGAGGTAAAGGTAGGTTTAGGGTAGGAGTAGGATACACTTAGATTAGAGGTAAAGGTAGGTTTAGGGTAGGAGTAAGATACACTTAGAGTAGAGGTAAAGGTAGGTTTAGGGTAGGAGTAGGATACACTTAGAGTAGAGGTAAAGGTAGGTTTAGGGTAGGAGTAAGATACACTTAGAGTAGAGGTAAAGGTTGGTTTAGGGTAGGAGTAAGATACACTTAGAGTAGAGGTAAAGGTTGGTTTAGGGTAGGAGTAGGATAGATGTAGAGGTAGGATACAGTAGGGTAGGAGAGTAACTCACAACATACTGTGTATGGAGCAAGTTGATGATCGAAGATTGATTGATTGGGGTTTTACGCCGTTTTTAACAATTTCTCAGTCATATCACGGCGGCCAGTTCACCTACTCATATGTTTCCTGGTTTTCGCACACCAGTACTCCACACAATAAATCTTCCCAAGCAACTGGCTACTTTTCCACATAGACTTAGCTCATTGGTGGAAGACGAATGACGCATGTCGCAATGACTTTTGTCAAACGTCGGAAAGAAAGTTGGCCGAGCCGGGATTCGAACTCACAACCCCTGGATTGATAGCCCGCGTCGTTACCGACTGAGCTACCGGGACTCGACTGAGGATTGAAGAAGCACCGGTGATATTATTTTAAAAACAAGGAAGAAGTGAATCAATTAGTTAACGCGTTGAAGCAGTGAATCAATCGTTTTTAAAAACAGTGAAGTAGTGAATTAATTTGGCTAAACGCAGTGAATCAGTGATTCCATAAGGTTAAAAACAGTGAAGTAGTGAATCAATTAGGTTAAACGCAGTGAATCAGTGATTCCATAAGGTTAAAAACAGTGAAGTAGTGAATCAATTAGGTTAAACTCAGTGAATCAGTGATTCCATAAGGTTAAAAACAGTGAAGTAGTGAATCAATTAGGTTAAACTCAGTGAATCAGTGATTCCATAAGGTTAAAAACAGTGAAGTAGTGAATCAATTAGGTTAAACGCAGTTAATCAGTGATTCCATAAGGTTAAAAACAGTGAAGTAGTGAATTAATTTGGTTAAACGCAGTGAATAAGGAGCGTTTTGCTTATTCTAAAATCCTTATTTTATCCGCTAACCCTATGTTGTCGTACTCAAAAGAATCGTCTGAATGAGACGATACTTTTGAGTACCTACAACATAGGGTTTGCTTGGATAATAAGAGGGATATTGTGGGGAAAACAGCTGTTAACCCCTCCTTATCTGGACCCTTCCACATACGTCTAACTTGCAGCAGATGACTTATAAAACATGTAGGCAAATATTAGGAAAAAACCTCTATAGATAAAAGTGTAATTATTAATGTAAATTGAAAACACATCAACAAGAGTAGTCTGCTGCAGATGCGACAACTGTATTCTGTTATTTGAAAAGGCTTAAACTGAAACAAATTGAAAACATCTAAAGATGTGCACATGCTATTTAACCATTTCCCACATACGTCAAGCTGGCAGCAGACGATTTTGAAAACATGTAGGTAAAAACTAGGTAACTCTTAATAGATAAAATAGTAATACAAGTTTAGTTACCATTCCTACATGTAGCAAGCGTTTCAAAAAGTCGACTTATGGCGGCAACCGTTCAACTATTGTCTATATCCGCGAAAGTCTAATTTTTGATTGGTCGTCATCTGCTTCACACTGATTTGAACGAATAACGCAAAATCCATCGGCTTGCATTAATGACTCATAAGAGTTCCGACAAGGGAAACACACTTTGAACTATGTTTTACCTTAATGTCAATATGTGTAAACGGCGACCGTACTGTGACCCCAACAAGTCTGCAACAGACGACCTAAAAGACATATGAAAATCACTGTGAATAAAATATAATTATTGAAAGGATTTGTAAATATTGTAGCAAAGGTAGAAATTGCCTACGATAACGATATTTCTCCTTTTGTCACGATGTTTTCAATGTCAAATGCTGCATATGCGTCAAAAAGCGTCTGTAAGCGGGAAAGGGTTAATTCGTTTCCATTATAGCTTGATGTTTTACTAAAGGCATTTCTTTGCTCTTTCAGGCACATTTTGAAAAACCTGAAATAGATAACATCCTGTAAATGAAGGTATGATTATTGAAAATGGTTGAAACCTTTGTGACAAACGAGTTATAACCGTAGGGTCAAGATTTGTTTTACATGTGAGCCGCATTACAGCTATTTGCGTCTTATTTTCATTTGTGAAACTTGAAGATTCGACGTCCGTCAACATATAATCTAGTCCTAGATGTATCTGTTGACAAATACAAATACACTAGCACTGTAGCAAAATTAGTAAACGTCAATTTACGTTGTATAGTCCCGTTGCGGAGATTCAATTAAACCCCATATCGCTAGATGCGACTCATATGGGATAACACATACATTACCAGTACTATAACATGTTAACCCTTTCTCGAACACAGACGTATTTTAACGCATCGAATCAAGTCTTCTGTACTTAATTACTTTGTGTGTAGACTAATGTCTGTATCATTATCATGTAAATCATTAAATTGATTGTGAGTATCAAAGAAATTGCTGTCCTTTTTCTTTGTTTCTCTCTCTCTCTCTCTCTCTTCTCTCTCTCTCTCTCTCTCTCTCTCTCTCTCTCTCTCTTTCTCTCTCTCTCTCTCTCTCTCTCTCTCTCTCTCTCTCTCTCTCTCTCTCTCTTTCTCCTTCTCTCTCGTTGTCTGTCCGCCTTTTTTTTTCTCTGTGTGTCACTCTCTCTTTAGATATCTCTCTCTGTCTATCTGTCTGTCTATATGTATGTCTGTTTGTCTTTCTGTGTCTGTCTCTGTCTGTCTTTGTCTGTTTATGTCTGTATCTGTCTGTCTCCGTCTGTCTCTGTCTGTCTCCGTCTGTCTCCGTCTGTCTCCGTCTGTCTCTGTCTGTCTCTCTCTCCCCCACATGTCTGTCTAGCTCTCTTTTAACTGCCTCGCTCTCATACATATTCGTAACGATTTATTCTAAATTAAAGTTTCGTGAGAAACAGTAAAATACAACTTCCAATCAGCTAAGTACGAGGCACACATAGCTGCAAATGCAATGGTCTTTTATATAGTCGAGTTAATCTTCTAAAAATAAGTGCATGTGTGGGTGATACGTTGTAACATTTAGGGATGAAAAGGAATCTTATGATCTACTAAATATAATTGTCTGAAAGGAAAATAAGATGGTCGTATATATGTTTTATATACAAATCTAATTTAGAAAAAAAACGGACCGACAAAAATGAACGCCTAGCATAAAAATCGAACCAATGAAAAGTGAACTTTTAGGTTTGAAGTGCTTCGTGCTTAGCCACTAGACTACGACGACGGTGTTGTTTTAAAGACTTGCGTTTACGTATTAATAAGTTGCAGGCGAAGTTTGATGAGTAAACCTGTTTATTAATATGTATTTAGTAACAATTTAAAATTTCAACACGAAGACTTGAATAATTATGCTGAGATACCACTTTTTGTCGATGATTACATAAAACATACTTTAAATTTTACTGCGTAGTATTGACCTGGTAATTACCTTTGAATACATATATATCTTGTAATGACATGTATTTATATGAAGCTCGGTAGCTCAGTTGGTAGAGCAGCCGTTTGTCAATGAACGTCAATGTGACGTGGGTTCGAGTCCCAGCTAGGTCAAAATTGTTTCTGACATTTGTCTAACGTATATCAGGGATGACACTTAAGGAGGGTTACGGAGGGTTACGGAGGGTTACGGAGGTTTACTGATTGTGATTGTGACTGTGACTTAGGGGATGTGGCTGGTGGTGATTGATACCTAGGGAAGGTGACTGATGGTGACTGAGACTTAGGGAAGGTGACTGATGGTGACTGAGACTTAGGGAAGTTGACTAATGGTGACTGAGACTTAGGGAAGGTGAATGATGGTGACTCAGACCTAGGGAATGTGTCTGATGTTGACTGTGAAAGATGGAGACTTAGAGAAAGTGACTGATGGAGACTTACGGATGGTGACTGAGACTGACTCAGACTGATGGAGACTAAGAGATGGTGACTGTGACTGATGTAGACTTAGAGAAGGTGACTGATGGGGAATGTGACTGAATGTGACGAAGTTGACTGATGAGACTAAGGGAAGGTGACTGTGACTGATGGAGACTTAGGGAAGTTGACTGCGACTGATGGAGACTAAGGGGAGGAGACTGCGACTGATGGAGACTAAGGGAAGGTGACTGATGGAGACTTAGAGAAGCTGACTGATGGTGACTGGTGGTGACTGAAACTTAGGGAAGGTGACTGCGACTGATGGAGACTAAGGGAAGGTGACTGATGGAGACTTAGAGAAGCTGACTGATGGTGACTGAGACTTAGGGAAGGTGACTGCGACTGATGGAGACTAAGGGAAGGTTACTGTGACTGATGGAGACTTAGAGAAGGTGACTGATGGACACTAAGGGAAGGTGATGGTGACTGAAACTTAGGGAAGGTGACTGCGACTGATGGAGACTAAGGGAATGTGACTGATGGAGACTTAGAGAAGCTGACTGATGGAGACTTAGAGAAGCTGACTGATGGTGACTGATGGTGACTGAGACGAAGGTGACTGCGACTGATGGAGACTAAGGGAAGGTGACTGATGGAGACTTAGAGAAGCTGACTGATGGTGACTGAGACGAAGGTGACTGCGACTGATGGAGACTAAGGGAAGGAGACTGTGACTGATGGAGACTTAGAGAAGGTTACTGATGGAAACTTAGGGAAGTTGACTGATGGTGACTGAGACTTAGGGAAGGTGACTGCGACTGATGGAGACTAAGGGAAGGTGACTGATGGAGACTTAGAGAAGGTGACTGATTTAGACTTAGATATGGTGACTGCGGAATTGATTTAGACTAGGTGGTGACTGCTGAGACTATTCTTTTTTCTTTTAAATAAAACATGAAAATAGTTATTATTTTAAATAATTGTTATGGCCATTATGCATCGAACCAGATCAGCCTGCGCAGTCCGCGCAGGCTAATCCAGGCCAACACATTCCGTCTAAAACAGAAAAGGTGAAACATGTCTGTCTGGGTTAGCCTGCCAGGCATGATTAGGCTGATCCGGTCGATAATATTGGTTTTCTCACGGGACGGCTTATATAGAGATGTATTAATAATAAAATATGAATTTAAATTATTGACGCCGCGTGTAAAGGGACATTTGGCCTTCTTGTTCGAAATATTAATATCCAGTCAGCATGCACAGGTTATTTAAATTTACTGAACTCAAAAGCATGCGCGGCGTCTTTGATGCTTTGCATCAAAATTCTGCTTGTTAACAGTTGAAATACTTATTATCTTATGTGGTCGTTGTTAATTCTATTTATGGTGTTAACCCTTTCAATTTGAATCCTGTCGAGGTATTTTTTTGCTCACGATGAGTAATTTCTCAACCTTTTATGTTGAACCAATTGTTCAAAACGGACAATTTCTGATTTTGTCGGCATGTTTCCTGTATCACAATCAAAGTTTGTATTGTTCCAGAAGTTAGAAGAAATCACCTAAGCTTTCGTAAATTAGTATAAAAATAGGCCCTCTTCTACGAAAGCCTATTTGTGCATTTTCTTTTGCATTACTACGATTTTCTTTCGCGTTACTAAGCTTTTCTTTCGCATTTCGCATTATAATTTATAACACATTTGCCCTGCGTTAGTATGCCTTGTTTTGCGTTATTACGCATTTTCTCTGCGTTAGTATGCCTTGTTTTGCGTTATTACGCATTTTCTCTGCGTTAGTATGCCTTGTTTTGCGTTATTACGCATTTTCTCTGCGTTAGTATGCCTTGTTTTGCGTTATTACGCATTTTCTCTGCGTTAGTATGCCTTGTTTTGCGTTACTACGCCTTTTTTTTCGAGTAATTACGACTTTACAATGTTTGTTTTCTCTCAGATCGAGGGCTTGGCGTGAAACGGTTGTATCTAAAATTGGTATTTTTTTACCAAGGTTAATCACCTCGCCATAAAGTCTTTATAAGCGTTAAATCACTTTTCTTGGTAAACAATGTAAATTTAGGTGCCATTGCTCGTTCTGAGCAATGGCATCTAAATTTGCATTGTTAACAAAAGGGTCAAAATTGCCCCTAAACCTGGGTTTTCAAAATAGGTTTTAAGTTACAACCGTTTCACGCCAAGCCCTCGAGATGGTCTTAATAATTAAGGTTGTTGTACTCTTCTAAACTTTCTTTTTTTTTAATCTAAATTTGTGAAAGAATCTTTTTGCTGCCGGGTGAAAACATTTTGAGAAAGTGAACATTGTTGGTTAAGGGGGCATCGTCCCTGTGTCGATATCAAAAGTCGTCTGTTTCAAGGAAAATGTTAATATCTTTTACAAAGAACGTAATAACGATCTCATAAATTGAAAATAGCCGATACAGGCTTAAAGTAGTGGAAGCTTTGGACACATTTCGAGGGCTTGGCGTGAAACAGTTGTAACTTAAAACCTATTTTGAAAACCCTTTTGTAAACAATGCAAATTTAGGTGTCATTGCTCAGAACGAGCAATGGCACCTAAGTTTCCATTGTTTATCAAGACAAATGATTTAACGCTTATAAAGACTTTATGGCGAGGTGATTAACCTTGGTAACAAATTACCTATTTTAGTTACAACCGTTTCACGCCAAGCCCTCGATTTAGATTCATAAACAGAAACAACTGTGAATGTGAGCATAGATTATTCAGAAAAGGAAGAAATCGCTGATTATGAAAAGCTGTTGCGGTGACGACAACGCCGTCTGTTTAAGCAAATAAAAAAAAATGTTCGAGAACACACCTGGTTTACCTTTTCCCATATACAATAAATTAGCAGCAGACGACTTTAAAAAAAAAAAATATTCAAATTTCTTAATTGAAAGTATAATTATTGAATAAAGTTGAAAACATTGTTGCAAACGGAGGCATTGTTTATAATTGTCATTTTGTTTTTATGAAAATTCGTCTGCTGCAGATGCTTCAGAAATCGTCTGTAGTATGTGGGACAGGTTTATACAACCTTTAATCATTGTAACTCGCAGTCACAATGATGTGTTACACCAGTAGACAGTTTTATGAGCGAGAAAATAGCCCAGTAAGACATACTTATAATGATATAAATGATACCGTGCTTATAGTCGTGAGTATCTGTCGGATTCATTCATGTTTGTTTCAAATTAATTATAGTCAAGGACACATGTTAACACTTTCCCCACATATAGACGCTTTCTGGCGCCTCTGCAGCAGACGGCCTTTTGAAAACATGTTGACAGAAGAAGAAATTACTCAAATCGAGCAATTTCTCCTTTTGTCACTATGTTTTCAACTCTTTTTAATGATTGTACTTTCATTTAAAAGGGAGTTTCTAAAAAAAAAATCGGGTATGTTTTCAAAGTCGTCTGCTGCAGATGTGTTGTATGTGGGAAAAGGTTAATACGCATCAGGCCATGTTAGCCATGATGCATATGCGTACAGTAAAGAATCTGTGCATGCCAACACAGTTTCCCACACTGTATCGAGGCCTTGGCGTGAAACGGTTGTAACTAAAAAATTTTTTTTTTTTTACCAAGGTTAATCACCTCGCCATTAGTCTTGATAAGCGTTTAAGCATTTTTCCTGATAAACAATGGAAATGTAGGTGCCATTGCTCGTTCTGAGCAATGGCACCTAAATTTGCATTGTTTACAAAGGGGTCAAAATTGCCCCTAAACCAGGGATTTCAAAATAGGTTTAAGTTACAACTGTTTCACGCCAAGCGCATGCCATTCGGTATGTACTGTGTTAGCATGTAAATAACGCCGGTTTGAATGTCTTTCTTGTGAACGGGACAGGGTTCCATTTTGTATCTACTTTACGTGGATCTACATATTGGAAGAGTTTTGTTACAACACCAATGGTGACAGGCAACCATCTGTTTCGAAAGTTAATGCCCATACATTTGTACATTCACAAACAACAGTTTATGACGTGAAGACATTTAGTTTTATGTTATGGCCGCCATCAATTTATACTGGAGTTTTACAAGCAGCAATGTATGTCGGGGTAACAAATATACCTCCGCTTCGCCAACTTTATGTCGGGGATTAATATTATAATTAGCCATAATTAATGACGGGGTTTAATGCTGTCGTCAGTAACAATTCATGTCGGAGTTAAATGGTTTAGTCAGTAACAATTCATGTCGGAGTTTAACGGTTTAGTCAGTAACAATTCATGTCGGAGTTTAGTAATGTAGTCAATAACAGTTTATGGCGCCGTTACTTGCTGTTGATTGTAACAATTCATGTCACCATTTCATTCTGTCGACAGTAACAATCATGTCGCCGTTTCATTTTGTCGACAGTAACAATCGTGTCGCCGTTTCATTTTGTCGACAGTAACAATTGTGTCGCCGTTTCATTGTGTCGACAGTAACAATCATGTCGCCGTTTCATTGTGTCGACAGTAACAATCATGTCACCATTTCATTGTGTTGACAGTAACAATCGTGTCGCCGTTTCATTTTGTCGACAGTAACACTCGTGTCGCCGTTTCATTTTGTCGACAGTAACAATCGTGTCGCCGTTTTATTTTGTCGACAGTAACAATCGTGTCGCCGTTTTATTTTGTCGACAGTTACAATCATGTCGCTGATTCATTTTGTCGACATTAACAATTTGAGTCGCTTAATCATGCTGTCGAAAGTAACAATTCGTGTCGCCTTTTCATGCTGTCGACAATAACAATTCGTGTCGCCGTTTAATGTTGTAGTCTTCAACAATTAATGTCGTTCGTAATTATTTCGTAATTACACTTATTCTCTAGACACATGCAGCAAGTTTCACCATATTTGCTGTTTGAAAACTTCAAGCATAGTATTTACAATTTTAAAAATAAATGGGAAGGAAACAGTGTAGACCAAGATGAGTCTGCATGAATGCATTTACATGGTGTGAATTGTTTTAAAATTGTTTCTAAAGTTCCAAATAGAAGGATAAGCAAGTATTGATTAAATAAATATATAGCAGGATAAGTTTTAACACTTTCCCATATGCGTGTTGACACATCTGCAGCAGACGTATTTGAACAGTTTGGTTAAATATTAGAACTACTCCATAAATAAGAATTTAATGATTAAATATGTTTTCGGAAGTCGTCTGCTGCAGATTAGACAAAAGGCATCTGTAATTTTGGAAAGTAATAATAGATTTAAAATTAAATGATTGATTGATTGGGGTTTAACGCAGTTTTCAACACTTGTTCAGTCATATCACGGCGACCAGTTCACCTACTCGTGCGTTTCCTGGTTTACCCACACCAGTACATCACGCAACATACTTTCCAAGCAACTGGCTGCTTTTCCACATAGACTGTTAAACAGCCCATTTGTGAAAGACGAATGACGCAGGTCACAGTGCCGAGCCCGCGTGGCTACCGGGGCTCGGCTTTAAAATGAAAACCAATCAAACAAGAACTGTCATCATATACAGGTTCTATCTAAAAATAGAATAATTAACGAGCAAGAGGCATTTATGACAGCTGTCTTTGTTACCGCTCAGCATATTTGTCAGGGCCAGAATTTACAAAGCATTTAAAATGCATTCCGCATCAACATTTCATTGTTTTAAACTTATTTTTTTTCTTTCTGAATATCTAAACATAGTTAATTCTATCATTAATTCAAATTTTATTTTATAATGAAAAGAGCAAACTATTCATTTTTTAAATTATTTTAGGATGAGTTATCTTGTGAATTTTAAAACAAGAGAAAGTTGATGCGAGGCATCAATGTCGCCGGAAATGCATACTGCAATAATGCATAGCACTTACACTAGTGTAGTTGAAGAAACAGAAAGCAACTGCGGGGCATAATGGAACATCAGGGGTGGGGTCAAGTAAAAAAAAATGATAACAACTGGCATTTCTGTTTTTCAATGAAGGGAATGTCCTTCATTGAAATATAATTGAAACATTTAATTGTTTATGACAGATCTCTGATCTAAGCTAGGTTTACCCTACACACAGACATCTGTTCATCAGTCAGTAGTCATAAACAGTGATGTAATTGAGTCATCTTGCCAATCAGTATTCTTAATATATATACAGGTATAGTGCTTTCAATAAGGACTAATTCCAGGATTTGTCAAATTCCATATATATACACATTTCAAGATTTTTTTGTCAGAATATTGGAAGTTTTGTATTTGTCAATAAGACGAAGTTTGGATTTAAAAGTCATTTTAACTTTCCCCCTGTCAAAATGATATTAACCTTGCATCATAAGTATACTAATAATTTCACAGATGTTACAATATATCCCAAGCTGTTAACACCACCCTTGAAATACCATATGAGCCGTTCCAGGAAAAAACCAACAGTGTGGACTCTGCGTAAAGCATCGACCAGGAACAGCCTAAGCATGCCGCGCAGGCTAACCCGGACAGTCCTGTTGATTTTCTGTTTCAGGAAGCATTATCTTATACCTCTATCCCCACTGAGACGGAATGTGTCGGTCCGGATTAGCCTGCGCAGTCTGATCTGGTTTTATACATTACGCAGAGTCCATAATGTTGTTTTTCTCGTGTAACGGCTCATATCAGCTCAACAGTCAATTTTTATTCGAATTGTTGTATAATTTTAAACTTTATTTCGAACATAAACTGAACTATACCACTTGTTTATAACATGAAAATGTTTTATCATTCTTTCTTACCTATTTTATAATGAAAATAGCAAACTATTCATGTTTTAAACTATATTAGGATGAGACTCCTTGTGTCAATGATGCACAAACACACTTTCACACTTAAACTGAGCCGTTTTTATTTTTGCAAGTCATGTGTTATAGATGCATCAAAATGTGGCTTTTAATTGGGAATGATTTGTTTTGACTGTAACGCCACTTTCAACAATATTTGAGTCATATCCCAGTATTTCATGGATTAATTACCAGTATTGCAGGTTAGCTCATCCCGACATAGAAATGTGGCTTTTAATTGAGAATTTTTTTCTTTTATAAATCTTTGCACCACCTAGGCGAGGGAAGAGATAACGTATCGGATGGTCTTAATTTCAAACACATTTTTTAAATATGATTAATATCAATAATACCATGAGTGGTGAAAGATTCAATTCAGGTGAACACTACAAACAATGCACAAAATATAAACTTTTACATGTTTTGAAATAAAAGTCATCTACTTTAAAAATGTTGGTGAAAAAAACTAATGTTTTCTAAAAACGTGCGAAGCTAATTGTTATATTAAGTGGAAAATATTTTGGGAAAAGGATACATTGCTTGTTTAATTTCTCCTTTTCCCCAAATATTTTCAAATGTTATCTGCTGCTAACGTCCTCCGTATCAAAATGTTAGTCTACAATACAAATTATTGTAAATGTTGTTGGAACATTGAAAACATCAAGGCAAAAATATGAATATATCTTTAACCCTTTCCTCATATAGGCGCTTTTTGACGCCTCTGCAGCAGACGGCTTTTTAAAAAAACCATAGTGACAAAAGAAGAAATTGCACAAAAACGTGCAATTTCTCCTTTTGCAACAATGTTTTCCACTTTTCGTCATAGGTTATCCATTCAATTATAGAGATTTTCTATGTTTTGACAAAATACGTTCAAAGTCTTCTGCTGCAGAATTGTCGTATCAGAGAAAGGGTTAAAAGCAGATGTTTGTCAACACATTTGGACAATGTGAACTTGGCCTCTGAATGTATGACCTCAAAACTAATAGGGGTCATCTACTGGTCATGCCGAACATCCCTGCCAAGTTTGAGTACGTCCAAGCACTTTTCAGTTATCAACTGGACAAGCTTTTGGTCCATCGTCGGACCAACTAACCAACATGTGCAAAGCAATATACCCTCTTCAAAGTGGGTAAAATTATTGAATAATATTTTTTTTAAAAATGTGATAGTAGGAGAAATTCTTCATCAGGAGCATGTTTCCATTTGCCACAGTATTTTTAAGTCACGTGCTGCAGATACATTTAGAAGCATATGAAGCAGATTTCTTTTGAAAACATTGTGCCAAAATAACAAAAATGCTCATCATGAGCAATTTCTCCTTTTCCACAATGTTTTCAATCTTATCCAATTAATTTTAAGAGATTTCTCATAAGTTTTGCCTTGATGCTTTTTAATTCATCAGCTGAAGATTTGATGTATATGGGAAAGCGTTTGAGCCTTTCCCACATACAGACACTTTCTGATACCACTGCAGCAGGCGGCTTATAAAAGAGCATAATGAGCAATTTCAACTTGTGCCACAATGTTTTCAACTTTACTCACTAATTATACGTTCAACAACATATACTTATTTTTGCCTAGATGCTTTTGAAAGTGTCAGCTGAAGATTTGATGTATATGGGAAAGGTACAAAGTCATGTATATGGGCTGCTCAGTGAAAAAACTGGAGTTGAAAACATTGTGGCAAAAGGAGAAATTGCTAAGAAAGAGCAATTTCGTCTTTTATCACAATGATTTCAAAAGTAGTCAGCTGCAAATGCGTCAAAATGGTCCGCATGTGGGAAAGGGTTAATTACAGGTTACCACAAAAGTCCTGATTTATGACTACAGTAATAACTAGAACTATCACTGAAGATGATAAATACCCCCTAAACAGCACCTTGACCTACACCATAACTTAATAAGTAAAAGGGCCATAACTCTTTAAAGTAACATGCAATTGTAACCCCTTTAGGATATGAACATCTCCTCTTAGTATAGAAGCTTCATGTAAAAATTTATTGAATTCCATGGAGCGGTTTGTAAGAAATAGGCCGGACAAAATATGGCTTCCAGCCGGCCGGCCGACCGACCGACAGACAGACAGACAGACAGCCTGACACAGTGACTCCTATATATCCCCTCTTCTTCAAAGGGGATATAAAAATCATATTGAAAATAAAGAATAACACAACTCATTATACTTTTGTAACATTTATAAAATTAAGAATAAAAGAAGGCCACCACATGAGTTGTTAATAAGGAAAAGGTCAAGATGCACTTTTAATTTTGCCAAGATGTTTTCAAAGTCGTCTGCTGCAGATTTACAAAAGGGTAATAATTCATTTTATTTATCCTTTTCAAAATAAAGACAATTTTGTCACATCTGCAGCAGAGGAAATTTGCAACATTCTTTTTACAAGCTGTTCATTAATTATATTCTCATTTATAGAGATTTCCCATAGCTTTTTAAAAGATTTTTAAATGAGGAAAAGGGAGGATTAAATTTTACTACCATAATTGTTGCTTCACAAAGTCATGCAGTAAACACATATTTAAAACAAGGTGGGAATAGAAAAAGTTGTTGTTAATATCTTTTTATAATTACATTCTATTTTAAAATAACTTAATCCTCTCCATCATACAGTTGCTTTCGGACGCCTCTGCAGCAGACAACTTTTGAAAACTTTTGAAAACATTGTGACAAAAGAATAAATTGCTCAAAACAAGCAATTGCTCCTTTTGCCACAATGTTTTCATTTTTTTCAATAAATATACCCTCATTTATAGGGATTTTCTACATTTTTCCCCACATGTTTTCAAAGTTGTCTGCAGATTTGTTGCATGTAGGAAAGTGGGGGTTAAATATTTGTACTTGTATGTAATTTTCTTTTTACCCCCTAAGGTATCTAACCCAATCATAAATGCAGATGCCTTTTGACGTGTCTGAAGCAAATATTATTAAAAAACAAGAGGGCCATGATGGCCCTGGAATCGCTCACCTGATCTTTTTTTTCACTTTAGCTATATAAGTCTCGCCATCTGGCGGGCATAGTTTCCAACCAATCAACTTGGCTTTAAGGAATCTGATAGAGGGTCACCCTAGGAACATTTCTACAAAATTATTTGAAAATCGGCCTGACACTTTTGAAGGAGAAGATTTTTTAAGTTTTCACTATAGCAATAAAAGGCAAAATAGCCCCGCCCCCTGGCGGCCATGTTTTTTGACCAATCAACATGGCTTGAAGGAATCTGATAGAGGGTCATCCAAGGAACATTTCTACAAAATTATTTGAAAATCGGCCCGACACTTTTGGAGGAGAAGATTTTTTAAGTTTGCACTATAGCTATATAAGGCGAAATAGCCCCGCCCCCCCTGGCGGCCATGATTTTCGACCAATCAACATGGCTTAAAGGAATCTGATAGAGGGTCATCCAAGGAATATTTCTACAAAATTATTTGAAAATCGGCCTGACACTTTTGGAGGAGAAGATTTTTTAAGTTTTCACTATAGCCATATAAGGCAAAAAAGCCCCGCCCCCCCTGGCGGCCATGTTTTTCGACCAATCAACATGGCTTCAAGGAATCTGATAGAGAGTTACCCAAGGAACATTTTTACAAAATAAGTTCAAAATCTGCCAACCAGTTAGGGAGAAGTAGAATTTTGAAGTTTTTTTCGTTTCGTTGCCATGGAAACCAGAATTCTGCATGGATCCCAAAAATTTGAAGGAATTCTGGTGAGGTCATTGAGAGGATGCTTTCTGTGAAATTTCATCCCAATTGACCCACCGGTTACTGAGAAGAAGATGTTGAAGATTTTTAAGTTTGCACTATAACCATAAAAGGCAAAATAGCCCTGCCCCCTGGCGGCCATGTTTTTGACCAATCAACATGGCTTGAAGGAATCTGATAGAGGGTCACCCAAGGAACATTTCTACAAATTTATTTGAAAATCGGCCTGACACTTTTGGAGAAGAAGATTTTTTAAGTTTTCACTATAGCCATATAAGGAAAAATAGCCCCGCCCCCCCTGGCGGCCATGTTTTTCGACCAATCAACATGGCTTGAAGGAATCTGATAGAAGGTCACCCAAGGAACATTTCTACAAAATTATTTGAAAATCGGCCTGACACTTTCGGAGAAGAAGATTTTTTAAGAATTTTGAAGTTTTTTTCAATTCGTTGCCATGGAAACCAGAATTCTGCATGGATCCCGAAAATTTTAAGGAATTCTGGTGAAAACATTGAGAGGATGCTTTCTGTGAAGTTTCATCCTAGTTGACCCACCGGTTACAGAGGAGAAAATGTTGACGGACGACGGACGCCGGACATAGGGCGATCACAATAACTCACCTTGAGCACTTCGTGCACAGGTGAGCTAAAAACATTGTTAGAAAAGGAGAAATTGTTTCTCTCCAGCTATTGCATCTTGGGTAATATAACAAACACAAATCATATTCCAAATACATTGTAATAGAAATATTGAAAGATTACGTAATATGGCATGTACAAAATGTAGTATCAATTTCTCCACATTTGACATTTGGTCCAAACAATCATAGCATTTTCTCATAACATCATTTTGATGCATTTGCAGAAAACAATTTTTCTCCCCTGTATTCAAGACGATCATTTATATCCCGTTCTAATTTATTTTCAACTCTATTTTTTACATTAAATCTTCCTGATTTATACTTTTTTCTTGTAAGACTAAACAAGAAGCCCATGAGGGCCTATGCTCTACTGGCATTGATCTGGCTTGTTTCAAAAGGAAACAATATGTCATCAATATTCAAATACCATCTAAGTTTGGTGAAGATCAGATAGTAAATGGAAGCTCTATTGTGTTCACAAGCTGTATTATAGCAATTTTGACAATTTCAAGGGCCATAATTCAGTCATGCATGGGGTGGATCCCCATTGTTTTCGAAAGGAATCAAGCTCTCATGGATATCTAACTACTGTATATATATGGTTGAGATACAATAAAAAACTAGAACTATCACTGAATGTGATTAATACCCCCGAACGCCGCCCTGATAGGAAAAGTTGTGAAATATTTAGAAACCCCACCTTAAAAGGACAATGTTATGGATCGGGTTATTCTTGTTTTGTTCATTTTTGGATATGTAAATTAGAGTTATGGTTCTTGTACACTGCACTTCCTCTGATTATGCTCTACCGTTGTATGTAGTTTTATTAGATTCCATCTGTTAGTTATTAAATAATTCTCCGGACAAGAAAAAGTAACAAAGGGCAATAACTCTGTATTTAGGTAAATAAGAGTTATGGTTCTTGTACACTGCACTTCCTCTCATTATGCTCTACCATTGTATGCAGTTTTATTAGATTCCACCGGTTAGTTATTAAGTAATTCTCTGGACAAGAAAAAGTAACAAAGGGCAATAACTCTGTATTTAGATAAAATAGAGTTATGGTTCCTGTACACCGCACTTCCTCTCAATGTGTTGTATCATTCTATGAAGTTTTATTAAATTCCAACAATTAGTTTTAAAGTTAAGCTCCAGACAAGACTCTACGAACAAGAAAAAGTAACAAAGGGCAATAACTCTGTAATTATGTAAATTAGAGTTATGGTTCTTGTACACTGCACTTCCTCTGATTATGCTCTACCATTGTATGCAGTCTTATTAGATTCCATATGTTAGTTATTAAGTAATTCTCCGGACAAGAAAAAGTAACAAAGGGCAATAACTCTGTATTTATATAAAATAGAGTTATGGTTCCTGTACACCGCACTTCCTCTCAATGTGTTGTATCATCCTATGAAGTTTTATTAAATTCCAACAATTTGTTTTAAAGTTATGCTCCGGACAAGACTCTACGAATAAGAAAAAGTAACAAAGGGCAATAACTCTGTAATTATGTAAATTAGAGTTATGGTTCTTGTATACTGCACTTCCTTTCATTATGCTCTACCATTGTATGTAGTTTTATTAGATTCCATCTGTTAGTTATTAAGTAATTCTCCGGACAAGAAAAAGTAACAAAGGGCAATAACTCTGTATTTAGGTAAAATAGAGTTATGGTTCCTGTACACTGCACTTCCTCTCAATGTGTTGTATCATCCTATGAAGTTTTATTAAATTCCAACAATTAGTTTTAAAGTTATGCTCCGGACAAGGAAAATCGCAACGGACCAACCGACCGACCGACCGACCAACCACAGGGTGACTCCAATATACCCCCTCTAAACTTCGTTTATCGGGGGTATAATAAAGACTGTATCGTGTTAACAAGCTCTATTATAGCAATTTTGACCATTTCAAGGGCCATAATCCAGTCAAACATGGGCGGATCTGTAGCTGGTTTTCGATAGGAACCGAGCTCTCATGGATATCTAACTACTGTATAAGTTTGGTTGAGATACAATCAAAAGTGAAGACTGTATCGTGTTAACAAGCTCTTTTATAGCAATTTTGACCATTTCAAGGGCCATAATCCAGTCATGCATGGGCGGATCTGTGGCTGGTTTTCGAAAGGAACCGAGCTCTCATGGATATCTAACTACTGTATAAGTTTGGTTGAGATACAATAAAAAATAAAGACTGTATCGTGTTATCAAGCTCTATTATAGCAATTTTGACCATTTCAAGGGCCATAATCCAGTCATGCATGGGCGGATCTGTAGCTGGTTTTCGAGAGGAACCGAGCTCTCATGGATATCTAACTACTGTATAAGTTTGGTTGAGATACAATCAAAAGTGAAGACTGTATTGTGTTAACAAGCCCTTTTATAGCAATTTTGACCATTTCAAGGGCCATAATCCAGTCATGCATTGGCGGATCTGGCTGGTTTTCGAAAGGAACCGAGCTCTCATAGATATATAACTACTGTATAAGTTTGGTTGAGATACAATCAAGACTGTATCGTGTTAACAAGAAATTGTTTACGGATGGACAGACTCACTCACGCATGCACGCACGCACAACGGACGAATCGCCACAACATAAGCCCTTCTGGCCTTTGGCCAGTAGAGCTAAAAATCATTGTATACAACTCCAAATGAATTTCATTATAAACACACGAAACAACTTTCCTGAGTGTTCATTGGTTTACAAGCTTTGCTACTGAAGTGAAGTTTAGGTCTGCTTTTAACCCTTTCCCACCTATAGATGCATTTAAACACATCTGCAGCAGACAACTTTTGAAAACAGCGTGACAAAAGGAAAAATTGCTCAAAACGAGCAATTTCCCCTTTTGCCACAATGTTTTCAACCTTTTTCAGCAATAATACCTACAATTATAGAAATTTTCCATATTTTTAGAAGACTTTTCAAAGTTTTTTGCTGTATGTGGGAAAGGGTTAAAGAGAATGCATTAGGAAACTGGTTAAAACAGCCAATGAAAACATTTACATTCCTTATATTGGCAATACAATTTTAATACAATGTAAAAACAATAAATAATTCATGTTTTAACCCTTAAACCCTCATATAGACGCTTTCTGGAGTCTCCTCAGCAGACGGCTTTTTGAAAACATAGCGACAAAAGAAGAAATTGCTCAAAACGAGCAATTTCTCCTTTTGTCAACATGTTTTCAACTCTATTTGATTATTGTACTTTCATTTAAAGGGTGTTTCAAAAGAGAATTTGGGTATGTTTTCGAAGTCGTCTGCTGCTGAGTTGTCGTATGTTGGAAAGGGTTACAAAGCAATCTGCTGCAAGAAGAACCAAAATTCATTGAAAAGGCTAATACAATAATTTTATTTAGGAAACACATCAATTTAACCCTTTCCCATCTGCAGACGTATTTTGACGCAATAGCAGCAATAGCAACAGACAACTTTTGAAACATTGTGGCCAAAGGTGAAATTGCTAACAATGAGCAATTACTCCTCTGGCCACAATTTTTTCAACTTAATTTCACAATTAAGCTATCTTTTATGGAGATTTTTCAGGTTTTTGTCACTATGTTTTCAAATTTGTCTGCTGCAGATTTGTTGTATGTAGGAACGGTTTAACTTCTTGTCTGTAGAACATAACTATCAATATTTCAGGCACGTCTGATGACGTGTAGTCATATTCTTACGTATCTGCAGCAGACAATTTTTGAAAGCATTTCGACACAAGGAGAAATTGCTCATAAATTTCCTTATGCAACAATGTTTTCAAAAGTGGTCACATTGTCATAATGTTTTCAACTGAAATCAATAATTATGCATGTACTTTCATTTATAGTGAGTTTACGTATTTTTGCCTAGATGTTTTCAAAGTCATCTGCTACAGATTTGTTCTTTGTGAGAAACGGTAGTTATACATTTATGCCCAACTACCGGTAGTTATTATAACATAAGGCGGACACTCCGGACAGTGAAGTATCTTGTATGTTGATTATTTGTTGCTTTACGCTGCATCCAACAAGTTTACAGTTATATCATATTTCCTGGGTAAGTTACAAGTACTTCTGGTCCATTTATCCTGACACCAGCCAGTCAGGCATAATACTAATGCCAAGGATGGTAGCCATTACTACCATTTTTAAAGTCTTTGGTATGACCCGTTCTTCGATTGTACCCATGACTTCCTACAGCCATGGCAGACGCTCTACCACTACACCTCTTAGCATTCATTGTATGCAGATCTATGCAAAAAGACGCAGTTCATTTATTTTTAACTAAAAACTGAACAACAACTGGAAAGAAAAACAAATCTGCAGCGAAAGATTTTAAAAACAACCAGGTAAAAGTAGGGTATTTTACTATCAATGAAAGTATTCTTATTAAATCAAGTTAAATGCAAAGAATCAAAGGGAGAAATTGCTGATCATGTAACAACAGTCGTCTTCTGCAGATGCATCAAAATAAATCTATATACATGTATGTGGTAAAAAGTTCACATATTTTGTGTAATTTTTCCTTGCACCCATAAAATAAAACATGGGTGCAAAAAATAATTTCCTTTCCCACATAATTTCTAATGCATCTGCAGAAAACGACTTTGTTGAAAAAGAAGAAATTGCTCATAATAAAAAAGTTCTGCTTTTGTCATAATTTTTTTTAAAATTGATCAGTAATTTATATTTTTGCATCAATGTTTTCAACGTTGTCTGTTGTAGGTTTGTAGTATGTCAGAACGGGTAAATATGTAGTACCAAACTCAATTTGAGCCTTGCTCCCTCATACAGAGTCACTTTAACCCTTTCCCTCATACGGCAATTCTGCAGCAGACGACTTTGAACGTATTTTGTCAAAACATAGAAAATCTCCATAAATGAAAGGATAACCTATGACAAAAAGTGGAAAACATTGTGGCAAAAGGAGAAATTGCACGTTTTCTTCTTATATGAGGGAAAGGGTTAACGCCTCTGCAGCATACAACTTTAGAAAACATTGTGGCAAAAGGAGAATTTCTCATGATTTTTGAGTAATTTCCACTTTTGCCACAATGTTTTCAACTTGTTTAAATTATTATAATTTCATTTAGAGAGGTTCTTTGGGTTTTTTGCCAAGATGTTATTAAAGTCGTCTGCTGCAGATTTGTTGTATGTTATGGGTTTATAAAACAAGTGTAGATAAACATCTAGCTGAACATGTAATGTATCTGATCAAAATGAATGATATTTGTCTAAAGTTTCTCAAAAATATTTGTGATCAATTTGTATACTTTACATAGCCAGATCAATTCATACATCCTTGTAGGTTGATCAGGATATACACTGGTTGCAAAAATCCTATAGTTTGTTATCTTGGAGCTTAGCTTATTCGCACCTCAGACCTCGTCCAGAAGCAGTACTGACTTTGCTTTTTTTTTAATAAGAATTAAATTTGTATTAAGCCTTTCCCACATACAGACGCTGTCTGAGGCTTGTACAGCAAACGACTTTTGCAAACATTGTAATAAAAGGAGAAATTTCTAATGATGTGCAATAATTAAACCATTCCTGAATCATGCTCGTCCGTTTCTCGGTCAAAAAAGAGGCATTACTGAATAATTATTAAAGCCAGAGTTATGTGACTTGGTATAGATATGCCTATTGTTTCTATGAACATGTGTAACAAGTTTCAATTGAAGAGTCATGACGTAAGGTTAAAATTTTGTGTTGACCATGAACCAGGCGATGACGAAGCCAAGGGTATCACAATAGCACAACTTGATTTCTTCGAAAAACAGACTAGCTTACAATGTAGACTTAACAGACTAGCTTACAATGTAGACTTAACAGACTAGCTTACAATGTAGACTTAACAGACTTGCTTACAATGTAGACTTAACAGACTAGCTTACAATGTAGACTTGTTCTCTACTTAACCCTTTCCCACATACAACAAACTTGCTGCAAACTCTTTCGAATGCATCCAGGTAAAAATATGGAAAACTCAATAAATAAAAGCATCATAATAGAATTCAATTGAAAACATTGTGCTTAACCCTTTCCCTCATACGACAATTCGGCAGCAGACGACTTTGAACGTATTTTGTCAAAACATAGAAAATCTCCATAACATGACAAAAAGTGGAAAACCTTGTGGCAAAAGGAGAAATTGCACGTTTTGTGCAATTTCTTCTTTTGTCACTATGTTTTCAAAAAGCCGTCTGCTGCAGAGGCATCAGAAAGCGTCTATATGAGGGAAAGGTTTAAAGGTGAAATTGCTCATTATGAGCCACTTCTACATTCACAACAAATGTTTACAAAAGTCTTCTGATGCAGATGAGTCAAAAGGCTTCTACAGTGTGGGAAAGGAGTAGCTCCATGACATGCCATGCCAGGCAACACACACAAAACATCATCATGGATCACAATGTATACTGCGGTAATTTACCCTGAACTTGTCTAGTCAAAGTCACAAATGTTCCGTAACACGCCACCGTTACATGGAACAGAAGTCCAACGTTACTTCTCTGTTCCCATAAATACAGCTGGCAAATACATATGCTCCCTAATGTGGCACAGGCTAGTGCTTTTCTCCGCTTTAAGGGGTACATCATTAAATAAATCTGTAATGTAGGGAGAGAAAGTTTAGATCATTTGATAAGACACAGTGTCATGTAACAAGAGTGCAAAACTGTCACAACATACACCCTTGAGGGAGGCATAACGCTGAAACAACTTTAGTGCCCCCGCCAGTTGCTTTTTATTGCAACCTTTATAAAGGTTGAATACGAAATGCTGAAGTGAATATTTTAGCAGAAGGAGAAATTGCTCATTATGAGCAATTTCTCCTTTAGCTACAATGCTTTCAAAAGTAGTCTGCATGCAGAAGTGTCTGTATGTTGGAAAGGGTTATATTGGCCAAAATAATACAAATAAAATATAATAAAAAAAAAATCCCATACAGTCAACCATGGCTTTTCTATGCATATACCGATTTCTTTACACTGATGAATAAGTTGTGAAATGTGGTTCAAGACACTGTTAACTCTTTCCCTCATATGACAAGTCTGCAGCAGACGACTTTGAACATATTTTGTCAGATGGATAACCTATGACTAAAAGTGGAAAACATTGTGACAAAAGGAGAAATTCTGTGCAATTTCTTCTTTTGTCACTATGTTTTCAAAACGCCGTCTGCTTTAAACCTTTCCCTCATATGACAATTCTGCAGCAGACGACTTTGAACATATTTTGTCAAAAAATAGAGAATCTCTATAACTAAATGGATAACCTATGACTAAAAGTGGAAAACATTGTGGCAAAAGGAGAAATTGCTCGTTTTGAGCAATTTCTTCTTTTGTCACTATGTTTTCAGAAGCCGTCTGCTGCAGAGGCGTCCAAAAGCGTCTATATGAGGGAAAGGGTTAACTCTTTAAAAGCAGATGTATTTCAACACATTTGCAACTAACAGCTTTTTGAAATAATGTTTTCCAAATGTGCTCGCTGCAAACGTCAAGTTGTGTATTCATGTAGTTATACATTTCTTATCCCTTGCCCCTTCACAGTTGATGTTTGATGCTTTCATGTTACAAAGTGTACATAATAAAAAAAAAATATAAGATCGAAAATGTGCAGTAAGTCAGTTTGAGCAATTTCTCCTTTTCACTTGTTTTCAAAACCAATCCCAAAATATTGTCTTGATATATATGTCTTCTCGACATATTCAAATTTTGAAGAGCCTAACAACATCAAATTAGGCCATGAGTTAAATTCCCAACAAAATTTCAGTCTTCGCAAAAGTCGTCAGTCCTTCAGTCCTGACTGACAAATATTCCTTTGGACTGACACATTTTAATGCAATAATTGGTTAAACAAAGGAGGTAATAGATGAAAAAAGATCTTTCAGATTGACATGTTTTAAAAGATTTTGTGAAGGCTGGAATTTTGACCTGTGACCTAGCTCTAGTAACTTACCTGATATAACGATAAAAAGAAAGAAACTATAAACGTGGCACCAGTTTGGTAATGATCCGTATCAAATGTCTGAAAAAAAAAAAAAAAAACAATACTACAAGTCCCTTAACCCTTTCCCACATACAACAAATCTGCAGCAGACGACTTTGAAAACATAGTGACAAAAGCCTGAAAAATCTCCATAAAAGATATCTTAATTGTTTTCAAAAGTTGAAAACATTGTGGTCAAAGGAGTAATTGCTCATCATGAGCAATTTCACCTTTGGCCGCAATGTTTTCAAAAGTCGTCTGCTAATATTGCGTCAAAATGCGTCTGCATGTGGGAAAGGGTTAAAGTCTCTCTCTCATTTAGCAGCAGAAATTATTGAAAACATTGTAGGGAAAAGAGGAATTGCTGATAATGATCATCATTTTGATTAAAAATCATACTATGACAATGTTTGTCTCAAGACAGTTTTAAAGCATATATTATTTTTCGTAAGGTGGCCTGGGAAGAATGTTATGTGGGTAAGAGAGTGAGCCACAAATCCCATGATTAGGTGAAATGACTTCGTAATGTAACTGAAATACTGTTGAACTCGGCATTAACCCTTTCACACATACAGCAAATCTGCAGCAGACGACTTTGAAAACATGTTGGCAAAAGTGTGAAAATCTCTATAAATAAAGAAATGGCAAAAAGAGAAATTGCTTGTTTTGAGCAATTTCTCTTTTTGTCACAGTGTTTTCAAAAGTCGTCTGCTGCAGAGGCGTTAGAAAGCCTCTACATGAGGGAAAGGGTTAAACTCGGGTTCAATCTTTCAAAGTAGTTAATTCCAAAAATACACTTTCTTCAGTATCCTGTAATCGGTAAAAAACTCTGAAAACTGCAAGGATAGTTGAAACCACTTAAATATAAACCTGCCAATCAGTGCAGATATCCAAAGTAAGATTATACAGAAAGTATTTTAGAATGGAATGAAAGGATTTTTTCTTGGCAGGAATCAATTTGCTTAATTGTAAATGAAATCTTGACCAATACGATTTTGCAATTATGTGTTGAACTAATACCTTTAAAATTCAAATGCATTGCTCGCAATGAGTAATTCTCCTTTTGACATTATATTTTCAAAACTTTTAATAAAAACACATTCATTAATACAGAATTTTGTTGAATGTGGGAAAGGGTAAATAATCACAAGAGGACTATGATGGTCCTAAATCGCTCATCTGATTTGATAGAAATAATATAGTATTCAATGTTTTTATGCTATGCATACAAGGAAAACAAACAACACCCCCTTGTTGTCATGTTATCAAGAGATGAGATATATATATACATGTACGTATAAAGAAAATAAGTCTGCCACCTGGCAGCCATGTTTTAGAATGAATCAGAATAATTTTATCTTGGTTCAGGGTCACCTAAGAAACATTTGTGGCAAATTATTTTATATTGGGCCAGTACTTTTGGACAAGCAGATGTTTTAAGTTTTCACTATACACATATAAAGAAAACAATCTCCTCCCACTGTCGGCATTTTTTTTTTAACAGTATGGGATAATTTGAATAATCTTGGTAGAGGGGGACACCCAAGGAACACTTGTGCAAAATATTTTCAAATCGGGAGGGAATGTACTATTGACAAGAAGTTTGGATTTTCCGGTGTCTTTTAGCACAAACTGTTCTTGATCGAACTAAAATTCTTCATGAACTTACAACTTTTGAAAGAGGACACCTACCTGTGAATCATTTGAATTTTGAAATTAGTCCTTTGATTAAGGAGGAGAAATAATTGCTTGTAGGAAAATGTGAATGGGGGACACAACAACACACTGGACAGTGAGTGATCACAATAGCTAAGCCCGCATTGTGTGCTCAGGTGTTAAAAAACAAGAGAGTTCAAGGAAACACATGTGTCATATTCCAATATGTCAGTAAGTTAAATTGTGACAGACAGACAGACAGGCAACGAAAAAGTGCTCCCTCGATGTCTCCCTTCCTGGTCAGGTGACACAATATTAAAACTATATTAACCCTTTCTCACATACAGACACTTTCTGATGCCTCTGCAGCAGACGACTTTTTGAAAACATAGTGACAAAAGAAGAAATTGCACAAAACGTGCAATTTCTCCTTTTGCCACAATGTTTTCCACTTTTTGTGATAGGTTATCCATTCAATTATGGAGATTTTCTATGTTTTGACAAAATACGTTCAAAGTCGTCTGCTGCAGAATTGTCGTATAAGGGAAAGGGTTAACCCTTTCCCACATACAAACACTTTCTGATGCCTCTGCAGCAGACGACTTTTGAATACATTGTGACAAATGGAGAAATTGCTAATAATGAGCAATTTCTAAATGTGACACAACATTTTTAACGTTATTCAAAAGTGGCTTTTTCATTTTTAGAGAGAATTCCAGATTTTGGTCTAGATGCTTTTAAAGCGGCGTTTTGAAAACATAGTGACAAAAGAAGAAATTGCACAGAACGTGCAATTTCTCCTTTTGTCACAATGTTTTCCACTTTTAGTCATAGGTTATCCATCTGACAAAATATGTTCAAAGTCGTCTGCTGCAGATGTGTTGCATGTGGAAAAGAGTTAATCAAAGTGAGTCTTACCTCATCGATGTGTGAATGAGAATCATTGAGTATATGGATACCTCTTGACAAGTTTAAAAAGGCACAAAAACAATTCAAAAACAGGGAAATCCCGCCAAGTAATTGTATTGGTAAGTATCTATTTTGAGTGACAGCTGAAAAAATAAAGTGATAAATATATCATCTCACATAATGGGAAGATGGAATATACCTCTAATACAAGCATTTTAATACTCCTTCACCAGATGACTTTTGAAAGCATTGTGGCAAAAGGAGCAATAATGTTTACAACCCTAAATATTTATAATACCTTTATTTTAAGAGATTATTTTATTTTTTCATAGATGTTTTCAAGTTGTTTACTGCTAAATTGTTGTATGTGGAAAAGATAGAAAATGAGACATCAGTCTCTTTTTATTATTTAATTATTATCAATTCATCATTTAGGTCTGAATCTATCCCCAATAATGACTCCTTATAAAAAGAACATTGTCAAAAGAAAGCAATTTCTCATGCTAATAAAATGTCCAATGCATCTACATAAAATTTCACAAAGATTTTTCTATGTCTCAAGTTGAGACTCTCAACATATAAATATTCAATAAATTTTCTGTGTCCACATAAAGAAATATGTTAAATTGTATTTGCCAAAACATGTAATTACTTATCTGTATCATCTTCAGCTGAGAATTTTTAACCCTTTCCCACATACAACAAGTTTGTAGCAGATGATTTTTTTAAAACATCTGGTCAAATATTTTGTAAATCTCCATAAACGAAAGCAATATGATGGATTATCCCTGGTAAAACAAGTTTCATAGGATCCCTACACATGTGATATTTGTAATCCTTCCCCACATGTAGATACATCTTGATGCATCTAAAAATGTGACTTTTTGGAAAATACTTTTACCACAATGTTTCTGACTGTTGTCAATAGTTATCCTTTCATTTATAGAGATAATAAATCTTTTTACCAAGATTGTTATAACCCTTTCCCACTTGCAGACTCATTTTGATGCATCTGCAGCCTATATTTTTTCACAGTGATTGGATGTAGCTATGATTTATGTGGGAAAGGATTTAAGTGCTATACTGCAAAAAATAAAGTCAGGTAAATTAACAGTACATGTTCAATTTTTAAACAAAGTTAAAAAAAAGAATTTAGTTCACACAAAATGTTCCTTATCAAAATCCTTCAGAGGTTCTCAGATATAAACAATCTGCAGCTGGCTATGCTATGGATGAGCGTGAAATATGAAAGTGTAATTATTGAATTGAGCTCAACATGAGTAATAACTCCTTTTGTGAAAATGCTTTCAGACGTCATCTGTTGCAAATTTTCTAAAATGCATAGAACATGCACATGAAAGAGCTAAAGCTCCCACATACAGATTATTTTTGACGTCTGCAGCGGACGATTCTTCTTTTTGTCACAATATTTTTTAACTCTTTTCAATAACGATACATGTACTTTCATTTATACACATTTTCTAATTCATCTGCTGCAGTTTTTCATTAGTGGGAAAGGACTAAATATGTTTTACCAGAGGTTGATTTGTAACTGTCGTTAACGGGACTGCCGTAATTTGGTCGAAGCTCCTCTTCACATAGCACATAGGGTGGTCGTAGCTGTAGCTCTTCACTCAAAGTCTGTAAGTTCACTTTGGTACTTAACGTCCGAGGGTTATTATATCTCTGCTTTAATTTCTGTAAGGGGTAATCTGAAATATTGAAATACACAGAGTACTAGATAACCCTTTCCCTCATATAGACGCGTTCTGACGCCTCTGCAGCAGACGGATTTTTGAAAACATAGTAACAAAATAGTAATTTTGTCACAATGTTTTCCACTTTTAGTCATAGGTTATCCATTCAATTATAGAGATTTTCCATCATTTGACAAAATATGTTCGAAGTCGTCTGCTGCAGAATTGTCATATGAGGGAAAGTGATAAGGTAGAGTAAACTGATCTTTTCCCACTTTTCCTATCTAATGACTCAACCAAACCCTATGTCTCACCGAAACGATTCTTTTGACTACCCACAACATAGGGTTTGAGTGTCAAATAAGGATTTTGAAATGTGAAATATGCGCCTTATCTAGACAGCCATTATGTATTTTGGATCTTTCTGTAATCAGAAGTCTATTATAAAATATACATGGTTTCTGCCGCTATATTTTAAACCTCTCCCACATACAACAAAACTGTTGCTGACAATTTTAAAAACATCTACCGGTATGGAAATTCTCTAAAAACGAATGCCTAATTATTGAATAGAGTTTGAAAACATGTTTTTACAAAAGGGGGAAAAATCATTATGAGAAATTTCTTCTTTTTCCACATTATTTCATTTGTCATCTGTAGCAGATGCATCAACAGCAGGAAAGGCGTAAGGTAATTTGCAATGAAAATATGATTTTCTAAGAAACACATCTGCAGCAGTTAACTTTTCCAAACAGAAACTGAAACATAATTTTAACTGAAAATAAAATTTGCTTCTAATTTTTCCTGATGCTTTATTATTATTCTATGATTATCTAATAAAAATAATAGAGTCAGGGGAAAAGTGTAAAATTTGTTTTCTGCACTTTTTCTCTTTCTAGGCAAGCAAAAAATGAACAAGAGCACCGCAGAGTGAAAGCCAACGCTCATCTGCTTTTTCTAAGATCGAAAACGGGCATTACTGAATAACTATTCAAGCCAGAGTTATGTGACTTGGTATAGACATGCCTATTGTTACTAGAAACGTGTGTACCAAGTTAAATTTCAATTGAAAATGTTGTACAGTTTTTGAGTTATGAGGTAAGGTTAAAGTTTTGGGACACAGACACTGACTGACGCAAACGATGCCAAGGGTATCACAATAACCCAACTTTTACTTTTTTTCTTCGAAAAACAGGTGCTAAAAATCTCTATAAATGAAAGTCAAATTATTTATTCCAGTTGAAAACATTGTGGAAAAAGGCTAGATTGCTCATTATGAGCAATTTCTCCATTTGTTGCAATGTTTTCAAAAGTCATCTGCTGTAAATGCGTCAAAATGGGTCTATGAGTGGGAAAGGGTTAAATCAGCATTAACCATCGCCAATTCACCATTAACTTGTTAACCTTGGTATTCAAATGAACACATGTGTCGGTTTCCAATAGGTCAGTCAGTTAACCCATTCCCAGACTCAATGAATCTGCTGACGACTTTGAAAACATTTGGCCAAAAATATGGAAACCCTCTCTATATATGAGAAAACCATTGTTGAATAAAGTGGAAAACATCGTGACAAAAGTCGTCTGATGCAGATACAGATGGGTCTACAAGTAGGAAAGGGTTAAATCAACATTATCCATCACCTTTAACCTTGTTAAATGTGGTATTCTTAGAATCTCTCACTTTAAAAATCTAAATAACTGCAGAATAAAAATGTGTATTCAAAGAAATGTGTGTGACACTTTTTTTTTTTTTTTTTTTTGAGATTTTATTCAGTTCATTTTTCAACATTATTTCAGTCATATCAGGGGTCAGTTCACTTATGCATGTACAAAGCTAGGAAATGTGCCTTGCCCATGGGCATTCCAACATGACCTAGGGACTGAGGATCAAACCTGTGACGCCCTGTACCAAATACCCAACGCTTAGAACTCAGCCAAGTCAGTAAGTAAAAGTTTGACAGATAGACTGAAAGATGATAGATAAGTAATCCTCAAACAACACCCTGCCAAGGAACGTAGGTGAGGTGTCAAAAAAATAGGGAAAACTGTAAGCAAAAATATGATTATGTTGAAAACATCGTGGGTGCAGATTTGTTCACAATGTTTTTAAATTGTGTCTGCTTGTGTCAACAAAAGAAGAAATCGCTCAAAACAAGCAATTTCTCTTTTGTCACCATGTTTTCAACTCTATTTTCAATTAAAGGGAGTTTTTAATTGTGTTCAGGGAAAGTTTTCAAAGTCGTCTGCTGCAGATTTGTGATATGTGGGAAAGGGTTAACCAAATACTAACCAAATTCTATCAAGGCATATGGTCTTTCAACTGCCATTACTTTTCTTTTGTCATAAAACTGTAAGAACTCTTTCTGTAGGTCTGAGAGGAAGGAGAAGGCCAACACTTTAGGGTAGGTCATGTCACACAGCACAAACAGTGACAAATCTAATGCTGTTATAAAACTGAAAATATACATAATAGAACTTGATTATCAAATAATTTATACATTAATCATCATAATTGATAAACTTGAATGTGGACAGGAAATAACTTTTAACCAAAGCATTTTGATGATTATTACTTATGTAACGGGAACGGGTATAGGTTTAAATATCACTACAGCGACGTTGGTAGAGTGGTTGACCTTTTCGTAAAGTTAAGCAACGTTTATCATGGTTAGTACCTGGATGGGCGACCCGTGATGGCTTTACGCCGGTACACGTTACAAATGGTGGCAGCGGTGGGATTTTTGGATTGATATCACCATGATCATCCCCGGACCTCTGTAGTTCCCAGTGATGTTACATAGGCTCCGCTCTGGTATACTGCTTGTGTTCAGTTGTGTGACTTCGGGTCGAAGTCAAGAGAAAAGAGGGAGAAATGTAACGGGAATGGGTATAGGTTTAAATATCACTTCTATGGCCTTGTCGTAGAAGCCGGCTTCTATAGCGACGTTGGTAGAGTGGTTAACCTTTTCGTAAAGTTAAGCAACGTTCATCGCTGTTAGTGCCTGGATGGGTGACCCGCGATGGCTTAACGCCGGTACACGTTACACTTATTTTAATAAAGTAGAAAACTGGAACATCTGTTGTCATTATTGTAGCGCGAAAAAGTATATTATTGGTGAAATCCTCATGTCGATGTACACTGGATTGCTCTATCTTTTTTTTGTGTTTTTTAACTGTTAGCATTGTTAAATCTTCATAGGTTTTAACCCTTTTTCACACACATTTTGACATTTCTGCAAAAAAAAACTTTTATAGAAAATGTTCATATTGCTATTTCAACAGTCATCAGCTGCAGCTTTCCTGTATGTGGAGAGCAAATTTCCTTTAAAAATCTTTCTAAGAAAATTAATATGATTAAAAAATTGCATGAAAAGAAACCATTCAGCTTGCTTTAAAATTTCTTCTTAGTTATACAATTTAAAACCCATTGGATGCTTCCAAACATATAACCTAGTTTCATATTTAAGTCTTTGTGAACAATAAATAAATAACAAGAGGGCCATGAGGCCCTGGAATCGCTCACCTGAGAATGGGCTACTTAAGACATAACTCTCTCATGCTCAAGCCAAACATGTGGCTTCCAGAGTGTTAACAAGATTTCCCTTAAATTTGGTCTAGTGACTTAGTTTTTGACATGACATGACCCATATTCGAACTTGGCCTAGATATCATCAGGACAAACTTTCTGATCAAGTTTCAACATGCTCAAGTTTAAAATGCGGCTTCAAGAGTGTTAACGAGATTTTCCTTAAATTTAGCCTAGTGACCTAGTTTTTGACCCGACATGACCCATATTCGAACTTGACCTAGATATCACTAAGTCAAATTTTCCGACATAGTTTCAACATGCTCAAGCCAGAAATGTGGCTTCTAGAGTGTAAACAAGATTTTCCTTAAATTTGACCTAGTGACCTAGTTTTTGACCGGACATGACCCATATTCAAACTTGCCTAGATATCATCAAGACAAACTTTCTGATAAAGTTTCAACATGCTCAAGTTTAAAATGTGGCTTCCAGAGTGTTAACAAGATTTTCCTTCAATTTGGCCTAGTGACCTAGTTTTTGACCCGACATGACCTATTATCGAACTTGGCCTAGATATTACTAACACAAACATTCTGACAAAGATTCAACATGCTCAAGCCAAAAATGCGGCTTCAGGAGTGTTAACAAGATTTTCCTTAAATTTGACCTAGTGACCTAGCTTTTGACCCCACATAACCCAGTTTCGAACTTTGCCTAGAGTTAATGGAGATATATGTTCTGATAAACTTTCATAAAGATTGGATGCAAAATGTTGCCTCTAGAGTAGTAACAAGCAAATGTTGACGACGGACGACGGACAAATGGCGATCACAATAACTCACCTTCAGCACTATGTGCTCTGGTGAGCTAAAAATAGAACAAGTTTTTAAATCTAATAGCAATTCATTGTATCTGCATCATAGAGACCAGCATCAACATTCATGCTGGTGAATCTTGGCAGAACCCTAGATAAAGGGTGTTTTGCATGTTCTACAATCCTTATTGGACCCTCTTACCTTATGTTTTAAGTACTCAGTGAGACTATTTTTTGAGTACTGACAACATAGGTTTAAATGAGGGGTAAAAGAGATATATGGTAGAAGCAAGGCCTGTTTACTCTCCCTTATCTAGTGCTCTGATGAAGCGATAATATCCCAAAGGTTAACCCTACTTATCGTGAGATTCAAACCTGGAACCTTTGGATAAAAAATATGGTGCTACGTCCGATTCCCCAAGCTACTGCCCCTACAATCAAAAATTGGAAAAGCATATAATTATCAGAAAAAAGAACAATTAATTACTTGTAAACTTACTAGATGGTGTATGAATTTCCAGGAAGACAGCATCTGTCTGGAAATTTTGACGATATTCGTGACAACATTTTCATGTTTCTGTATGCCTCTTCTAACCCTAGATGACTAGACAAAGGTGGACTATCCGAGTTGGCTGTTAATGCCAGACCATCTGTGCTACGGCTTATCACGGAGAAATAAATCATACTTCACAGCATTCTGGAAAAGGAAAATGAATCTGTTAAATATTGTAAAATACAAGTGTTGCATGTTCTAAAACCCTTATTTGACCCTCTAACCCTACATTATGGATACTCAAATGAATCGTCTCAATAATATGATTATTTTGAGTACCCACATCATAGGATTTTGTTGGATAGTAAGAGAGATATTGTGGGGAAAAGGCCTTAAGGGCTGTATTATATTTGACCCCTCCTTGTCTGGACCTCACCGAGCCTTAGTAGCTCAGTCTGTAGCGATGTGGGTTGTCAATCCAGATGATTGTGAGTTTGAATCCCAGCTTGGCCCACATTCTTTCTGACATTTGATAAAAGTCAATGCAACAAGCGTCATTGGTCTTCCACCAATGGGCAAACAGTCCATGTGAAAAAGCAGCCAGTTGCTTGGGAAGTTTGTTGTGTGGATTACTGATGTGGGAAAGCCATGAATCATGTGAGTAGGTGAACTGGCGGTCGTGATATGACTGAAAAATTGTCGAAATCGGCATTAACCCTTTCCCTCATATAGACGCTTTCTGACGCCTCTGCAGCAGACGGCTTTTTGAAAACATAGTGACAAAAGAAGAAATTGCACAAATCGTGCAATTTCTCCTTTTGCCACAATGTTTTTCCACTTATAGTCATAGGTTATCCATTCAATTATAGAGATTTTCCATTTTTTGACAAAACATGTTCAAAGTCTTCTGCTGCAGAATTGTCGTATTCATGAGGGAAAGGGTTAAAATAAATGTATTATAAATATTTAGGGTTGTAAACATTATTGCTCCTTTTGCCACAATGCTTTCAAAAGTCATCTGGTGAAGGAGTATAAAAATGCATAAATATGTCTCCTTTTGCCACAATGTTTTCCACTTTTTGTCATAGGTTATCCATTCAATTATAGAGATTTTCTATGTTTTGACAAAATACGTTCAAAGTCGTCTGCTGCAGAATTGTCGTATGAGGGAAACGGTTAAACCCCAATCAATGTCTGGTCCTCTGAGTGTTAGCTGCCAATATATTAGAAAATAAAAGTGTGACAGACAGATGATAGAAAAGTAATCCCTGTGTCTCCCTACCAGGTCAATCTAAACAAAAAGAAAATGCATAGGCTATTTATTTGATTTAACATTGGCCATGATTCCACGTGAGCAATGTTGAAGTAAATTTTGAATGGAAAATATCTGCATAACTTTTGAACTCATTGTGGCAAAAGGAGAAAATGCTAATGATTAAAAAGTTAACCAGTGGGAAAGGGTTAATTATATAAAACCATATACATGTACATGAAACAGAAACCTAAATTGTCCCTTCGTCAAATACAACACTTCCAGATTTCTGAGAACAAAATCCTGAAATTTGGAAGTGGAACTTTAAAATTCCTGGAATTAGTCCTTAATGAAAGCATTGCCGAAGTAAGCCAGTCTTGATAGTTTGTAAATAACCAAGACACAAATGCAATGAATCGAAATTTAGTTTATTAAAAGCCTAGCTCCATAGCATTTTTTATCATTATTTGGTTTTGACCATTGCTTTGTAACTAGGTTGACAATTTAACTACTTATGCAAATGATTATACCAATTGTGATTCCAACAGACTTGTTATGACTATGGTATGACTCGGTTTTATGGAGCAATTATTGCTCGTAAAATTCCAAATGTTAATAGCATATGATTCAATATTTTGCATGACTAGGTAACATAGAAACATGGCTAATTGTCTAAAGCTATCCATTTGTGATGCTCAGGGGTTTCATTTTGTTCTGGAGAAGCAGGATAAGAATTAATTGAAAGTAGGCAGGCCGGGTTTCTGGTGTCCTCCCCCAGAAGAGGTTAAGGAAAATCTGTTTAAAGTAGCTCAGTAAAGGTGCTTTAGTAGTTAAGTGATTTACCGAGACCCAGGTCATTTTGAAATCCCTGGATGCTAGTCGTGAAACTTAAACTAGGTATAGCATCTTAGCATGATCTGGGATTTCCACATAATTATGCATATATAAGAAAGGGTATAAACATAAATAATCAAGGAATGGACCAATCAAGTGATCGCTGAAGTCCATCAGGTGTTACAGGACAGGCAGTAGTTTGTATTACTGAATTCGTGGCCAGCCACTATAGCTATATAGTTAGTCAGAAAAGACGACTACTAGTGATATTCGCCAGCAGAGCTGTTCATCGTGCACTACACCAACCAACATTTGGGGCGATAATAAAATGGTTAGCGATTTTAAATTGTTCGTTATTGAGAATTGAATTTTCATGGATTAAAATGGTAAAGAGGCAAGCTGCATAATTTTTAGGCTCAATTTAATGTTAAATATGGTTTATTTAATCATCATAAAAACGTTGATCTAATTGGTCTGATAAATGCTGAAGAAATTTTAAACAGTGTTTAGACTTCGGTTGCCCAATAACTGACAGATGATAAAACAAGCAAGCGAAAGTCTAAATTATTTGCATTACCATTTTAAGACGTCTGCTAACTAATGTACCAAAGATACAGTACTTTGATTTTGAACAAGAAGTGTACACGAAAATACATTACCTTTGTTATTTCAATCTAAAAGAGAGCACGAAAACTACTTAAACATTCTTCAAAGAGATTCGTAGAAGAAGAGATCATCATACAGAAATAAAACGTAATAATATGATCGGTAAATGTTGTTCAACAAGAAATAGATGAATGCTTACGTAGACCTGTCAAGTCGGGCCGTAAAGTGGACAATTGCTAACCGATCGAAATTACCGCAAATACCTTATTTTTTGGGAATATACTATCATGAACAAATACACACTAATATATACGAAATGATTAACCTATTCACATCACAATGCCATACTGCCACAATGTTCGCATTGTTTGTTTACTTTCACGACAATCTATACCGGCCGGTGTCAAAGTAAATTCACCCCGATGGGAATAGTGACAGGAGCTGTTCGAAGTCTTTTTCGATTGACATCATCACTGTCATCGCAGGGTTCGTAATACGTTTAGTGTCAATAAATTAAGAAACCTTTCACGTAATCAAATATCAAAATGTCACTCAACTATTTTCATTTGTTGGCGTCAATTAATCAATTAGTTATTTCTATCCGGTGTCGAATTCAATTATACCTCGTCCAGTGTGTCCGAACTTTGACAATTCTGGTAGGACAGATCAAAAATCAAACGGTTTATTTGGTCTTTAAAGTTTAAATCGAACTTCATTTTGTAGAGCTCCAGATAAGGGGCGTTTTGCATGTTCTAACAACTTTATTTGACCCTTTGACCCTACCTATGCTGTGGGTACTCAAAAGAAAATGTGTCAGTGAGATGGTTCTTTTGAGTTCCCACAACATAGGGTTTGTTTTAATAATAATAGAGAAATTGTGGGAAAAAGAGCTGAATACCCCTCCTTTAATCTGGACCTCTGATTTGGTGCTATTGGACTATAGGCTACATGTGACTCAAATTTCTTCAAAAAGCATGTCTTAAATTACTCTGTGTTGGAGATGTAATTTTGGGTGACATTATTCTTATTGCATTTATATCTTCAAAGCTTAGCACAGGGTTTTTGAATAAGCAGAATTTACATGATTTTAATTTGAAGATCAACCAGTAACCTAGTTATATAAACTCATGTGCTTTTTAAAAATCAAGTTGACCCAAAACAGAAGGATAAAAATGGTCAAAATATGGGACAATTACCAGAACAATGTTACAATTGGTGACAATTGTTTTTGTCCCTGTCGTTTCCATGTTATGAACTTGTATAACCTTTCACCTAATACAGACAACATTTGAGCATTTAGCTGCTTTTGTCAAAGTACTGACATACCCATACTAAAGACATCACATTTTTAAGGTTGGTAGTATATTGTACCACTTTTATCCTTCTCTCTCTTCTACCATGTTTAAGACCATGTTGATTGCTTTATTGTCACTCTCACTTTTTTTATAGGGACTTTTCCCTGTATTTTTTAAATATTTTTCTTCTAACTAACTTTGATACTCGAACAAGAGGTGCAACAATATTGGAAGAAAGTAACATAAATGGCAAAGCTGTTTGCATCCTACTGCATTAGTCCAGGTTTCTGTACTCGGAATGTTATTTTATATTTTGCTAATGCAATATGTAATGTCGATCGGATATATTGAGACTACCTCTTGCATGATTGTGTCAATGTTTCTATGGCATTTGCCATTGGTAAAAAGAATGATGTAATGAATTTGCACATTATTGATGGATCGAGTCATGTATTATTTAATGGGAACGTTTCTATATCAGGCGGGTTTTTTTTGTCATTTTTATAGCCAGTAATTGATCATGCAGTTCCTTTGACAAACTTTAATTACCGGTATATATATACAAATGTTGATTATTGTATCTTTGTTAATGTTTGTGAAGAATCGGAAATACTCAGGAATTTGCGTGGTGGAGGAGGGATAAGCAGTATATATACAGTTCTCTGCAGTTTGTATCAGTCTGGGCCGAGTCTCTGACCAGGTAACATCATAGACTCTAATTAGTTCTTCTGAGCTTTTGGGTGTTAGGTGTTGCTGCAACATATTCACTCTTGAGACGTAGCGCTGTTGACAGAAGAGAAGCATCGCTTCCTTCTGGTTAGCTTTCGGGCTTCGCCTAATTGCTGGGATGAAAAAGATAGTCGCCAGTGAGCAGCTTTGGCTTATTAAGGCATATCCTCAATGAAGTTAGGTCATTTAGGGAATGAGACAGGGCCCTTAAGTACTCACTGTGTATATATTGCTATGCTGCATCAATTTTAGTTTTGTATAATTGAAACCTATTTCTTTTTGTCTTATATGATTCTTCTTTGATTCGGATGTTTTTCTAAATCTTATATCTAATCATTTTGTCCTAATCATGAGGCAAGGGAGAGCCATGAGGAAAATTTATTGTTGTTAATTTGATTTATGGATTTGTATGTAATAACGGCTCGGTACTAAAATCGTTATATTCCCAATGGCAAAAGAATTTATTTTTTTTCCCAAATTTTTCTATAAAAATTCACTATGATCAGAAGTTCAAAAAAAAAAGAAGACAAAGAAGAATATATAAACAAAACAGTTATTTTCCTTACATGCAATCATCTATTTACAGAGAGATACAATCCAGGTTTAATATCCAGGTATCCCAATTTTGCCCAAAAAGACGCAAACATTCCCAATTCCATGGGTATAGGTCATATTCTCAAAATTACCAAAATAAACCCTGTATATATAAGTAGCATCAATTGTGGTAAGCAGAATGATGTCATGAATTTGCTCCTCAAGAGGGAGCCAAGTACTCACATAGATCTGACAGGACTTTTCCGAGAACAGTTTTATATAACCTTTTGATGTAAAACCCTTTCCAACATGCAGAAAATCTGCAGCAGACGCATTTGAAAATTTCTGGTCAAAAATATAGAAAATATGCATTTATGAAAGTATATTTATTGGAAGAGAGTTGAATACAAAAGGAACAATACAGGTCTCAGTTAATTTTGTCTTTGTAAAAAAAAGGAGATATTACCCATTTAAACCTTTCGCACTTACATTAAATACAATACAATAGTTTATTTGCGTAATTAGGCCTCCGGCCCACAAAAAATACATATTATATTAAATTCAATTTACAATGTAGTAATGTGCTAATTCTAATTTCTTAATAAAGCTTTGAAACATCAAGGGCTATATTTTTAATAACTAATGGACTAACGGGTAAAAATTCTGTAAGCTTGGTAACACATTAAACGGTTATTTAAACCACGTATTTAGATACAAATCTCTTATAATCTTAAACTTTTCACAATCGAAGAAGGCATGAAACTCATCCTCGATAACTAAGGTATCTTTTTGCATAAAGCAATATACACCAATTCGATTTTCTCTTTCAATATTAAAATGACGACCAAGTTCAATGTTAAGTTTGTGGCTTGAGCATCGAACGTTTATAGTAGTCTTTAATGTCTAAATTTAAATACCTTTCTATATTTAAAGTAGACATTGCTCGATATGACCATGTCACCTTGTTTTCAAAAGTCGTCAGCTGCAGAGGAGTCAAAATGTGTCTGTATGAGGGAAACTGTTTACATTGCGATCAATGTTCTGCTAAAGAGATATCAATTGTTTTGTTTTTTAGCTCGACTATTCGAAGAATATGAGAGCTTTACTACTCGCCCTGGCGTCGGCGTCGGCGTCTCCGTCGGCGTCCGGTTAAAGTTTTAGGGCAAGTTGGGATTTTTATTCATAAGTATTTGTGCTAGGGCTTTCATATTTGGAATATAGTTACATCTTATACCTTTCTTCACATTGAATGCTAAAGATGCTGAGTGTGACCTTCCTTTTGGGAAAAAAAACATGATTTTCGGGGGTTAAAGTTTTAGGGCAAGTTGGATTTTTTTTTTTTTTTTTTTCTCAAAAAGTACTTGTGCTAGGGCTTTCATATTTGGAATATAATTACATCTAATACCTTTCTTTATATTGTATGCTGAAGATTCTGAGTTTTACCTTCTTTTTGGGGTAAAAGACATGATTTTGGGTGGTTAAAGTTTTAGGGCAAGTTGGCATTTTCATTTAATTTTTTAATTTTTCTCTATAAGAATTTGTGCTAGGGCTTTAATATTTAGAATATAGTTACATCTTATACCTTTCTTCACATTGAATGCTGAAGATGCTGAGTGTGACCTTCTTTTTGGGGTAAAAAACATGATTTTCGGTGGTTAAAGTTTTGGGGCAAGTAGGATTTTATTTTATTTTTTTAACTTTTTCTGAATAAGTACTTGCACTAGGGCTTTCATATTTGGAAAATAATTACATTTAATACATTTCTTCATATTATATGCTGAAGAAACTGAGTGTGACCTTCTGTTTGCGGTAAAACACATGCTTTTGGGTGGTTAAAGTTTTAGGGCAAGTTGGCTTTTTCATTTAATTTTCGAATTTTTCTAAATAAGTACTTGTGTTAGGGCTTCCATATTTGGAATATAATTACATGTAATACCTTTCTTCACATTGTATGTTGAAGATGCTGAGTGTGACTTTTAGGGGGTAAAAAACATGATTTTTGTTTGATTTTGAGAATTTTAGATAAATTCTTAATTTTTGGTTACATTTCTTTCTAATTGTGATCATTTATTTATCAAATATAATTCTTCAACATATCAAACGGGTTTTGCATGGTGTCAAACATTAGGAAAACCTTTTTTTAAGGTTTTGCTAATTTTGGACTCTGTCAGTTTTAACATTTGCGTTTAGCTCAACGTTAAAGCTACATCATTCAAATCACTTCATACTTCACATATTTGTTAAGGACCATCGTACAATTAGGTTAGATAACTCCATTGTATCCTAAATATGGAGTAATGGCCTTTGATTGACTTAGGAAATTTTATTTTTAAATTATATTTAAATGTATGTATATCTATTCAGTTGCTTTTACATAAAGAGTATATAATATGATTTAATAGTACTTAAGTGCAATATAATGAAATAGTGCTTTATGTGAATAAGCGGCATGTAGTCGAGCGCGCTGTCCTCCGACAGCTCTTGTTATTGGTCAGTGTTTATATTTAATTACTATTGTTTCTTCTAGTTGTCCGTACCCATTGTCAGAGTACACTCACAGACCTTGGCAAGATGAGAGTTAAACTGGTACCCGCTCTTGAAGACAACTACATGTATCTGCTTATTGATGATGATACAAAACAATGTGCTGTAGTGGATCCTGTGGAACCAGACACAGTGAGATAAATACATTATTGTTTATGTTCACCTAGAAAACTTGTCTTTACCCTTTCCTTGTCGCAGATAGCTTTTGAAAACTTTGTGGAAAAATGGAACAATCTGGATAGTTTAATTCACTTATAAGTTTTCAAAGTACCCCACTCAATAAGGTAGCATATCTCTGACATTCAAACAGTGTTAACCCAAACCCATTGCATGGTTTCTAAGAACAGGAAAGACACTACTGCCTACTGGGTCAACTCTTTTAGTATCTATAACATATGATTTCTTTCAGTATTAACCCTTTCCCACATACAACAAGAGTCTGCAGCAGATGACTTTGAAAGCATCTAGTGAAAAATATGGAAAATCTCTTGATATAAAAGTTTTTTTTAGAAAAGAGTTGAAAACATTATGCACAATTTCTACTTTTGCCACAATGTTTTCAAAAGTCATCTGCTGCAGAGGCCTGAGAAAGTTTCTGTATGTGGGAAAGAGTTAAAGAAAGATATTTAGGGAAAAAGACAAGTTTGTTCCTCCTTGTTTAGACCTTTGATGAACAGATTTAATACAGGTTAAACATTCTGACATGTTTTCATTTTCAATGTTTGATGTTAGATAATAGAGGGACAAAATTAATCTGTTGAAAAAATAAAATAAACAGGTATGATGCGTCAATTTTTTAAAGCTTTAATGCTTTTTCACATACAACAAATCTGCAGCAGACAACTTTGAAGAAATAAATGGCAAGAATGAAAGTATATTGATTGAGTTTAGTTGAAAACATTGCGGAAAATGTCGTTGAAATGCAGATGTGTCAAAATGTAACTGGAAGTTGTGACAGGACATGCCTTGGTTCATTCTGGCCTTTAACCTTTTCCCACATACAAAAAATCTGCAGCAGATGACTTTGAAAAGATTTACCGCACAGATATGGAATATCTTTATAAATAAGTGTATGCTTGTTGAATAGAGTTGAAAACATTGTGGCAAAAGGAGAATCATTATGAGCAATAAATTATTTATCCTTTTGCAAGCTTTTTAGATCACCTTAGCCGAAGGCTGAAGGTGAGCTATTCTGATCACTTTTTGTCCGTCGTCCGTCGTCCGTCGTCCGTCCGGTGTTAACTTTTAGCTTTAAACATCAACTCCTCCCAAACTCCAAGGACAATTTTCGTGAAACATCACAGGACTGTTCCTCTGGTTGGCCTCTTTCAAAGTTGTTCAAAGATTTAAATTCCATTGAGAACTTTGGTTGCTGCGGCATCAGAAAGGGGACAAAATGTCCAAACTTTGAAAATCTTCTCCTCCGAATCTGCTTGTCAGATTCAAATATAATTTGGTAGAAATGTTCCTTGGGTGACCCTCTATAAAAATTGTTCAAGCCATACTGATTGGTCGAAAAACATGGCAGTCAGGCGGCATCAAAAAAGGGGCAAAATGACAATACTTTAATAAAGTATCCTTATAAAAGTGCTTGTCTGATTTAAAGATAGTTTTGTAGAAATGTTCTTTCATTGATCATCTACATACTTTGTCAAGCCATATTGATTTGTTGAAAGGCATAGCAACCAAGCAACATCAGAAAAGGAGTAAAATTAACTTTTTGCTTCAAATGACATATATGGTTATTAGATTGATGGTCTAAGGGAGGTAACACTTGGCAGAGTATTATGCAAGGGCAATCTCCTTCGCAGAGTTGTCGTTCCTTACACTCACCATACACTATCAATCAGGTGATCGATTTAATGTCCAAACTTTAAAAAATTTCTCCTCCGAATCTGCCTGTCAGATTCAAATATAATTTGGTAGAAATGTTCCTTGGGTGACCCTCTATAAAATGTGTTCAAGCCATACTGATTGGTCGAAAAACATGGCAGTCAGGCGGCATCAGAAAAGGGGCAAAATGACAAAATTTGAAAATTCCATTTTTTATGAAAGTGTTGGTCTGATTTTAAGAAAATATAATACGAATCTTACTGTAATGATCCTCTATTTAATTTGTTTAAGCCGTTTTGATTGGTTACACAATCATATCAACCAGGCGTCGTCACAAAAAGGGTAAATTGAACTTTTAGCTACAAACGACAACCAACTCCTACCATTCCAATAGAGCAATTTCCACAAAACATCACAAGAATGTTCCTTTGGTGGTCCTCTTTCAAAATTGTTCAAAGATTTAAATTCCATTGATAACTTTGGTTGCTGCGGCATCAGAAAGTGAGAAAAATACCCAAATTTTAAAATCCTTTTCCTCCATAATCTACTTGTGCGATTGCAAGATAATTTGGTAGAAATGTTCCTTAAGTGACCCTCTAAATAAACTGTTGAAGCCATATTGATTTCGTTGAAAAACAGGGCAGCAAGGCGGCATCAGGAAAGGTGCAAAATGACAAAAACTTTATAATTCCATTCTTATTAAAGTTCTTGTTAGATTTCAAGATATAAATGGCCTTTACTGATAAGCTGTTTCTTGAGAAGTGTCCACTCCTTTGCAGTTTCATTTGCATTCCCTGATAAAATTTTCCAAGATATTTGCAGTTAAATATTTGCTACTAATTTACTATCAATTAGGTGATCGATTTAGGGCCATCTTGGCCCTCTTGTTTTCCAAAGCCGTCTGCTGCAGGGAGTGTCTGTATGTGGGAAAGGATTAATGATTGCCAATTCTTGAAGACTGGATTTCTCGTGTCTTTACAGCAGGTTTTATGAATAATTTGACTGTATATTTTACTGAATGCAGTTGATTCCACTAAATTGCAAAAAGAGTGCTTATTTGCAAAAAATTGTTTATGTGAAATTTTGGTAAGTAACAGTAGATACTGATTCAAGAAGAATCCTATTTCCTTTAGATATTAGCTGCTGTCAAAGAAGAAGGTGTCGAACTGGCTTGTGTCATGACCACACACCATCACTGGGACCACGCTGGCGGCAATGAAAAACTAATCGCCAAGCTGGGTGAAACAAAAGTGCCTGTCTACGGAGGTGATGACAGAATAGGGGCTTTGACGGAAAAGGTCAAACATGATGATATATTTAAGGTACAGTTTGTTTTGCCATGTTTAGGATTGGAAGATTAAGTCATGTTCTAAAATACTAAGTTTACTTTTTAATCCTATGCTGTAGGTAGATTCAAAATAATACTCTCACTGACATTGTTCTTTTAACCCTCCCTCATATATACGCTTTCTGACGCCTCTGCAGCAGACGGCTTTTTGAAAACATAGTGACAAAAGAAGAAATTGCTCAAAACGAGCAATTTCTCCTTTTGACACAATGTTTTCCACTTTTAGTCATAGGTTATCCATTCAGTTATAGAGATTTTCTATGTTTTGACAAAAAATGTTCAAAGTTGTCTGCTGCAGAATTGTCGTATGAGGGAAAGGGTTAAAGATCTTTTCATTTTAATACTAGGTTGGTAGTTTGAATGTGAGATGTTTGTTTACACCGTGCCATACTTCAGGACACATCTGTTACTATGTGACTAAAGATGGAGCAGAGCCGGCTGTTTTTACAGGTAACATTCTGTTTGTTGAACCTAGATGCATTTCTTAGCTCACCTGTGCACGAGGTGCTCAAGGTTTGCTGTTGTGATCGCCTTTTGTTCGCAGTACGTTGTGCATTGTCAATAATTTCTTTAAACAACATCTTAAACCACTGGGTTCATTGCAGCCTTTTTAAAATTAATTCAAAAAAATTAATTCCATGCTGATTTGATTTTTTTAAAATTTAAAAAGAATCTTTTTGCCTGAAAGGGAAAGGGTCTAGAGCTTAGATATCTGGTGCAAAGCATTGCCTAAAGGTCCTCTACAAAGATTGTTCAAGTTATGCCCTTGGGGTTAAAAATGGCCTGGCTCCGGGGACATCTGTTTTACATAGAGATATATAGTGAAAAACTTTGAAAATCTTCTAGTCTGAAACCAAAAATCCTAGAGCTAAGATATGTGGTGTGTAGCATTGTCTAGTGGTCCTCTACCAAGATTGTTCAAATTATGCCCCTGGGTTCAAAATTGGCCCCTCAAAGGGGTCACCTGTTTTACATAGAGATATATAGGGGAAAAATAAAAAATCTTCTTGTCTGAAACTGAAAGGCCTTGAGCTTAGATATTTGGTGTGTAGCATCGTCTAGTGGTCCTCTACCAAGATTGTTCACATTATACCCCTGGGGATCACCCTTTTTACATACAGATATATAGGGGAAAACTTGTTAAATACAAACTGGTACATAAACATTTCTTTGGTGACCTTCTAACTTCTAAATCATATTAACTTGACAAAAGTCAGACAACATAGGGTTTGGGTTTTTCGCTCTGTCACAGTGGAGCTATACTGGTCCTCTTGGGCCTCTTGTATTAGCTAACCTGACAGCAAAATGAGTTATTGTGGTTGGCATGATAAATCACATTACACAACTCAGGTGAGTGTTCAAAGGCCATCATATCCCTCTTGTTTACAATTAACCCTTCCCCACATACATACATCAGATCTGCAGCAGACGACTTTTAAATCATATGAAAAAAGAAAATCTTTAAATTCAACAGTTTAGTTCACAGTTCAAAACATTGTAGCAAAAGTAGAAATTGCTTTTTATGGGATTCCACAAGGTTTTCAAAAGTCGCCTGCAGTAGATATGTTGATACATCTGCTTCAGACGACTATTTAAAAAATTGTTGCAAAAGGAGAAATCTCATAAAAAGCAATTTCTCTTTTTGACATAATGATTTCAACTCTACTCAATAATTACACATTTATTTTGAGAGATTTTTAGATCAACTTTTCAAAGAAAAGCCTAGCTATCCTATTCGCCTCGGCGTCATTGTTGGTGTCACACCTTGGATGTTATTTGTACCACCTCACATTTGTTCAAAACCATTAGAGATATTGCTTTGAAACTTACAACACCTGTTCACCATCATTACCTCCATCAACAGTAGGGCTGTAACGAATACACTTGGTGGCATAGGTGGGAAATATAATATGTATCTCGAATACAGGATAACGAATATGAATTTAACAACATGTAAACACAAAAGAAATCAGAATTCAGATTAGAGAAAGTATAATGATTGACTAGTAAGTCTTGTTACTCTTCTGACATATAAAATCCTCAAAAGAATATAAACTTATTTACTTTAAGTACTTTATTTTACAAGGGAGGTAATTGTGAATTTAATGTAGCATTTAACTAGTTGTTACCCGATTTCATGTCTACCAATTTTGCACATAGTTTGCAATGGAAAGTTTCCCTTGAGTCCTTTCAAGAATCCGAAATTTCCCAAGACAGCTGTCGTATATTTGGCCGGAGGTTCAATATTTTCAATTTCTGCAGGGTCTTCCATTTTTGTTGACGGGTTTTGGTCGTCATTAAATGGGAATTTTCCCAACTTTTCAATTGAATTATGAATCAAAATTAATTAAAAACACATTTTAAAAATACAAAAACGTATTTCAAAATACATCGTAGCGAACACAACATCAAATATATTATGAGATAATTAATAAAATATATGTCTCAAAATTATTTAACTGCGCGCTAAATGACCTTAGCTGTCGATGCGCCATAAAACAATATACATTCATTCATTCGTCTAAAAATTAGTGGTCAGCTGTTATGGGTGGGGTACTTAATAAATATGACGCCGACTGCGCTATGAAATTGACGAAGTTTGCAAGTGTGACAAATTTTTTGTAATGTTTGTAGTTCAAATCATACAGCTTTGGATTATATTCGTAAATATTCGGTTCTGGGTGAAGCGAATAACGAATACGTATCGGACAGACCTGTATTTGGTTATATCGAATATTCGAATGTATCGTTACAGCCCTAATCAACAGACAAGAGTACATAACTCTGTCAAGACTTTTGTAAGAATGATGACTCTTTTTTCGACTTAGAATTTTGGTTAAGTTTTTCGTACCACCCCACTTGTTATCAAAACCATTGGAGATATAGCTTATACACTTACAACACTTATTAACCATCAGTACCTCCATCAACAGACAAGAGTACATAACTCTGTCATGGTTTATTACGAATTATGGCTCTTTTTCGACTTACAATTTTGGTTACGTTTTTCGTACCACCCCAGACAAGAGTACATAACATAACATAACTTTTTTTTAGAATTATGGCCCTTTTTCAACTTACAATTTTGGTTTAGTTATTCATACCAAATCAATTTTTTTCAAAACCATTAGAGATGTAGCTTTAACACTTACAATATGTATTTTCCAACATTATCTCCACCGACAACCAAGAGTACATAATTCAGTGAAGAATGTAAGAATTATGACCCTTTTTCGAGTTATAAAGTACTTTGCTTATAAATAATATGATAAAGTACTTGGTTATGTTTTCTGTACCACCAAAACAAATTTTGTTTTATTGGCAAGCACAAACAAGTCGAGCCTTCTGTCCTTCGACAGCTCTTGTCTACAATTTGAGCTCACCTGAGCCATAGTGATGGTTGAGCTATTGTGATCACTCACCGTCTGTCTGTCTTTTCAATTTTCCAACAAACAGTTTCTCCTCCTAGACCAATTTCAAAATGAAATACAGGAATGTGCATTAGCGGGTTCTCTTTCAAACTTGTTAAAAGAATTTAATTCTATGTAGAACATTGAATGCTGCTGTATCTGAGAGTACGAAAAATGCCAAAACTTTTCATGCGTAGTTAGGCCTACATGTATAATACATGATGAGTGAATATATTTACAGGGGATACCTTATTCAGTGGGGGATGTGGTCGCTTTTTTGAAGGCACCCCAGAACAGATGCATCATGCTTTGATTACAGTTCTGTCAGCTTTACCTAAAGAAACTGTAAGTTGCTCCAATAAATGTTATGATTCGATTGTCATTTTATTAAGCTGGCGACCAGGTTCGAAGGTATACCAGATATTTTATAAATGGTATTTGAGGCACACATACATTGTAATTGATCCACAAATGTCACAATAGATACATGAGTAGTACTTGTAATTTACCCTGGAGGCGCCATGATGCAACTGAAATACTGTTGACATTTTTGGACTTTCTTGATATTAATCAGTTGATTGATTGCACCTACTTGAAGTGATCTTGTTTTTTCTGTCATTTGCTGAAGTTTTTATAAATGATAGTAAGAAAGAACAGCAAAAATTAATATATCCAAAATATTACACATGTGAAATAAATGTAAAATTGGTGCATTTGCATTCATATTATACCTTTAATACGTTTCTATGGAAACCTAGTAACGTCCATCCCGGGCACACCAATTTAACGTTACTAATTACAAGCAGTGTCTTCTCCTAATATCGCAAAATAGTAAGTTCTCGCCTTGTGTTTTACGCGCAATTTCATCTGCCGTTTATGCGACGTCACAACGAACGTCATATCCTGTTATTTTAATGTTTGTAACAATTGCATGTACAGAAATATCGTAAAAACAACAACGTCGTATCTAAAAGAGGCTTTAAAAAATCATGACGTCAAGTGAAGCTTTTGTGAAGCTCTCGGAAAATGCCTACGCAGACGTTTTTATAATATGATGAAAGGGTCTGGCAAGAATTGCAGCAGATCTCTGGTGTTTGAGGATGGGCATCAGTCTATCGCAGCAATGAACGTTGTGTATCACTGCCCGTAGTTTCACGCCGCCAAAAATATTGATATCATTTCATTGTTTACATTTCAATCAATCGCGAGACATTCTGATAAGAATGGTGACGTCATTTACACGTCATTTACACACTTCCGACCAGTTATCACATAGTAAAGTTATACACATAGCTGATAGTCAAAAGTAAAAATTAACTGCATAATCTTGTGTGAAATACTTTCATTGTTAACTTCCTTGCTCCAATAAGAGTTCTTGGCACATATATTTTTTTCTGTTGTTGACTAAATGACCCCTTCGTGTAGGATGTGGTGGGTGGGGTAGTGTTACGAAAACCATACCGTTTTGTAACTGGAATTTGTACGAACAAAGGAACAATGCCTCAGTGCCAGGCAATCCTTCTTGTGGGGTTTTGAATACCCTACCATTTTTGGACCAAGGGATATTTTGATATGTAAACACTTGAGACGGATATGTATAAAGTTGAAACCATCAAATTAAAAAATCACAATCTCAGTGGCATCATTGTTCTGATGATATAAATGGAAACAGGTCAAAAAGGTTAATTGCTAAACAGGACCAAAATAATACTAGATATATCATTTATTTGTAACTGTTTTTTAAATAAAACCTAATAGTTTTTTAGCTCTACTGGCCAAAGGCCAGAAGGGCTTATGTCGTGGCGATTTGTCCGTCGTCCGTGCGTGCGTCCGTCCGTGCGTCCATGCGTCCGTAAACAATTTCTTGTTAACACGATACAGTCTTCACTTTTGATTGTATCTCAACCAAACTTATACAGTAGTTAGATATCCATGAGAGCTCGGTTCCTTTCGAAAACCAGCCAGATCCGCCCATGCATGACTGGATTATGGCCCTTGAAATGGTCAAAATTGCTATAAAAGAGTTTGTTAACACGATACAGTCTTCACTTTTGATTGTATCTCAACTGAACTTATACAGTAGTTAGATATCCATGAGAGCTCGGTTCCTTTCGAAAACCAGCCAGATCCGCCCATGCATGACTGGATTATGGCCCTTGAAATGGTCAAAATTGCTATAAAAGAGCTTGTTAACACGATACAGTCTTCACGTTTGATTGTATCTGAACCAAACTTATATAGTAGTTAGATATCCATGAGAGCTCGGTTCCTTTCGAAAACCAGCCAGATCTGCCCATGCATGACTGGATTATGGCCCTTGAAATGGTCAAAATTGCTATAAAAGAGCTTGTTAACATGATACAGTCTTCACTTTTAATTGTATCTCAACCAAACTTATACAGTAGTAAGATATCCATGAGAGCTCGGTTCCTTTCGTAAACCAGCCAGATCCGCCCATGCAAGACTGGATTATGGCCCTTGAAATTGTCCAAATTGCTATAATTGAGCATGTGAACACAATAGAGGCTCCATTTACTATCTGATCTTCACCAAACTTAGATAGTAGTTAAATATTGATGAGAGCTTGGTTCCTTTTGAAAACCAGCTAGATCCGCCCATGCAAGACTGGATTATGGCCCATGAAATTGTAAAAATTGCTATAATACAGCTTGTGAACACAAAAGAGCCTCCATTTACTATCCGATCTTCACCATACATACATGCTCTGGATTGAAAATGACCAAAGAACCATACCAGTAGAGCATAGGCCCTCATGGGCCTCTTGTTTCTGGAATGATATTACGATACATTTACTTAAACCCTGATGATGGCCTGATCCCCCTGTATGCAACTTGAAGTTGAAACATAAACTATGATATATATAGAATTCACATTAAGATTCTCCTTTTGTCACCAATGTACATTTATCTTGAAGATGCATCATTTGAAGTCTGCATCATCACATAAAAGGTTAGACAGAACAATTAGCATAAATAATAATGTATTTGTTTACAACTTAATGTAACAAATTAAAGTTGATTTCTTTCATAAAACAGTAAAAACAATACTTAACCCTTTCCCACATACAACAAATGTGCAGCAGATGACTTTGAAATTATAAAGTATAAATTACAGAAACTCTCAATTAAAGATAATATTATCATTGAATATAGTTGAAATAATTATGGCAAACAAGGAAAATGCTCATCATGAGCAATTTCTCTGTTTGTCACAATATTTTCAAAAGTCGTCTGCAGCAAATGCGTCTGCAAGTGGGAAAGGGTTATATATGAAATTGAATACAGGTTTCACAAAGTAGGCCTTTTTAACCCAGTCCTTTTTGGTTTTTGGACCTTATTGGTAATGGTCCTTTTTGACCCCAACTCATTCTGAGCAGACCAAGCAGACCATAATCTACATCAACTCAAAAATGCCAACACCAGGAGGCGGCTTCCTGTAGGGATGCTTAGAAATTTCGGACAAGGAGAATATTTAGACCTGCCAGCGTGACCACATATCTTGATTTCTCTTTGTCCTTACTGAGTACATTAATTTAAGGTAATGACTTTTAAAACATCCCTTTTACACTCTTTATACATGACTGTGTGAGTTTTACAAATTAAAAACAAAAGACAAAGGCCAGTATATTAATTGAATGTATGTACATTTTTATTTAAGCGAAATTCATACTGTATCTAGTCTAAACAGTAAAACTGAATTGGTTACCTCCCTCAGATGCTTTATTAGTTTGATAGTATGTTAAAATGTGAACCATAAACACAAGAGAGGCACGCGGTAAATGTAATCTGGTTCCTTACATGCTATCATATATTACGCGGTAATTAGATGAAGAAGTGCAGACATGAACATATATAAACCATAGAAATATCTGTTTCAAGATAAATGTTGGCATCTAGTTGAAATGTTAATGTTTATCAAACTTATTCATACGAATCACAAGAAAAAAAATCCTGTTAGTACTTAAAGGGAGGTAATTTTAAGTATACGCACAATTAAATAAGTGCAGCAAATATTTTTCCCATTTGGTCTGACACCTTTGTCTATAATAATACACATGTATGACGATTTAAATAAACAATTTAAATGGAATACAAATATTTAATAGAGTTAAACATTTAAATACATGTTCAACATGTTCAACACCTAACCGTTTCCCACTATAGATTTTCATTTTCACAATTGTCATCGCAAAGTGCAGACATGAACATATATAAACCACAGAAATATCTGTTTCAAGATAAATTTTGCCGTCTAGTTGAAATGTTAATGTTTATCAAACTTATTCATACGAATCACAAGAAAAGAATCCTGGTAGTACTTAAAGGGAGGTAATTTAAAAAACTATTAACTATTTGGCGAGCAGACAAAGTTAGATACAAGGGAGTCTGGGTGCGATACCCTAGCTCTTTCCGAAAAGACCCCTTGGTTCTTTTACGTGCCCTGTGTATAGCACCAATACACGCGAGGTTACTTTTCCTGGAAGTGACCAGTACTTAACCTCTAGTTGAGTGGGAGACGCTTAAAAGCATCCCTTAAATTTCCAGAACCAGGACCGGGATTTGAACCCCAGACCTCTGGATTGACAGTCCAGTGTGTTAACCACTGGACTACCCCACCATCATATGGACAGTCTCAGTTTATAAACATTTTATACTGGAATAGAGTATCACTATTATTAATAAATTATTTGTCTTCTTCAAAATCATAACAATTATCAACATCAAAATCATCATCATCAAGTAACTTACAAGCTGATAAGATTACATAACAGTGTCATAAAACACACCAGTGGCTGTACATCACAGCCAGATGGCCACACAGCATGGGATCAACTATAAAGTACTGTCAATCAATGATAGCATTCCTTTGTAATGCAAGGGCCTGTCCAAGCACAACATCATCTGCACAGCATGGGATATAAATATGTGTAGTTTCTTTGTAATTAAACTTGAATTGGTCATTCCCTTGTATTGTATAAGAATTCCGTCTTAGCATTTAATTTTATTTAATACTATTCTAAAGCAGAAAATAACATAAATCAAACTGAATAACTTCAAGTGAAATCATCCATATTTATTAAAATTCTTCATTTTGTACACACCTGTACATACCACAAGTACTAAATAATAAAGACTTCAGTATATTTCAACAATAATGTTTTTTTCTGCTTTAAAATAGAATTTGACCAAAACGTCCTACTTTGAATTTCCATTTGGCCAACACGTCCGTGGCCAAAACGTCCTGGCCAAAACATCCGTGGCCAAAACGTCCTACATTCGCAACTTTGAAAACATTGCAGCAGACAACTTTCGAAAACATTGTGACAAAAGGAGAAATTTCTCATTTTAACCCTTTCCCTCATATAGACGCTTTCTGACGCCTCTGCACACAAAACGTGCAATTTCTCCTTTTGCCACAATGTTTTCCACTTTTTGTCATAGGTTATCCATTCAATTATGGAGAATTTCTATGTTTTGACAAAATACGTTCAAAGTCGTCTGCTGCAGAATTGTCGTATGAGGGAAAGGCTTGATAGCTTTTTCTCATTATGCCACAAGGTTGTCAACTATTTTTAAAACTATTACACTTTCATTAGTTAACCCTTTCCCACATATAGGAAATCTGCAGCAGATGACTTTGTAAACATACCTGTTAAAAATTGGAATCTTTCTTTAAATGAAAGTACAATTCTCGAAAAGAGATAAAAATATGGTGACAAAAGGAGAAATTGCTCAAAATAAGCAATTTCTTCTTTTGTCGCCATGTTTTCAAAAATCTGTCAGGGCATTTATATGAGGGAAATGCCCAAATGGTTAATATTGTGAATGCTTCAATGTTTTCAAAGTTGTCTGCTGCAGATGTGTTGTAGAAACAGGGAAATGGTTATTTAGGGAGCCGGACAAAAGATCCCATGCTATTTTTGGCAGGGTGGACAAAAGCTCCCACATCATTTTTACAGGGTGGACAAAAGATCCCATGTTATTTTAACAGGGTTGACAAAAGCTCCCACATCATTTTTACAGGGTGGACAAAAGATCCCGTGCTATTTTTGGCAGGGAGCCGGACAAAAGATCCCATGGACAAAAGATCCCATGCTATTTTTGGCAGGGTGGACAAAAGCTCCCACATCATGTTTACAGGGTGGACAAAAGATCCCACATTATTTTAACACGGTGGACAAAAGCTCCCACATCGGTGGACAAAAGACAAAAGCTCCCACATCATTTTTACAGGGTGGACAAAAGATCCCATGTTATTTTAACAGGGTGGACAAAAGCTCCCACATCGGTGGACAAAAGATACCATGTTATTTTAACAGGGTGGACAAAAGCTCCCACATCATTTTTACAGGGTGGACAAAAGATCCCATGTTATTTTAACAGGGTGGACAAAAGCTCCCACATCATTTTTACAGAGTGGACAAAAGATCCCATGTTATTTTAACAGGGTCGACAAAAGCTCCCACATCGGTGGACAAAAGATACCATGTTATTTTAACAGGGTGGACAAAAGCTCCCACATCATTTTTACAGGGTGGACAAAAGATCCCATGTTATTTTAACAGGGTGGACAAAAGCTCCCACATCATTTTAGCAGGGTGGACAAAAGATCCCACTTATATTATATTATATATCAGTCAGTACTAAAGAGATTGAAATGAATAAATTATATGAATATATAATTCCTAGCCATTGAGCATATTATGGATTTGAATTTCAAGGTAAACAGCCAATTAATGTAGAAAGATGAAAGTTATCACCTGCTATTTTAAACTACTGTATTCGGTTATTTAAATGATCCATGTTGATTCAGCATATGACCTTCTATTATAAAATTTCATCTTATAAAGTATTTTTTATGTTGCCTCCTTTAAAAATATCAGACAAATGAAATATAAACATCTAAATAAATAGATTGATATAGAATTGATATTATTTTAGAAATAGCGGATTGCTCTAAATAAGTAACTTCTTCTTTTCTTGTAATGTTTTCAAAAGGCATCAAATGTTGTTTATTTGAGGCAAAGGTTTTTTTGTGCAGTTTCTCTTTTTCTTGTATTGCGTAAGAAAGTTTGTGTTAAATTTGTCAAAGTAGCTGGGGAAATGTTTGAATTTAATAAACCCTTATCCACATACAACATATTGTAAGCAGACAACTTTGAAAAAATTCTTGGCAAAAATGTTGAAAATCTCTTAAAATGAAAGTATAGTTATTTAATCGAGTAGAGAAAATTGTGGCAAATTGAGAATCTGATTATTAGGAGTTATTTCTCTTTTGGCCACATTGTTTAAAAAAGTTGTCTTAAATAAAATGCAAATACTTGACAGAAACTGTTAAAGAGTTTTAGAAACTAAGAATGAATAATAATTAGATAGGTCCAGTTGAACTGGAAAAAATATCAAGAATTTTTACAACTTTATTTACAACAAGAATGTCGAGAGTTATGAATACAATTGTTATTGTCAACATTGCAACATTAATGTATATCAGTCTCTAAAAGGCTTCCAGGGGCGTAGCTTTGCAATAATCAATATGTAGGCCGTCTCGTGAGAAAATCAACATTGTGGACTTTGCGTAAAGTATCGACCCGGATCAGCCTAAGCATGCCACACAGGCCTACCCGGATAGACACTTTTCGCCTCCTGTGGATTTTCTGTTTCAGGAATAACTACCCCTTATATGGAATGTGTCGGCCGGATCAGTCTGCGCGGACAGCGCAGGCTGATCTGGTCGATACATTACACAGATGTCTATCGCCGCAGCTGTATTTTGGGGGCATTTTGAGAGAAAATGTGTAGGCACGTGCCTACAGTGCCGAAAGGGAGCTACGCCACTGGCTTCAAACTGTTTCCTAAAAAAGTTCATGCACACTGTTCAAACTGGTTTTGAATCCAGAGTATGTGGGTGATGGGAAAGCTTCCTGGATCATGGATCATTCTGAATGTAGGCCACCTCTAGAATGTATCTGTTCAGTACAACAGGCTGAATGTAGGCCACCTCTAGAATGTATCTGTTCAGTACAACAGGCTGAATGTAGGCCACATCTAGAATGTATCTGTTCAGTACAACAGGCTGAATGTAGGCCACCTCTAGAACGTATCTGTTCAGTACAACAGGCTGAATGTAGGCCACCTCTAGAACGTATCTGTTCAATACAACAGGCTGAATGTGAGGCATCTCTGTTATTCAAAGATGATCCAGAGTATGTGGGTGATGGGAAAGCTTCCTGGATCATGGATCATTCTGAATGTAGGCCACCTCTAGAATGTATCTGTTCAGTACAACAGGCTGAATGTAGGCCACCTCTAGAACGTATCTGTTCAGTACAACAGGCTGAATGTAGGCCACCTCTAGAACGTATCTGTTCAGTACAACAGGTTGAATGTAGGCCACCTCTAGAACGTATCTGTTCAGTACAACAGGTTGAATGTGAGGCATCTCTGTTATGCAAAGATGATCATCCAAACTCCCGATGGTTAAATTGCCCTCCTTGCAACATACATTTCCCTCTGGTAGCGGCATTATGATGCAGTTATAGCATATATGCAAAAAAACTTAATTAAAAATCGGGACTTGTGTGATCTCCAATTCTTGATACACATTATTATTATACCCCCAGATATTTTGTATATGGGGGCTATATAGGAGTCACGCTTGTCGGTCGGTCAGTTTGTTTGTTGGTCTGTGGACATTTCTTGTGAACACTATTTCTCAGCAACCCTTGGTCACAATTCAATATAACTTCACAAGAATGATTGATACCAAGTCTAGTTGTGCATATTGTTGGTGTGTTGCACTGGAATTATTTTTAAATGAGTTATGGCCCCTTGAATTTCTACTACATATTACATATATGTCCATATTTTGTGAACACTTTCTCAGCAACCCTTCATCAGAATTTAATATAACTTCACAAGAATGATTGATACCAACCCTAGTTGTGCATATTGTCGGCGTGTTGCACTGGAAATATTTTTAAATGAGTTATGGCCCCTTGAATTTCTCATACATATTACATATATGTCCATATTTTGTGAACGCTATTTCTCAGCAACCCTTCATCAGAATTTAATATTACTTCACAAGAATGATTGATACCAAGCCTAGTTGTGCATATTGTCGGCGTGTTGCACTTGAATTATTTTTAAATGAGTTATGGCCCCTTGAATTTCTCATACATATGTATATTGTCAGGCACCAGCTGTGGGTATTCATCACCTTCAGTGATATTTCTAGTTCCTTTCGATTTTCCAAAAGTTTGGTGTCTGATACTCTGGTTCAAAATTATATGCGAAAATCTCGTTTAATTCGTTCTCCATAATTATAAGAAAATGTGAACACCCTCTCAAACTATTAATGCAGTTAAAAGTATTATAGTCAAACAGTACGAGATCAAATCTAACGCAGTTGTAATGTACTAAGAATTAGTTTATCCAATGGTGGCCTTTTTATACTGATAAATTAAATTAAAGGCAATTACGTTCTCAAACTTCTCAACTTATCGAATTAAAGAAGTTTAAATAAACATTCAAAGCAAACTGTAATAATCAATTATAAAACGGATAACTTGACCGCCCCACTATGAGAAAATCTAAAACAAACATACATGTATACAATATTAACACCTTTAAACTGTTTTCCTTCAAAAAGTGGTCCTTCCTCATAATCAGCCTTTTTGGACCAGACATTTTTGGAAATTGGCCTTTCTGGACCTATAATCGGCGTTTTTGGACCTATACCTAATAAAAGATAGCGATCTGAAAATTTCGTAATCCGTACAGTGAAAATCGTAAGTGTGTAACTCACATCACAGGAAGTTGAATGTAAACAAAGATGGTGACGACCATAGGTGATCGATACCGACGTGAAAACACAAACTTTAAAAGCATATACAGTATCTTGGTAGTTATTCTTGGTAGTGTAATTTTTTTTTAATTACATCTAAATGATACATTACTGTAGAGCTATTTAGTGATAAAGTTTAAAATGAGCAAAGTGTATTCCTTTAATAACAAGTAATTCTATCTGTTAAAACAAAACTTATGAGAAAAGTCCACAAAGTTCTGAGACACCCCTTGTATGTGTTGCTTTCAAATCCTTTGTTTATGTATTTAAAAGGTAAACATTATTTTCAGAAAGTGTTTTGTGGTCATGAATACACCGTACAGAATCTGAACTATGCATTACATGTGGAAAGGGATAACGAGTACATACAGAACAAGATGCAATGGGCAAAGGTAAGTGACTTCACTTCAAACAGTTTAACCCTTTCCCTCATATAGACGCTTTCTGACGCCTCTGAAGCAGACGGCTATTTGAAAACAGAGTGACAAAAGAAGAAATTGCTCAAAACGAGCAATTTCTCCTTTTGACACAATGTTTTCCACTTTTAGTCATAGGTTATCCATTGAATTATAGAAATTTTCTATTTTTTGACAAAATATGTTCAAAGTCGTCTGCTGCAGTATTGTCATATGAGTTAAAGGGTTAACCCTGTTTCACATGCAGAGACATTAAGGCGCATCCGCAGCCTACTACTGTCAACACAATGTGTTCATCTCTAATCAATAATTGAGTAGCGCTCTGGTATAACCAACCCTCATGGCATTTTGAACCAGTATAGATACAGACCAACCTGTGCATCAGCGCAGCTTGATCTGGCTCTTCACTGTTTGCTTAGTAGTCCAAGAAGGTCTTAGAACACGTCAATGATACAAACGCAGATCTTTTACTAAATTTATTATAATTACGCTAAGGTTGGTTTTCCTACCTTTGAAATAGTTTTGTTACTGATGTGTTGTACATGGGAAAGGCTTAACCAATATTCTGATTATTTTTAGAGTTGTCTGCTTTGGAAACATCTGTCCCATATGTGATCATGATTGAGTTGTCTACTTTGTGTAGACACTTTTTGTCCAGTATGTGATCACTTCAGTGTTGTCAACTTTGTGTAGGCACTTTTTTGTCCTGTATGTGATCACTACAGAGTTGTCTACTTTGTATAGGCACTTTTATGTCCTGTATGTGATCACTATAGAGTTGTCTACTTTGTGTAGACACTTTTTTGTCCCATATGTGATCACTATAGAGTTGTCTACTTTGTGTAGGTACTTTTTTGTCCTATATGTGATCACTATAGTGTTGTCTACTTTGTGTAGGCACTTCTTTGTCCCATATGTGATCACTTCAGAGTTGTCTACTTTGTGTAGGCACTTTTTTGTCCTGTATGTGATCACTTTAGAGTTGTCTACTTAGGGTAGGCACTTTTTTTCCCGTATGTGATCACTTCAGAGTTGTCTTCTCTGAAACATCTGAGGTATTTCAACAATTAACCCTTTCCCACATACAAAGAATCTGCAGCAGACAACTTTGAAATCAACTGGAAAATCTCTTTGCCACAATGTTTTCAAACTTTTTGTCTGCTGCAGAGGTGTTGGGAAGTGTCTGTCTATGTCTATGTGTCTAGGTTAGCATCTGTTTATTATTCTAAGAATGTTTTTATGCCCCCCCCCCGGAATCTCCGATTTAAAACTTTAACCTTGACCACTACTTTTGAACCATAACAGGTACGGCTATTATATTTCACATGTGTATTCCTTGTGACATGACCTTTCTGTCAGTACCAACATTTTTTACCTTGCGACCTTGACCTTTGACCTAGATGTAGTTTTTGGCCTGTCTGCACGAAAAAAACTTTAACCTTGACCACTACTTTTGAACCATAACAGGTACGGCTACCATATTTCACATGTGTATTCCTTGTGTCATTACCTTTCTGTCAGTACCAAAATGTTTGACCTTGCGACCTTGACCTTTGACCTAGATGTTGCCATTCTCGAAAAAAACTTTAACCTTGGCCATTACTTTTGAACGATAACAGGTACGGCTACCATATTTCACATGTGTATTCCTTGTGACATGACCTTTCTGGCAGTACCAACATTTTTGACCTTGCGACCTTGACCTTTGACCTAGATGTTGCCATTCTCGAAAAAAAAACTTTAACCTTGGCCATTACTTTTCAACCATAACAGATACGGCTACCATATTTCACATGTGTATTCCTTGTGACATGACCTTTCTGTCAGTACCAACATTTTTGACCTTGCGACCTTGATCTTTGACCTAGATGTTGCCATTCTCATTTTTAGCTCCACTGGCTGAAAGCCAGTCGAGCTTATGTAATGGCGAATTGTCCGTCGTGCATGCGTGCGTGCGTTAACGTTTTCCTTTAAACGACTTCTTCTCCCTAACCACTTGGCCAATTTGGTTGAAACTTCATGGGAAGCATCCTCTCAATGTCCTCTACTAAATTCCTTCAATTTTTTTTGATCCATTCAAAATTCTGGTTTCCATGGCAACCGAAAGAAAAAAATAGTGAGAACTTAAAAAATCTTCTTCTCCGAAAGTGTCAGGCCGATTTTCAAATAATTTTGTAGAAATGTTCCTTGAGTGACCCTTTATTAGATTCCTTCAAGAAATTTTGATTGGGCGAAAAACATGGCCGCCAGGGGGCGGGGCTTTTTTGCCTTATATAGCTATAGTGAAAACTTAAATAATCTTCTTCTCAAAAAGTGTTCAGCAGATTTTCAAATAATTATGTAGAAATGTTCCGTGGGTGACCCTCTATCAGATTCCTTCAAGCCATGTTGATTGGTAAAAAAACATGGCCGTCACAGGGCGGGGCTATTTTGCCTATATGGCTAAAGAGCAAACTTAAAAAATCTTCTCCTCCAAAAGTGTCAGGCCGATTTTCAAATAATTTTGTAGAAATGTTCCTTGTGTGAACCTTAATTAGATTCCTTCAAGAAATGTTGATTGGGCGAAAAACATGGCCGCCAGGGGGCGGGGCTTTTTTGCGTTATATAGCTATAGTGAAAACTTAAAACATCTTCTTCTCCGAAAGTGTTCAGCCGATTTTCAAATAATTTTGTAGAAATGTTCATTGGGTGACCCTCTATCAGATTCCTTCAAGCCATGTTGATTGGTCGAAAAACATAGCCGCCAGAGGGCGGGGCTATTTTGACTTATATGACCATAGTGAAAACTTAAAAAATCTTCTCCTCCGAAAGTGTCAGGCATATTTTCAAATAATTTTGCTGAAACATTCCTTTGGTGACACTCTACAAGATTCCTTTAAGCCATGGTGGTTGGTAAAAAAAATAGCCACCACGGGGCAGGGCTGTTTGGAGATTTTTTTTTTGCCTTATGGCCGTGGAGCGATACTGGCCCTCTTGGGCCTCTTGTTTTTTTAACCTTCCCCACTACTTTTGAACCATAACAGGTAAGGCTACCATATTTCACATGTGTATACCTTGTGACATGACCTTTCTAACAGTACCAACATTTTTGACCTGGCGACCTTGACCTTTGACCAAGATGTTGCCATTGGGGGGCATCAGTGTTTCACAAACACATCTTGTTTAAAAATGATCTGCAGCAGAGGCATCAGATTATATGTTTTAGGGAAAACGTGTATCAAACATCTCATGTACTTGCAATTGCATTTTATTTTTCAGGAACTAAGAGCTGACAAAAAGCCCACGATTCCATCCACAATAGAAGAAGAGATGAAGATTAATCCGTTCATGCGAGTTTGGTATGTTTCATCTTGGGCGTAATTGATGTAATCATCATCATCATAATAGCATACAATATCACATATCATTATGGTTTCAAGACCTTAACATAAGTGAAATCCAGAGGTATCACAATCAACTGCTATCTTTGGATCATCTGTGAGCCAATACCTCAAGGTGAGCCATTCTGATCACTTTTTGTCCGTCGTCATCCGAAGTCCGTCATTAACATTTAGCTTTAAACATCATCTACTCCTTAACCACAGTCCCAATTTCAACCAAACTTCACAGGAATGTCCCTTTGGTGGCCCTCTTTCAAAATTGTTCAAAGATTTAAATTCCATTGAGAACTTTGGTTGCTGCGGCATCAGAAAGGGGGCAAAACATCCAAATTTAAAAAATCTTCTCCTCCAAAGCTGCCAGTCAGATTCCAATATAGTTTAGTATAAATATTCCTTGGGTGACCCTCTACAAAAATTGTTCAAGCCAAACTGATTGATCGAAAAATATGGCAGTCAGGCGGCATCAGGAAAGGGGCCAAATGCCAAATTTGAAAATTCCATTTTTAGCTCCACTGGCTGAAAGCGTCTGTGTGTGCGTTAACTTTTTCCTTTAAACAACTTCTTCTCCCTAACCACTTGGCCAATTTGGTTGAAACTTCATAGGAAACATCCTCTCAATTTCTTCTCTTAAATTCATTCAATTTTTAGCTCTACTGGCCAAAGGCCAGAAGGGCTTATGTCGTGGCGATGTGTCCGTCGTCCGTGCGTGCGTGCGTGCGTCCCTCCGTCCGTCCGTCCGTAAACAATTTCTTGTTAACACGATACAGTCTTCACTTATGATTGTATCTCAATCAAACTTATACAGTAGTTAGATATCCATGAGAGCTCGGTTCCTTTCGAAAACCAGCCAGATCCGCCCATGCATGACTGGATTATGGCCCTTGAAATGGTCAAAATTGCTATAAAAGAGCTTGTTAACACGATAGTCTTCACGTTTGATTGTATCTCAACCAAACTTATACAGTAGTTAGATATCCATGAGAGCTCGGTTCCTTTCGAAAACCAGCCAGATCCGCCCATGCATGACTGGATTATGGCCCTTGAAATGGTCAAAATTGCTATAAAAGAGCTTGTTAACACGATACAGTCTTCACTTTTAATTGTATCTCAACCAAACTTATACAGTAGTTAGATATTCATGAGAGCTCGGTTCCTTTCGAAAACCAGCCAGATCCGCCCATGCAAGACTGGATTATGGCCCTTGAAATGGTCAAAATTGCTATAAAAGAGCTTGTTAACACGATACAGTCTTCACGTTTGATTGTATCTCAACCAAACTTATACAGTAGTTAGATATCCATGAGAGCTCGGTTCCTTTCGAAAACCAGCCAGATCCGCCCATGCATGACAGGATTATGGCCCTTGAAATGGTCAAAATTGCAAAATTGCTATAAAAGAGCTTGTTAACACGATACAGTCTTCACTTTTGATTGTATCTCAACTAAACTTATACAGTAGTTAGATATCTATTAGAGCTCGGTTCCTTTTGAAAACCAGTCAGATCCGCCCATGCAAGACTGGATTATGGCCCTTGAAATGGTCAAAATTGCTATAAAAGAGCTTGTTAACACGATACAGTCTTCACGTTTGATTGTATCTCAACCAAACTTATACAGTAGTTAGATATCCATGAGAGCTCGGTTCCTTTCGAAAACCAGCCAGATCCGCCCATGCATGACTGGATTATGGCCCTTGAAATGGTCAAAATTGCTATAAAAGAACTTTTTAACACGATACAGTCTTCACTTTTGATTGTATCTCAACCAAACTTATACAGTAGTAAGATATCCATGAGAACTCGGTTCCTTTCCTAAACCAGCCAGATCCGCCCATGCAAGACTGGATTATGGCCCTTGAAATTGTCCAAATTGCTATAATTGAGCATGTGAACACAATAGAGGCTCCATTTACTATCTGATCTTCACCAAACTTAGATAGTAGTTAAATATTGATGAGAGCTTGGTTCCTTTTGAAAACCAGCTAGATCCGCCCATGCAAGACTGGATTATGGCCCATGAAATTGTAAAAATTGCTATAATACAGCTTGTGAACACAAAAGAGCCTCCATTTACTATCCGATCTTCACCATACATACATGCTCTGGATTGAAAATGACCAAAGAACCATACCAGTAGAGCATAGGCCCTCATGGGCCTCTTGTTTTTTATCCATCCATAATACTGGTTTCCATGGCAACCAAAAGAAAAAAATAGTGAAAAAATCTTCTTCTCCAAATGTGTCAGGCCGATTTTCAAATAATTTTGTAGAAATGTTCCTTGGGTGACCCTTTATTAGATTCCTTCAAGAAATGTTGATTGGGCGAAAAACATGGCAGCCAGGGGGCGGGGCTATTTTGCCTTATATAGCTATAGTGAAAACTTAAAAAATCTTCTTCTCCGAAAGTGTTCAGCCGATTTTCAAATAATTTTGTAGAAATGTTCATTGGGTGACCCTCTATCAGATTCCTTCAAGCCATGTTGATTGGTAAAAAAAACATGGCTGCCAGAGGGCGGGGCTATTTTGCCTATATGGCTAAAGAGAAAACTTTAAAAAATCTTCTTCTCCGAAAGTATCCAGCCGATTTTCAAATAATTTTGTAGAAATGTTCCTTGGATGACCCTCTATGAGATTCCTTCAAGCCATGTTGATTGGTCGAAAAACATGGCCACCAGGGGTGCGGGGCTATTTTGCCTTATATGGCTATAGTGAAAACTTAAAAAATCTTCTCCTCCGAAAGTGTCAGGCCTATTTTCAAATAATTTTGTAGAAATGTTCCTTGGATGACCCTCTATCATATTCCTTCAAGCCATGTTGATTGGTCGAAAAACATGGCCGCCAGGGGGCGGGGCTATTTTGCCTTATATGGCTATAGTGAAAACTTTAAAAATCTTCTCCTCCGAAAGTGTCAGGCCAATTTTCAAATAATTTTGTAGAAATGTTCCTTGGATGACCCACTTTCAGATTCCTTCCAGCCATGTTGATTTGTCAAAAAACATGACCGCCAGTGGGCAGGGCTATTTTGCATTATATGGCTATAGTGAAAACTTAAAAAAACTTCTCCTCTAAAAGTGTCTGGCCGATTTTCAAATAACTGTAGAAATGTTCCTAAGGTGACCCTCTATCAGATTCCCTCAAGCCAAGTTGATTGGTCGGAAACTATTGCTGCCAGGGGGCGGGGCTTATATAGCTAAAGTGAAAAAAAAAATCAGGTGAGCGATTCCAGGGCCATCATGGCCCTCTTGTTTTTAGCTCACCTGAGCTTTGCTCAAGGTGAGTTATTGTGATCGCCTTTTGTCCGGCGTCCGGCGTGCGTCAACTTCTTCTCCTCAGTAACCAGTGGGTCAATTGGGATGAAACTTCACAGAAAGCATCCTCTCAATGACCTCACCAGAATTCCTTCAAATGTTTGGGATCCATGCAGAATTCTGGTTTCCATGGCAACGATTCGAAAAAAACTTCAAAATTCTTCTTCTCCCAAACTGGTTGGCAGATTTTGAAATTATTTTGTAGAAATGTTCCTTGGGTAACCCTCTATCAGATTCCTTGAAGCCATGTTGTTTGGTCGAAAAACATGGCCGCCAGGGGGGGGGGGCTATTTTGCCTTATATAGCTATAGTGAAAACTTAAAAAATCTTCTTCTCCGAAAGTGTTCAGCCGATTTTCAAATAATTTTGTAGAAATGTTCATTGGGTGACCCTCTATCAGATTCCTTCAAGCCATGTTGATTGGTAAAAAAAACATGGCTGCCAGAGGGCGGGGCTATTTTGCCTATATGGCTAAAGAGAAAACTTTAAAAAATCTTCTTCTCCGAAAGTATCCAGCCGATTTTCAAATAATTTTGTAGAAATGTTCCTTGGATGACCCTCTATGAGATTCCTTCAAGCCATGTTGATTGGTCGAAAAACATGGCCACCAGGGGTGCGGGGCTATTTTGCCTTATATGGCTATAGTGAAAACTTAAAAAATCTTCTCCTCCGAAAGTGTCAGGCCTATTTTCAAATAATTTTGTAGAAATGTTCCTTGGATGACCCTCTATCATATTCCTTCAAGCCATGTTGATTGGTCGAAAAACATGGCCGCCAGGGGGCGGGGCTATTTTGCCTTATATGGCTATAGTGAAAACTTTAAAAATCTTCTCCTCCGAAAGTGTCAGGCCAATTTTCAAATAATTTTGTAGAAATGTTCCTTGGATGACCCACTTTCAGATTCCTTCCAGCCATGTTGATTTGTCAAAAAACATGACCGCCAGTGGGCAGGGCTATTTTGCATTATATGGCTATAGTGAAAACTTAAAAAAACTTCTCCTCTAAAAGTGTCTGGCCGATTTTCAAATAACTGTAGAAATGTTCCTAAGGTGACCCTCTATCAGATTCCCTCAAGCCAAGTTGATTGGTCGGAAACTATTGCTGCCAGGGGGCGGGGCTTATATAGCTAAAGTGAAAAAAAAAATCAGGTGAGCGATTCCAGGGCCATCATGGCCCTCTTGTTTTTAGCTCACCTGAGCTTTGCTCAAGGTGAGTTATTGTGATCGCCTTTTGTCCGGCGTCCGGCGTGCGTCAACTTCTTCTCCTCAGTAACCAGTGGGTCAATTGGGATGAAACTTCACAGAAAGCATCCTCTCAATGACCTCACCAGAATTCCTTCAAATGTTTGGGATCCATGCAGAATTCTGGTTTCCATGGCAACGATTCGAAAAAAACTTCAAAATTCTTCTTCTCCCAAACTGGTTGGCAGATTTTGAAATTATTTTGTAGAAATGTTCCTTGGGTAACCCTCTATCAGATTCCTTGAAGCCATGTTGTTTGGTCGAAAAACATGGCCGCCAGGGGGGGCGGGGCTTTTTTGCCTTATATGGCTATAGTGAAAACTTAAAAAATCTTCTCCTCCAAAAGTGTCAGGCCTGATTTTCAAATAATTTTGTAGAAATGTTCGTTGGGTGATCCTCTATCAGATTCCTTGAAGCCATGTTGATTAGTCGAAAAACATGGCCGCCAGGGGGGGGGTCTATTTTGCCTTATATAGCTATAGTGCAAACTTAAAAAATCTTCTCCTCCATAAGTGTCAGGCCGATTTTCAAATAATTTTGTAGAACTGTTCCTTGGGTGATCCTCTATCATATTCCTTCAAGCCATGTTGATTGGTAAAAAAACATGGCTGCCAGGGGGGCGGGGCTATTTTGCCTTATATTGCTATAGTGAAAACTTAAAAAATCTTCTTCTCCGAAAGTGTTCAGCCGATTTTCAAATAGTTTTGTAGAAATGTTCATTGGGTGACCCTCTATCAGATTCCTTCAAGCCATGTTGATTGGTCGAAAAATATGGCCGCCACAGGGCGGGGCTATTTTGCCTTATATTACCATAGTGAAAACTTAAAAAATCTTCTTCTCCGAAAGTGTCAGGCGATTTTCAAATAATTTTGTAGAAATGTTCCTTGGATGTCCCACTTTCAGATTCCTTCAAGCCATGTTGATTGTTCAAAAAACATGGCCTCCAGTGGGCAGGGCTATTTTGTATTATATGGCTATAGTGAAAACTTAAAAAATATTCTCCTCCAAAAGTGTCTGGCCGATTTTCAAATAATTTTGTAGAAATGTTCTAGGGTGACCCTCTATCAGATTCCTTCAACCAAGTTGATGGTCGGAAACTATGGCTGCCAGGGGGCGGGGCTTATTTAGCTAAAGTGAAAAAAAAAAATCAGGTGAGCGATTCCAGGGCCATCATGGCCCTCTTGTTCTTAGGATCTAGTTAGAGGATTTAAAAACTTCAGCTTGTATGACACCATTATAGTTGCAGTGAATGTTAAGCAAACATAAACCAAATGGTTTCAGGACTAAACTTCACATGCTGAATATCACATAGATCGTGCCGAGCCCCGGTAGCTTAGTCGGTAGCAACGCGGGCTGTCAATCCAGGGGTTGTGAGTTCGAATCCCGGCTCAGCCAACTTTCTTTCTGAGGATTGACATGCGCATTTCTCTTCCACCAATGGGCTAAGTCTATGTGGAAAAGCAGCCAGTCGCTTGGGAAGATTTTTGTGTGGAGTACTGGTGTGAGAAAACCAGGAAATGCATGAGTAGGTGAACTGGCCGCCGTGATATAACTGAGAAATTGTTAATAACGGCGTTAAACCCCAATCAATCAATCAATCAATCACATAGATCATAGCATATAAAACGTTTAATCCCTACGCCAATATTGACCCTTTCTGCTCTTGGTAACCTTTTTATATAGGCTATGGTAGCCAGGTGAGCAATATAGGCACATCTTGACCTTCTTGTTTAAAATAAAAGGACATTTCTTATTCGAAATATTTACATCCTGTCTGCTTGCACAGGTTATTTAAATGTACTGAACTGCATCTGCTTCCTTTAAGTCATGCTTCAAAATCATGCGCGGCGTCTTTGATGCTTTGCATCAAAATTCTTCTTGTTTGAGATTTGCACACATTGTCAAACTATCCATGCAAAAACTTTGACTTTCTAAATTAATCAAACGACAGCATTTGTTGTAAACATTTTAGGTAAAAGGGGCAGTTTCATCCCTGACCCGGAATACTTACCAATTAACCCTTTCCCTCATACGACAATTCTGCAGCAGACGACTTTGAACTTATTTTATCAAAACATAGAAAATCTCCATAATTGAATGGATAACCTATGACAAAAAGTGGAAAACATTGTGGCAAAAAGAGAAATTGCACGTTCTGTGCAATTTCTTCTTTTGTCACTATGTTTTCAAAAAGATGTCTGCTGCAGAGACGTCAGAAAGCGTGCCATTGTAGTTATCTTCATCATTATGGCACACATAATTATGGTTTCAAGACTTAACCAAAAAGTAAAATCCCCAGTTAGCATTATCAGTTGCTACCTTTTTAGATTTGCATCTCTTGAACAACCAGAAGGATTTTCAAATAAATATTCAGAAATTTTCACCATATTGAGATATATGCGGATTTGTTAAAAATGTTGTCTACTGTGGATGCATCAAAACGCGTCTGAAGCCGGGAAAAAGGGTTAAACTTGTTTATTTTACAATTATACTTAACCTTTAAAAAAGATTTTTCACTGTTTTGCCTGGATATTTTCAAACTCATTTGACAGGGCCGTAGCTTGCTACACTTTTTTTCAGAATTTTTTTAAAATTTAAAAATGCCAAAACTGCATAAAAACTGGTGGAACGGGGGAAAGTTGCTAAACTAAAGAATTACAACAAAATATGCCTTAATTCTTTTTCGGACAAACAATTAACCTTAAGACTTTCTCAAGACTGTTTGAATCTTCCAAAAGATGTTTTATATAGAAAAGATCTTTTTATTTTAAATTTCAGTGTAGAAAGTGTCCAGAAGCATGCAGACTCCACCGATCCAGTGAGAGTAATGGGTATTTTGAGGAAAGAAAAAGATAATTTTAAAGCTAAATAATGTCTTTAAATTAGTATATATAATGATTATATATAACCTATTAAAGTGATATACAGTTCTTAGTAGATAAATCTACATTTTATACACCGTTTATCCCATTTTATCTAACATGTCCATTTAGGCAAGCAGTATAATTATGGACCCAGGATAGCTTAAGTTTATTGAAGGAAAGAAGCAAAGCACCAAAGATAGTGAATTTTTCACACAATGTTGAAACCTGGTTAACGCTTTCCCTCGTATAGACGCTTTTTAACACCTCTGCTGCAGACTGCTTTTGAGAACACTGACAAAAAGAGAAATTGCTCAAAACAAGCAATTTCTCCTTTTGCCACAATGTTTTCAACTTTTTCATAGCCATCTGCTGCAGATTGGTTGTATGTGGGAAAGAGTTAACAAAAGGTTGATATCACTTCGGCCGGCTAGTGGTGGGAGGACAGGCGTGTTGGCGGGCCGGTGTTGGGGGGCACAGGTGTGTTGGCAGACGGTTGGTAGTGTTTTGGTATCACAAAGATGTAGGGGCATGATAATACTAGTTTGGCAACTTTTATGTTTTTTTATCGGATGACAACTCTTTGGCTGTACTGAAAGTTGGCAGACAGTGAAGGCTCTGGTGAGACTAGGATGTGACCGTGTATTTGTATGGTGTGTACCACTGCTTCCAACAATTTTTAGCTTGTCTGTATTTCGAAGAAAAAAGTAATTGACTTGTGATAATGCAGATAACCTTTGCGTCATCTGCGTTGTCACAAAACTTTAACCTTACCTCATAATTCAAAAACGTTCAACATTTTCAAAGAAAACAACTTGGTACACATGTTTGTAGTAATAATACGCATGTCTATACCAAGTCACATAACTCTGGCTTCAATAATTATTCAGTAATACCCCTTTTTGGACTTGGAAATAAGCGTTGACGTTCGCTTGAGGCGCTCTTGTTCAGTTATATCATGGCATTTCCTTGGTAAGTTACCATACTAGTGGTTCATTCATCCTGACACCAGCGAGCCAGTCATAATGCTTACCTCAGGTTCCTGTGCGCCAAGGAAGTAAAGTCATTACTTCCATTTTCGAAGTCTTTGGTATGACGTTACAGGGGTTTCGAACATGGGACCTTCCAGATCGAGTTGTGACTACTGTATATAGAGCAACATAAACAAATAACCTTGTGAACACTCTGGAGGCCACAGTTTTCATGAAACACCCTCAAATCATTCATCCTCTGAGGATTATATGCATATTTACTGCTGAAAATGTTTTATATTTGAGAGCGGGTTAAAAGGGTACAATTGAATTCAAAGCCTCCAAATGACGTTTTTAGCCCATCCAATCACAAAATACTCTGAGTGGGCCATTGTGTCTGGCGTCGCCGTTAAGTTCTTTAAACAATATGTATTCTTAAATTTCTGGGTCCATTGTAGCCAAACAGGAATGTTCCTGTGGTGGTCCTCTTTTAGATTTGTTCAAATAATTAAATTAAGTTCATAATTTTGGTCGCTGTGTCATCAGAAAGGGTGAATGCCAAAAATTAAAAAATCTTGTCCAAGAGAATTGGTCCGATTTGAAAATAATTTGCACAAGTGTTCCTTGAATGACCCTTTTACCAATTTTGTTCAAAATATTCCTACGTGTTGAAAATCATGTTTATACCTTATATGTTTATATAGTAGTCTAGAAACTTTAAAAATCTTCTTGTCCAAAAGTATAGGCCCGATTTTGGAAGTATTTTGCACAAATGTTCCTTTGGTGACCCTTTGCTAAGATTGTTAAAAGATTCCGATCAGTTTGTAGGCATAACCACCAGGAAGCAGGGGCAATTTCCTTACATGTTAATACCTGAAAGCTCTTGAAGCCCTCTCATGACCCTCTTATTTGTTTTCATAGTATTGTAGGAAGCTTTCAGCAGTATATTATTTATATCACTGCATTTACTGGGTATAGTACTAGTATGCCCTACTGCTGGTAGACATCTTGACACCAGTACATCCGCCGTAATGATATCATGTAAGCCTGAAGCCACAACAACAATTTGCTTTGGTCTAAACCGACCCAGGATAGGTAGTTTGAGGTTTAATTGATTAATGAATCAATTGCATAATATGACGTTTTACCAGAGAAACATATAATCAAGGCTTGTACATTACCAAAATAACAAAAAAGTGTGATTTCAGACAATTTTGTTATGTTAAAAAGATACAAAAGACAACAAACGTATTGCAGTCATTTCTGGTGTTGACGAGATCAAGTTGTGTAAAGAATCATTCCAAAAAAAATGCCATCAAAAGTCGTACCCAATCAATGGTCTTTGTTAGCCCACTAATTTAGAGTGCTATTTTTCAACAACAGTGAACATGTGTTTTATCCAATCTTCATGAAAGTTTATCAGAACATTTGTCTCCATCAAATCTCGGCGAATTTCAAATTTGGGTCATGCAGGGTCAAAAACTAAGTCACTAGGTCAAATGTTAGAATAACCTTGTGAACACTGTAGAAGTCAAACATTTCATCCAATCTTCATGATCATTAATCAGACACATTTGTCTCTATCAAATCTTAAATACGAAACTAGGTCACTATGTCAAATTTTATAATAACTTTATTAACACTCTTGAGACCAAATTTATCTTCCAAATGTTATGACAAATCATCAGAACTGTTGTCTCCATCAAATCTCAGTCTAGTTCTGAACTGGGTTATTTCGAGTCATAAAATAGTTCACTGAGTCAAAATATAGAATAATTTTTCTGAGCACTCTAGCGATCACATTTTTCATCCAATCTTTTATGACAAATCTCAATCAAGTTCGAAATAGGGTCATGGGTGTCATCTGTGAATAAATGTATGAAAATTTAAAAAAAGATGTATTATTTATCCGGACATGTTAACAATAAAATGCATTGATCTTCACTTACTTTTTACATTTCAAACTTAATTTGTGTCCATAATGATACCAATTTATATGCGGTTTTTCAAGAAGGACGAGTCACCCTTAGCCCGAGGTAATGTTAATCCTTTCTCTTGATTTTATTATAAAAGTTCAGTGACTCATCCAAGGTCAAACAGCAATGCCATACTCAAGAGATGTGAAATGCGCGGAAATAAAAGACTTGTTTTAGCATAGTCAATCTGTCGCTGTGCTTTTTTCCAAAAAGCAATTGCTGAAGAGACATCAAAAAAATCATTTATATGAGGGAAGTAATCTGTCATTAACAGTAGTAAATCATTAACATGCCCATCGTATAACCCATACCTTATGATGTTCGTAACTTAACCCTTTACCGCATATAGATGCCTCTGCAGCAGGCGACTCTTTATTAAACATTGTGACAAAACTTGTTTTCAGTAACTATACTTTCTATTATATAGATTTTTCATAATTTTGCCTTGATGTTTTCAAAGTCTGCTACATATGTTTTGTATGTTGGGTTTATAGAGACTTCTTATTTGATTTTCATTGAGAAAACAAAATGATTGACATACGATACATGGAGAGGCGTATATGCTCGTCAGCAGCAGATTGGGGTTTAACGCCGTTTTCAACAATTTTTCAGTCATATCACGACGGCCAGTTCACCTACTCATGTGTTTCCTGGCTTTCTCACACAATAACTTCCAAGCAACTGGCTGCTCTTCCACATAAACTGCTAGCCCATTGGTGGAAGACGAATAACGCTTGTCACAGTGACTTTTGTCAAACGTCGAAAAGAATGTGGACCGAGCTGGGGTTCGAACTAACAACCCCTGGATTGACAGTTCTAGTCCGCTAGCAACTGAGCTACCGGCAGCAGACAGCGTCTGCAAACAAATAGGGGGCGGGAGAACTTGCTTAACCCCTTTCCCACATGCATGCGCATTCTAACGCGTCTGCAGCAGACGACTATTGCCACAACATTTTCAACTCTGTCTTAAACTGACTGTATTTTTGGTAGATTTGCGATAGCAAAGATAGCATGGTTACAAAAGTGAAATGTAGTCACGTGATGTAAATGACTGCGAACACCACCAACAAATAGTGCAAAAAATAGACTGTATTACGAATTCAAACATAACCAAAAGTCAAATATGTAAAATAAATTCCGCTTATTCTATGTAACCAAATAAAATAACAAGTCTCTGAATGTGTAGATATCATATACAAGTGTAATAAAGGATAAGGATATCACTACACCCCCATCCCCGGTGTGTACGAGCGCCTAAGCAAATTACCATTTGTAAATGGTAACACTTTCGCTCGCCCGTCCGTGAGTGAGTGACTTAGTTGAAGTTGTTTACACTAGTAAAATAACAAGTTCCTTCTGAAAATGTAGATTTGTTTGTGATATTTGAATAGCATTCTTTCCACTTGCAGATCCATTTGCTGAATACAACTTGTGAAAACATTTTGGCTAAAGGAGACATAAAGAGCAATATCTCCTTTTGTCACAATGTTTTCTATGCTATTCTGAAATATTCAGAAAACTAAACGAAAGATATCAACCCTTACCAACAAACAGACCCTTTGTGACGCCTTTGTAGCAGACGACTTTTAGAAATATTTGGCAAATGAAGAAATTGCGCGGTATATTTATTTTCTACGGAGAATATGCTGCAGCATCAGACAGAAAGCGTGAAATTTGCCCAATTTTTAAAAATATTCTACTCTGAATTAGCTTGTCTGATATCAATAAAATGTGGTATAATGTTATCATTGGATAACTCTCTCGACAAATATAATCACATTGATTGGTTGTTAAACACGGCAACCAGGCGGTATAAGAAAAGGGGCAGCATGACACACTTTTAAAACTACATTCTTATGAAAGTATTTGTCTGATTTCAAGATAATTTAGCAGAACCGTTCATTCAGTGAACCTCTACGTGTTTTAAGTTGTATTGATTGGATGGAAGTCAAAGAAACTAGGTGGCATCTAAAAACAGGACATTGAAAATTTAGCTTCATATAACATCTCATCTTTATCCACTGGACAAAAAATCATAGAATATTCTTTTGGTGGTCCCTTTCTCAATTATGTTCAAAGATATGTATAGAACTCTTGTTTGTGCGGTATCTGAGAAAGGGAGTAAAATGCCCGATATTAAAAGTGTTTCGATTCCAGTTATTTTGTAGAAATGTTCCACCAGAGACTCTCTACGCAAATTGTTCAAGCCATATAAGTTGGTTGAAAAAAGAGAAGCGAGGCGGCATCAGAAACAGGCAAAATAACAACATTTTAATATTTTATCCTTAGCAAAGTGGTTGTCTTATTTGTTCCATCAGTCACCCTCCTCATAATTATTTAAGCCATATTGACTTGTTGGAAGACATAGTTACCAGGCGGCATCAGAAAAGGTGTACATTGAACGTTTAGCTTCAAATGATACCTCATCCTAATCTACTGGGAAATTTCAACAAAACTTCACAGAAAGTTCCTTTGGTGGTCCTCTTTCAAATGTGTTCAAAGATATAAATTGTAAACACAACTTTTGTTGCTGCGGCAGAAGGGAGGGGTAAAATGTATAATTTGTTAAATTCTTTTTCTGAATCCACCTGTTAGATTCCAAGATAATTTGGTACAAATGTTCCTTGTTTGACCCTTTACAAGATTTGCATAAGCTGTATTGATTAGTTGAAAAACAAGGCAGCGAGACGGATTCAGAAAATGTACCTAATGACAACATTTTCCCTTTCTTTTCTAGTTCTGGCCTGATGCATCATTACTGTCACGGTGGGGATTTGTTTTAGATAAATATTTATATAATATTATGCACTTCTTCATCTCCTCTCAGCCGATCACAAATATATCTTGAGCTTACATGTTTCATTTCAGATGATGTCAAAATCGTCCGTTTCAGATTTGTTGTTTGTGGGAAAGGGTTAAAACTAATATGTGTATAAAAATTGTCTCCCTTTTATCGGGTCAGTATGTTGTCAGCTAAATAACTTTAGAAGCCTTCGTCCAATCATCACAAATTTGCTCAGAATGTGTATTGGCATAATATCTCGGACAAGTTCGATAACTAGCCATATCGCTTTAGTTAATCGAGAGTTATCACTCTTTAATTATAGAAATTACCTAAAATTGGTCTTGTCAGCTCAATTACTTTAGAAGCCTTTGTCCAATCATCACCAAATTTGCTCAGAATGTGTATTAGCATAATATCTCGGACAAGTTCGATAAATAGCCATATTGCTTTAGTCAATATAGAGTTATTGTCCTTTAATTATAGAAATTACCTAAAATTGGTCTTGTCAGCTAAATAACTTGTGAAGCCTTTATCCGATCATCACCAAATTTAGACAATATGTTGATGGGCATAATTGATAACTTACATCGTTATCTTAGTCGCTACACACTTATGTCCCACGAAATGGCAAAAAACTGTACTAACATGCAGTGTCCGCTCTCTAAGTTTGGCTGACGTACAACCAATTATCACTGTACTTAATCTCAAAAAAACAGGATGGGCGTATTTTGTGAGACGATTCTTTTGAGTACCCACAACATAGCTTTTTGAGGTCAAATAAAGATTGTTAAACATAAAATATACCTCTTATCTACAGTTGTGATAACATATTGTATCAGCGTGTTTTTTTGTTTTTTTTTTTTTTGGGGGGGGGGGGGGGGGGGGGGGGGGGGAATATAACAGTTCCAAATATAATATGGAACGCCAAATCTACATAAACTCAAATATTTGAAGAGCTCTTCAAATATTTAGAGAGCTCTCCAAATATTTAGAGAGCTCTCCAATTGAATTGATGATGATATCATTAATTCAATTGAAGAGCTCTTCAATTGAATTGGAGAGCTCTCTAATTCAATTGAAGATATCTCCAAATCAACTTAATTGAAGATATCTCCAAATCAATTAGAGATATCTTCAAATCAATTGGAGAGCTCTGCAATTCAATTGGAGATATCTCCAAATCAATTATGGATATGTTTAATTTGGAAGAATTGGAGATATCTCCAATTCATTTGTTGCTCTCTCTAATTGAATTAAAGATATCTCCAATTCATTTGGAGAGCTCTCTAATTCAATTAGTGAGAGCAACACATGAATTGTTGATTTTGAGATATCTTCAATTGAATTAGAGAGGTCTGCAAATCAATTAGAGAGCTCTCCAATTGAATTGATGATATCAGTAATTCAATTGGAGAGCTCTCTAATTATTTGAAGAGCTCTCTAAATATTTGAAGAGGGAACGCAAATCTACATAAACTCAAATATTTGAAGAGCTCTCCAATTGAATTGATGATATCATTAATTCAATTGAAGAGCTCTTCAATTGAATTGGAGAGCTCTCTAATTCATTGAAGATATATCCAAATCAACTTAATTGAAGATATCTCCAAATCAATTAGAGATATCTTCAAATCAATTGGAGAGCTCTGCAATTCAATTGGAGATATCTCCAAATCAATTATGGATATGTTTAATTTGGAAGAATTGGAGATATCTCCAATTCATTTGTTGCTCTCTCTAATTGAATTAAAGATATCTCCAATTCATTTGGAGAGCTCTCTAATTCAATTAGTGAGAGCAACACATAAATTGTTGATTTTGAGATATCTTCAATTGAATTAGAGAGGTCTGCAAATCAATTAGAGAGCTCTCCAATTGAATTGATGATATCAGTAATTCAATTGGAGAGCTCTCTAATTATTTGAAGAGCTCTCTAAATATTTGAAGAGGGAACGCAACTCTACATAAACTCAAATATTTGAAGAGCTCTCCAATTGAATTGATGATATCATTAATTCAATTGAAGAGCTCTTCAATTGAATTGGAGAGCTCTCTAATTCAATTGAAGATATCTCCAAATCAACTTAATTGAAGATATCTCCAAATCAATTAGAGATATCTTCAAATCAATTGGAGAGCTCTGCAATTCAATTGGAGATATCTCCAAATCAATTATGGATATGTTTAATTTGGAAGAATTGGAGATATCTCCAATTCATTTGTTGCTCTCTCTAATTGAATTAAAGATATCTCCAATTCATTTGGAGAGCTCTCTTATTCAATTAGTGAGAGCAACAAATGAATTGTTGATTTGGAGATATCTTCAATTGAATTAGAGAGGTCTGCAAATCAATTAGAGAGCTCTCCAATTGAATTGATGATATCAGTAATTCAATTGGAGAGCTCTCTAATTATTTGAAGAGCTCTCTAATTATTTGAAGAGCTCTCTAAATATTTGAAGAGCTCTTCAAATATTTGAGTTTATGTAGATTCGGCGTTCCATACAAATAGGCGTATGTGATCCGTGTACGATTAGATAGCGGATAGGGAAGATCTTGATCTGACTGCGAGCATGTGAACCCCGACTCTTATCTTTTCTTCTCGCAAAAATAATTAATAAATGTGTATGAAAAGTTATATATTTATCACATTAATTAATGCAGCAATGTTTCCTTCACAGTCTAGGGTTCGCTTTCTAATGGTTTACACTTGGTCTTAGATAATACCACCATCACCATGCAAGGCCGAATTAGCCCAGTCGTGTACAGTTACCGCCGCTGACAGCTTGTAGGTACAATGTCTCCTTTTCCCACAATATTTTAACGCTTTATCAAAATAAAACTTCTTATTTCCAGTTTCCGCATTTATAAAGTTATCGAACTTTATCATGTTCACGAACGGTGAACCATTTTCCAAACACAAAATATATACAGCTGACGACTTTGAGAACATCCGGGCAAAATAGCTGAACTTGTCGACCAGGGAAAAGTGAATAATTGAAGCATTGTGGCAAAAAGACAAATTGCCCATTATGAGCAATTATATAATTTCTCGTTTTACCAATGTTTTTGACTCAATTCAATAGTAATATATTTCTTTCTAAAAAAAGGGGGGGGGGGGGGGGGGGGGGGGGATAGGGAGGGATTCTCGTTTTGTCACAATGTTTTCACAAATCGTCTGCTGCAGAGGCGTCAGAAAGCGTCTGTATGTGGGAAAGAGTTAACTGGTATTTTCAATAAGCTGTCTGTAGTTATCTTGTAGATGTAGAAGACGAGTCACGGGACTTACAAAGTTTACAAATTCAAATATTCAAATAGAGGTAGAAAATGCTAAATGTGAAAACTTAATTATAAGAAAAATCCTAATAACGAAAGCGGCTAGACATTGATTTAAATGATGCTTTTACATTTAGTTTCGTTCCAGTTATTAAGATGTTATTAATGACAGTCGTCTATTTGAATCAACAACTAGTGACGTATATATAAACCCATTTTCAAGCAAAAAGTATTGATATCTTGATCTAAAAATAATTTACAATGGAGTTCAGGGTTGAGTCAAGTAGTGCAACCATAGTACACCCAAAACATTGTAATAATTCCTCCGCAATAAAAGTTATCCGAATTTCGTAGTTATATGTTCATGCTTATAGTATTACTAATACACATGGAAATAGATGAATAATGACAAAAATGGTATGTTATATAACAATCTTTGTTTCAAAACAAAAATCATTGTAATCTAATTTCTTCAATTTCTACGATTTTGGATATTTGTACAATAGTTTATAAATCCGGTACAATGACGTCATTCAGATACATTGACCAATCGGCGAATCGCAAGTAAGCGAATACAGTGTATGAATATTCAATTTCTCTCAAAGTAATTCGGCTGTGTTGATATAGCTATGACGCTGATGGTCGTCGTTTGACGTGGCGACTACGTATCTGCAAATTTATCCACTCTAATTGGTGGCAAGGCTGGTGACGAAAACTGCGTAATTGGTAGGTACCCTATTCACAAACCTGTCTTGTAATAGTTAACATTTGAATGGTTGCGTGTACACATGAACAGACTGACAAATTTCAAGAAAAATATTTCATCAGGAAATCGACAGCATTTCACAACTTATTTTTCACTGGGCTTTCCCGAAAGAAAACATGGACGGCCATTGGGATTCCCTTATTTTGGATGGTTAGTGTTACGTAATCGATGATTGTTGTCATCCATTAATGTTTATGTTTGACTTTTTCGCGGTAACTTGGAGCTCGATTATAATTTGGAAGTAAGGTTGAATTTTACAAGAATCACACGTGATCTTGGTAAAGATGGCGGAAAATGGTAATGAGAATCATTTTTGAACTTGAAATTTTAATTAGACCAGTGATGTTCTTAACCTGAAAAGTCTACTTTCGGTTTGTCGTAGAGCAAGCAACGGTGTCATTCAGCCATGCATTTAAATTATCTTTGAAAAGATGAAGACATTTTATGTGATATACAACTTCTAAACATCGCCCAAATACGAAACATTTAAAAAAAAAAATTGGTTGATAAGTGCCGAGTTCTTTTGAAAGAGGCACTTTCATTGTTAAATGTCAACGTAGTGTAGACATTATTCATCATTTTCTCTGGTGCTGATGCCATAAAGGCCAACTTTTTATTACTTTTTAACAAATGAAACAACTGACTTTACACATTTTTTTTATAATTACAATTAGTTACACTTCTAATTGCAATTTATAAACTTGCTACCAGCAACAAACTTAATGATTAGTAATATATATGGATGCGTCTCCCAAGTAACCAAGTTTGTGAACAGAAGCATTAAAAAACTGAACTGTCAAGTACAGTCAAGTTACCCTTAACGGATCAGTAACGAAACAACGTAGTGCATAAAAGAAACGGTCAATGTTTCGGAACTTGTTTGTCTATAGTCCACAAGTAAAATCATTTTCCTTTAAATTGACAAACACTTTTTCAGTTTTAGTGCAGAAACAGCTGTACAGACCGTTGTTTACCAGTTTGAGTTTTTGATGCATTATTAATTAACGGATCAATTGTAGCAATAGGGGATCACGTGACTTTCTGATATCAGGGGGGTCATCTCAAGCAACATTTTAACTGTCAAAACTTCTGCTGTTATTGTACAAGTTATGTTTTATCTAACTGCAGATTTGTATTGATAGATTTCCGATTTAATCACTAGCATCTTCGGGAATGGCTAAATTGTCGAAAATAAAATTTGAGAAAACCCCTCAGACTCAGTCATGGAAACAAAGTGGCGATCCGCTAATGGTAACTCACCTAGCTTTTCTATTATCGCTTCAGTGTAAACATGCAAAGACAAATGATAATGATTGGTTATATTTCAAAAGGTGTATGTATTTGTCGAAAATAAAATGTCAAAATAAATAACTGACATAATTAAGATGGCTAGCTGTTGCCGCGAAAAACACATGTTCTCTTCAAAACAAGGTAGAAATAACTGGGTCACGTAAAGACTTGCATCAGACGTTCAGATGATACGGATGAATTTGAAGTCCGACAAGCATCATTTTTATTGTGTATTTAAATAATACCATGAAGTACTTACCTGCCAATTTATACACAATAATTTTGTCTAATATATAAGTTAGAGTATCTTGAACATTAAAGTGATCCGCTATTGGTTTTGATCCGCTAAGGGTTACTTGACTGTAGTACAAAATGAAATTGAATCTTTAGATATATCAGAAAATAGTACATATTGACTGCTAATACAAAGTCATGGAATGATGATAATGACATTAGAAACTTGGGTTAAATCACGAAGTTAACAGGCTCAACGATAATTATAATTGCAATTTAATTTACATTACCAACAACAATAACCAAGATAATTACAATTGCACGTTTTGAAATACTTTTACTTTTTTTCCAAAATGATTTGCTATCAGATCTTTCTCGTCAAATAATATAACGGATGTACATGAATATGATCAATAAGCAAAATTCTGAATACTAAATGTAGACGAAAATATAAAAATCAACAACTATTTCTAGACGACGCAAACATAATCGAGCATCATTCATGTATACAATATGTGTACATTGGGAATTAAAAGTGTGTCTTTCAAACCCGGTCCTTTTTTTGATCAGGCCTTTTTATGAATTGGGTCTTTTTGACCTGTAATTGACATAAACAGGAGAGTAAAAAGAACTTCAGTCAAGATGTTAAATTATTAAAATGTCAACATAACTTTTAAGCATTATTTTTTAAAAACCTAACAAACTGTATTAGTAATTTATAAGTTTAAAATATTAAAATATTTTTTTAAACTCATATAGGTCACTGGATGGTTTCTACATTTACATTTCATGACATTTGCATACCATTTTGGCCACATTAGATGTATTTGTAATAAGTTAAACAGGGCTTGCACTGTCGTTTGCCAATTTCGTCAAATGATTGAAAATATTTCTCTAAAGTGGCGACAATAAATTGCTCCTAAAAATAAAAGTGGCGATTTTTTTTTCCAATTTGGCGAAAGCAAAATCTATCCCAGAGCAGGCCCTGGTTATATGGTCAGATTTTCTTCCTCAAATTATGTTGACAATGAAGAACAACTTGTTACACATATAACATTCATTATTGGTATCAGTGCTACAGATAAGCAGCGTATTTGCGTAAAAACTCAATTAAAATTGTTAAATACCCAATTTATTTCAAATCGGTGCGTAACAAAACACATTAAATTTTTTGGATACTCAATTCATTTTTCAAGCCCTGCAGATCATATCATTATGTCAAAAACAAAACCCAATTCAATTAATATTGAATGCGTATTGACAACTTTCTTCTACATCAAGAAATAGCGTATACATTTCGTATAAGCCAACCGGTAGTGTTACTAGTCATGTGATCAATATAGTCACGTGATTGACAGTCACATGATCAAAAAACTGGTGAAGTTACCAAAAAGTTGCGATTTGGGTTGAATTATATCGTTGGCGAAAATTGGCGAATTAAGAAAGAGTGAAATGAGCGTTTCAGACTGCTAGACAGTTAATAAAGACATTGCAATGAAAGTTAGAGTCCAATTAAAAAGCTACTAGTCATACTTAAGTCCTATTGTCATTATAAATCGAAAGATCACAGGATAAACTTACACAAGAAGTAGACATATATTCAGACGATATTAAATTCAGGATACGTTGTACGGCGAATTTCAAAGTGAAGTAAAACATATTTGATAGTCAAGTAGGTTGTGTGTACATCGGTTTTAATTGCACAATAGAAAGCACAATGAAATAATAACTAGAAAACGTCTACACTTGATTGTTTAGTTCTAAAAATAAATAAATGTTCTTGTCACAGGCCACACTGCAGTTAGATAACTTTTAAAATTAAAAGAACGGCTATAAAATTGTTACTTATTACATATTTCGAACTGAAATAATCAATTGTCAGCAGTAGACGACTTCAGAAAAAACTGTTGACAATGAACAAATACTTTTGTCTACTTTGATAATCATAAGACTAAGTTTCACTGTCTGTTTTCCCCCATAAGTGTTTTATCCAAAATTTCCAAATTCTTTAAAAGACGTCCTTTTAAAATGTTTTCATTTTAATTAATAATTATAATTTCATTTACATATTGAGATAATGTCCATATTTTTGTTTACACGCTTTCAAAGTTGTCTGCTATAGATCTTTGCCTGTAGGAAAGCATTTATTTATTAAATGAGATGAATTTATGAAAATCAAAAGATCATGCAAGAGATATTGAAATACTTGAAATAACCTATGGGGTAATGAAAATTAAAATACTCAATTGATTTTTAGCTCTACTGGCCAAAGGCCAGAAGGGCTTATGTCGTGGCGATTTGTCCGTCGTCCGTAAACAATTTCTTGTTAACACGATACAGTCTTCACTTTTGATTGTATCTCAACCAAAACTTATACAGTAGTTAGATATCCATGAGAGCTCGGTTCCTTTCGAAAACCAGCCAGATCCGCCCATGCATGACTGGATTATGGCCCTTGAAATGGTCAAAATTGCTATAAAAGAGCTTGTTAATACGATACAGTCTTCACTTTTGATTGTATCTCAACCAAACTTATACAGTAGTTAGATATCTATGAGAGCTCGGTTCCTTTCGAAAACCAGCCAGATCCGCCCATGCATGACTGGATTATGGCCCTTGAAATGGTCAAAATTGCTATAAAAGAGCTTGTTAACACGATACAGTCTTCACGTTTGATTGTATCTGAACCAAACTTATATAGTAGTTAGATATCCATGAGAGCTCGGTTCCTTTCGAAAACCAGCCAGATCTGCCCACGCATGACTGGATTATGGCCCTTGAAATGGTCAAAATTGCTATAAAAGAGCTTGTTAACATGATACAGTCTTCACGTTTGATTGTATCTGAACCAAACTTATATAGTAGTAAGATATCCATGAGAGCTCGGTTCTTCGAAAACCAGCCAGATCTGCCCATGCATGACTGGATTATGGCCCTTGAAATGGTCAAAATTGCTATAAAAGAGCTTGTTAACACGATACAGTCTTCACTTTTGATTGTATCTCAACCAAACTTATACAGTAGTTAGATATCTATGAGAGCTCGGTTCCTTTCGAAAACCAGCCAGATCTGCCCATGCATGACTGGATTATGGCCCTTGAAATGGTCAAAATTGCTATAAAAGAGCTTGTTAACATGATAGTCTTCACTTTTGATTGTATCTCAACCAAACTTATACAGTAGTAAGATATCTATGAGAGCTCGGTTCCTTTCGAAAACCAGCCAGATCCGCCCATGCATGACTGGATTATGGCCCTTGAAATGGTCAAAATTGCTATAAAAGAGCTTGTTAACACGATACAGTCTTCACGTTTGATTGTATCTGAACCAAACTTATACAGTAGTAAGATATCCATGAGAGCTCGGTTCCTTTCGTAAACCAGCCAGATCTGCCCATGCATGACTGGATTATGGCCCTTGAAATGGTCAAAATTGCTATAAAAGAGCTTGTTAACATGATACAGTCTTCACTTTTGATTGTATCTCAACCAAACTTATACAGTAGTAAGATATCCATGAGAGCTCGGTTCCTTTCGTAAACCAGCCAGATCCGCCCATGCAAGACTGGATTATGGCCCTTGAAATTGTCCAAATTGCCATAATTGAGCATGTGAACACAATAGAGGCTCCATTTACTATCTGATCTTCACCAAACTTAGATAGTAGTTAAATATTGATGAGAGCTTGGTTCCTTTTGAAAACCAGCTAGATCCGCCCATGCAAGACTGGATTATGGCCCATGAAATTGTAAAAATTGCTATAATACAGCTTGTGAACACAAAAGAGCCTCCATTTACTATCCGATCTTCACCATACATACATGCTCTGGATTGAAAATGACCAAAGAACCATACCAGTAGAGCATAGGCCCTCATGGGCCTCTTGTTTTAAATACTCTATTACTTTGGATGCATGGAGTAATACTCAATTAACATGAAAAGCTTATCTGTAGCACTGGGTATGACAATTTATTTTCAATGCTGCAACAAACCAGACAACAACTTGAAATTAAATCATTAAACCCACAAATAATTTTTTTATTTAACCCTTTCCCTCGTATGACAATTCTGCAGCAGACGACTGAGCATATTTTGTCAAAAGATAGAAAATCTCGATAATTGAATGGATAACCTATGACTAAAAGTGGAAAACATTGTTGCAAACAGAGAAATTGCTCGTTTCGAGCAATTACTTCTTTTATCTCTATGTTAACAAAAGCTGTCTGCTGCAGATGCATCAGAAAATGTCTATATGAGGGAAAGGGTTAATTACAGCAATATATATATTACAATTACAACAATCATTCAACTAAAAAAGAAGATAAAGAGTTTTACTCAAACAATCTCTGCCTGCACTTTCTTTTTTAAAAAAGATAACTGCTGCAGAAGGATCAAAAATTATATCTATACTATAGGGGATTTATTTTGCCTTGATAAGTAATAGAACATTCTTTGACCTACCATGACCATCCCATACCTTTAAGGCTTACATTGTCTGTAACTAGATAGAGGTGTCTGTAAAGGATTCTATTGGAGATTTGTTAAAACAATGAAGGTGAAAAGAATATTTAAAAACATCGACATAGATGATAGAGCAGAATTTCTTCTTCCAGGTGGTTCCACATTTGATCCGCATCCCCAAATGAATTGTGTCTCTCGCTGATTTATAGTTTCATGAGAGATGTAATGTCTGGTTAACACCTTTTTATTCCTTATTTACTCCTAACATAATTATGGTTCAAAGTGAAGTATAGATATTGTTACGAATTTACTGGCAACTTTTTTATTGTGACTTTCTCTAATTTCAGGTTTGTTTAGATCTACATCTCAGCAGCAATGTCTGAGAGTGTAACGTCAGATCTAGACGTAAATCAAGGCCTGTCTATGGTGCAAGTATCATTAGCTAGTCCTTCCCTACAAGTACAGTCTGTCATTCAACAAAATCAGCATATCCTTCAAAATAGTCAGAATTCTGTGATTCAAACTGCGGGTTCAAACGTTCCAACAATACAAGTAGTAAGGGTAAGTCAATAACATGCGTTACATTTTCATTTTTATCAGAATTGCATAATTATGCCATTTTGAGATATCTGTTGTTAAGAGTGAAAAATGTGGACATTCTTGGTAACAGTGCTTGCCCAAACTTTTTGAAGGGCTTCCTGCGTCTGAATATTGGTAGTCCTTGTTTGTCGCGCCAACTTTTCCGCATTATTTCTTTTTAGATTTGTGTTTTAATAAACATTCTAAGAAAAGAAGTCAACATTTGGCCAGGGGGGCGGTGCTATTTTGCCTTATGTGGCTATAGTGAAAACTTAAAAAATCTTCTTCTCCGAAAGTGTCGGGCCGATTTCCAAATAATTTTGTAGAAATGTTCCTTAAGTGACCCACTTTCAGATTCCTTCAAGCCATGTTGATTGGTCGAAAAACATGGCCGCCATTGGGCAGGGCTATTTTGCATTATATGGCTATAGTGAAAACTTAAAAAATCTTCTCCTCCAAGGTGTCAGGCCGATTTTCAAATAATTTTGTAGAAATGTTCCTAGGGTGACCCTCTATCAGATTCCTTTAACTATGGCCTCCAGGGGGCTTGGCTTATATAGCTAAAGTGAAAAAAATCAGGTGAGCGGTCCAGGGCCATCATGGCCCTGTTGTTTGTATATATATATTTATTATACCTCACTTTTGTCTACAATGGTAAAATCCCATTACCCGAAAAAGAGATATTTTGACTATCAGAAACATTTTCAACCTTTTTGACACGTGACCAAGCGAAAATTGACTGTCAGGTCATGTGACCGCAGTGATATTTTGAATGTCATATAAGGGCAAATAACTGCTTCAATATTTTAGCTAAATCATGACGTGATTGCCTCCCTTATACACATACAGCAGTGACGCATACAGCATACAGCAGTGACGTCACTTAATTGTGTTCGGTATAATAAAATAAATATCATATGGCAGCATGTGTGACATTGATATTGTCAACCCTCGAAACAGAATGTCACCCTCGGCTTACGCCTCGGGTGACATTCTGCTCTCGGGTTGACAATATCAATGTCACACATGCTGCCATATGATATTTATATAATATTAGTTTTATTTGGATAATCAAGATATTTTTTAAAGCAAGGTAGCTCTTTTAGATACTTTTATTTCCTTCTTATAAGACTTATTTATACAAATTTGAACAATACAATAAAAGCAATAGTATTGCAATGCATCGCAATATAAGTGTGCAATATTACTTTCTCTGAAATATCAATACTAGTATCGCAATAGTGATTTTGGGGCCCAATAGTCACCACTACTTTTCAATAACCCTCCACTCACTGTTCTTAAAAACATGTGTTTCTTGATTGAAAAGGTCACACTGACAAGTGTTCAATATGACTACTTAAATTTCAATGAATTTTTTTTGTGAAGTCAGCATGTCTTGAAGATGATTTTCCGCAAGTTGAAATGATTATTGTAAAATATATATATATATACAAATACAGACAGTGAGGTCAAGAATGAAAATCTACTTTAATTCAATTTGAAAAGTAACTAAATGGTCTATAAACTGTTGGAATTTATGTTTTCTTATAATTGGTTGGTCACTCACATAATATTAATTAAAACTTATAATTTAAGTAACATTCTGGTTAAACATTTTAAAAATGTTTATTTCACTTTTCAATACGAGCCATGATATGGTGTCCAGATTTTGTGTTACATCACAAAGACTCAGGTGTCCTGTTTTGAATTATTTGACTTTTGTCAAATTAAATGCTATATATGGTTAGAACAATATTTAAAGCTGTAATATAGTTCTTCAAATAAAGAGGAATAAATCATGACTCAGTGCTATAACACAAATTCCCGGACACCATTATATTATGGCTCATACCTCTTTTTCATGTTACAAATAGTGTATGATCAAGCACATTACAATATCTAAATGTGTAACTGGCATTACCTAAACAAAAGATATGAGGTTCCTTTGTGTATGGTTCTATTTCATGAACTATTCTTATCATTATAGGTGGCACAAGTGGATGACGAGCAGTTGTCAGATGAATCAGAGGGAAAAAAACGTAGAGAAATCCTTTCACGAAGACCATCATACAGGTATTATTATTTAGAACAATACACCAGAGCTCTAGATAAGGGGCATTTTGCATGTTCTAAAATCCTTAGTTGACCCGATGTTGTGGGGTTTGCTTTAAAAATAAGAGAGAAATTGTGGGGAAAAGTGCTGAATACCTCTACACTACACTGAGCTTGTAACATATATTGGGTCATGTCATGACAAAGATTTTTAAAAATGGTAGTAATAGGTTTCCCTCCTTGACGCTCAGGATTGTGGGTTAGAATTACGACTGAATCGCTTGTGTCTGAATAAAAGTTCCCAGTAGTAATGGTAATTTGCCCAGGAATTCAAGTGGCGTTGAACACTGTATAACTTATTAAGCATTGCTTACAATATTGTTTTATATTCTATTCCTAAGATAAAATGATTGAAATAACTTCTTCCTTTTTTGTTTGGGTTGAAGCAGCATGTATGCTATTAGCCTATTACATCTAATTTTTCATAGAAAAAACCTACAGATTGTATTGGTAATCTGCATTCTGCATGGGAGCTGTTATGGCAAAACACATTTTCTGTTGATTCAAACAATTAAAGATCCTTATCACTTGTCAGCTTGAAGATAATGTTTTTAGAAATGTAAATGATTGCAATGCTTTGCAGAGAATGTCATTTCTAGTGTGAATTAAATATTTTTCTTTCAACAGTTGAGTAGTTTTACTATTTGAGGTATGAGGTTGCACTTTCAGATGTTCACCTTTCTACTGCTGTGCAATGGAGACGGTCTGACAATGATAGGCTGTTGAAATTGTTATATTCATTTGTGCACAAGACAGATTTTGAATCAGAAAGATAAAAAAGTCATCCAAAAAACTAATGGCGAATTTTGAATCAGAAAGATAAAAAGTCATCCAAAAAACTAATGCTTTCGCCCAAACTAACGATATATTGTTAATAGTTTTAAGATCTAGTTACAACCGTTTCGAAATAAATGAATGAAATATTCTATAGTTTACCTGTGAATGTAGACTGTGATCACATTACTTCCACATGTTCTTTTATACATTATATTGCTATATGTCCAATTGAATCTGTTATTTCAGAAAAATATTAAACGACCTGTCATCCCCTGTTTCTGTATCTAGGATCGACGAGGAGTCAAACAGTAGTCTGAGTCAGGACGGAGATTCTCAAGACGGATTAACTGCTTTACAATATCAAAACGGTATGCCAAATAACATTAAACTATTTTTTAAGCAGCTTTTTGCCTACTTTCTTTCTTTCCTGTTATATTGTTTTCTTTTTTTAAAGTACTACACTAGGTTAGAAGTAAATGTAGCCTGCCAATTGTTGCTAAATTTTCTGAAATTTGTAGCAAAAAGAAAATGCTTTCAGATTTAAAATAGCCAATGGTCCTATAGTCTCTGAATAGTAAAGTTTGTTTTGAACCTTTATTTAGGCTTGTTGAATTCAATATCCTGCAAATAATAAAATTTATATTTAAATAATTTCAGACAAGTACTTTTTATAAAGTGTTAACAGAACCTGTCTTATTGCATAGCATTTGTAGAACATGTAATACTATTAAAATTGAACAACTTTTGAACTATGTAAAAGAGTGTTGACATAATTATGAAAGGATGGTTGGTAGAAATAGAAAAAAAGGGAGATGAGTAAAATTTCTAGCTTGCCTGCAATCTTTCAAAAGACTCCTGCTGCATAGGAGTAAAAAGATTTTCTGTATGAAAAGGAATGAAGGACTGAACCTCTATTTTCAAAAATATTGTCTCATTGAAAAATGAGTCATTGTAACATCATGTTTACAAATGTTTGTTTACTGCAGTTTATCCTTCAGGAGCCATTCAGATCAGTGTTAACGCGGACGGAACCCCTGTAGCAGGTCAGGGTGTACAGACATTAACAATGACAAACGCTACTCCTACCAGCACGACAACAGCTGGCGCAACCATAGTGCAGTATGCACAGGGTCCAGATGGCCAACAGTTTTATATTCCTGGTAAGTCGTCTTATTATACGCCCGTTTTGAAAAAGCGGATCATATTATAGTTTTACCTGCGGCGTCCAGTATGTTGTCAGCTCAATAACTTATGAAGCCTTTGTCCAATCATCACCAAATTTGGTCATAATGTGTATTGGGATAATATCTCGGACAAGTTCGATAACTAGCCATATCGCTTTAGTCAATCAATAGTTATCGCCCTTTAATTATAGAAATTACCCAAAATTGGTCTTGTAAGCTCAATAACTTTAGAAGCCTTTGTCCAATCATCATCAAATTTAGTCAGAATGTGTATTGGGATAATATCTCGGACAAGTTCGATAAATAGCCATATCGCTTTAGTCAATCATGAGTTATTGTCCTTTAATTATAGAAATTATCTAAAATTAGTCTTGTTAGCTCAATTACTTTAGAAGCCTTTGTCCAATCATCATTAAATTTAGTCAGAATGGTCAATGGCATAATATCTCGGTCAAGTTTGATAACTAGCCATATTGTTATAGTCAATCAAGAGTTATCGTCCTTTAATTATAGAAATTACCTAAAATTGGTCTTGTCAGCTCAATAACTTTAGAAGTCTTTGTCCAATCATCACCAAATTTGGTCAGAATGTGTATTGGCATAATATCTTGGACAAGTTCGATAGCTAGCCATATCGCTTTAGTCAATTGAGAGTTATTGCCCTTTAATTATCGAAATTGCCTAAATTAGTCTTGTCAGCTCAATAACTTTAGAAGCTTTTGTCCAATCATCACCAAATTTAGTCAAAATGTGGATTGTCATAATATCTCGGACAAGTTCGATAACTAGCCACATCGCTTTAGTTATCTCCCTTTAATTATAGAAATTACCTTTGATAACATACAACGTTATCTTAGTCACTACACAATTATGTCCCTCGAAATGGCCAAAACTGTACTAACAGTAGTGTCTGCTCTCTAAGTTTGGCTTATGTACAACAAATTATCACTATACTTGGTCTCAAAAAAACAGGACGGGCGTATTTTGTGATATTTGGCGCTTTTGTTAATAATGGATTACGTCACTCAGGACTATTTCAAATAGGACAGTTGTTTACGCTGTTGGCAATATGATCTTACTAAGCATAAGCATGGGGTGTTTGAACATGTAACAAAACAACTAGAATATATCGTCTGTTAACTGATATTAACAAAATGAATGTTAAATACTTGTTTGTGTTGCTGCAAGGGAACGAAATGTGTATGAAGGAGTGTTTAACTGGAAAGTGCCTGAATTGATTACTTACGTTTTCTAGTGGTGTCACAATATACTGGTATACAGTTTATTGCAACATGCTGGTAAATTGTTTTATACCACGATAGGCAATCATTATACCTGTATTTGGTGATATTTAAATTTTAAAAATGAGAAAGAGAGAAAAATCTTATTCAAGGTTCGCTCAATGAAAACAAGTTCCGGTAGATAATTCGTCTATCTGTATCACGCAGGTGCTTGTCGAGTTTGAATGCTGTGTGTATAAAGCATTTATTTTTCACATTTTACAGTTGAAAGTTTCTAGTCTAGAAAAATCTCATCCGTTTTGTTTTATCATTTGATGCAATACAAAAGTTTATGTATAAGTTAAACAAAATTATGTTTAATAAATATGATTCAGTAGTGTACGATCATTTTATTGGGTACCAACAACATCGAATTTGAAGATAAAAAAGGTGAAGGTATGAATTACACGACACCTAATCAGCAGCTGAGTGATTGCCTTGACAGTCTGAATTTATTTGACCTCAAGACATTGCCCTTCATAGGACAGTGTTGAAAATGGTGGCAGAGGTGTCAAAATGGTTCAGTTATCAGTATTGGGGGCAAAAGTATAGTTAATAATTATAAATTGTTTATTGTTCTTTACAGTTGGTAATACTGGGGCAGTACAGGCATACCAAATAGCCACAACTGGAACACTACCTCAAGGTGTTGTAATGGCAACTAATAGTACAGGAATGTCAAGTGGTACTTTAGCGTCTGAAGAAGCTCAAAGAAAACGAGAATTACGTTTACTTAAAAATAGGTAAGTGTCCAAAGTAAATTACTATATAAACAGAAATTGTCAGTTTAATTTGCAATTAGTGAAATAATTCTATTTAATATTGTATATTATGCCTGTAGAAAATGTTGGCAAAGCATTTAGTTGTAAGTTGGCTGTGAGTTTGACCATCTATCCCGTTTTTGTTTGAGGCTATTTCTCAACAACTGCTGACTGGAATTCAGGAAGTCTTTTATAAGAAGCCTTAGTCCTAGGTCAAGTTAAGATTATTTTTTTTTACGCTAACAAATTACGAATTTCCAAGAAGGACGAGATGCCTTCAGCCCAAGGAGTTGTCTTTACTTGCATGCTACTTCTTCGTCACACTTTTTCGTCACAATTTCAATGAGCAGGTGATACATGTGCTCCGCGGAGCACTCCATTCTAGTTCTGTTCAAAGTTGCCGGTCACATTTTCACCTAGCTGACATTGGTTTGACAAATTTGTTTTTTTAAAAAAACTCCTTATTTCAACCCCTTGGATAAATAGTGCTTCTACATGTATAGCATGTTTGTAAAGAAAAATTATATTCTCATTTTCAATATTAAAGTATTTCATATTGTTTTCAATATTTTGATTAAATTTTTAAAGATTTCTATTCTTGGATTCAGGTACTTAGATAGGAATTCTTATTAATATGCATGTCTGTTAAATGAGTTATAATAAATAGTTCTGTAGTATATTTAATTCATTGCATCCTTTTTTGTCTCCAGGGAAGCTGCAAAAGAATGTCGACGGAAAAAGAAGGACTATGTCAAGTGTTTAGAAAATAGAGTTGCAGTATTAGAAAATCAAAACAAAACATTGATAGAGGAGTTAAAGGCATTAAAAGAACTATACTGTCAGACAGAAGTGTAACATTGGAAGTGAATGTGTGTGTGTGTGCGTGTATCTTGTCTAAATAGAGACAGGTTGCACTTTCATAACAGTGTACATAGCCCTCATCAATTACATCCATTCAGAGAGATTGGTCTAGTACTGTGCAAGTGGGAGAATGATATCATCACTGGAAGGTTAAGTGAAATTTCTAGCACTGAGGAAGTTGAAACCCAACCACACAATAGACAGCTGTTTCTTGAACGATTGTGGTTGGATTGCTTGCATATGAAAAAAGTCCTACCACAGTAGTATGGAAATGAATGATCAAGATTATTTCATGAAGTTGCTAGCAAACTGCAGTTTCTGATCAGTACTCTAGATGTACTGGCTCGACTGACTTTACAATCGTCACAAATGATTGAAGCCTTTCCAACCTACAGGCGCATTTGCAGCAGCAGAATTTTGTATAATGAGCAATTTCTTCTTTGACCACAATGTTTTCAATTCTATACAATATTAAAAGATATTTTCATTTAAAGAAATTTTCTATATTTTTGAAAGGATATTTTTCGAAGTAATCTGCTGTTAGTAATTTGAACTAATATGTCTCTGCATGCCTCTTTTAAGTTTGCAACTGTTAATTTAACTGTACACATTTGTGTCTGTAAAGTTGAATGCTTTACATTAAAGCTGAAAAAATAACTTTGTAAAGTTGAATGCTTTACGTTAAAGGTAACAAAAGAGACATTATACATGAACATGTACCTCAAGTGAAGGCATTATTGTGTATAACTGGGGTAAGATATCTTTCAATATATGTAAATGAAATGGAATTGTAAAAAGTGATAGATGTGAATTTCAGCAGAAGTTTAGGTATGGCATTCATTTATTTATAATGTCTAGAATCATAAAAGCTGGGCCTGTTATTCTTCTTCATAAAATTTTCTTTTTCTGGTAAATGAACAGTCCTTGCCATGTTCTTATTTTATCCTGTTTTCAAGAAAAGGTACATGTATATTTTTCAAATTTCTTTGCAACTTTGTTGTGACTGACATATTTCATTTATGAAGTTAATAGAAATATTCCCAAAACAAAGTGCATATGAAAAAATTCTTGCTTATTGAGGGGATGTTTTGAATCTTTGTTAACAGATGCCTATAAGAACTGCTTTCTTGTGTTTTTTTTTTTTTTTTTTAACTGTAATAGAGTATATAGGCTCTTCAATTATTGATTTTTTGCTATAAAAAGGCTCTTTATCTAGATCTCAGAGTTTACAATTTAAAGAAGGGGTAAAAAATGTGTTGGTCCATGAGTTAATTGGGTATAGTGTAATAAATGCCATATCTATATTTCAGCTGTAATTACTGTCCCAATTTGTACATAGTTTGTTGACAGATTATAGTTATGTTTTAACCTTATCCAACATGTATGCAAGTACAACACATCTGCAGCTTATGGCCTAAAGATGATACAGCAAGATATGGATAATCTCTACAAATGCTAGTAGATTATTGATTAGATTTGAAAACATAGTAGCAAAATGATAAAAAGTAGTTAGTCGCAGATGTGTTAACAATGTATCTGCATTTTGGGAAAGGTTAAAAGTAAGATAATAAAGTTACAAGTTGAGAGAATTGGAACTTGATTTAACTAGAATAACAATTCCGTGATCTCAGTTTTAATATTATTTATGTGCTTTAAAAGAAGGCATGGTCCCCTTTGTACATTTTATAATTTATATGTGTTTTTTATGGTCCTAGAGAATCAAGATTCGGAGCATAAAGTGTATAACCCCTGTCTGTTTATCCGTGGAAAAAAAATTAAACCATTGTCCATTAATGATTATACTTTTATATTTTGGAATGTGCATTCCTTGTGACGAGACCTTTCTAGTAATGTTGATTGTTGTCACATTGGCCTTTGACCTTCTTCTATAAATCTTGGGACATTGGGGTAACAAAAATCTTCTTCAGTCACTTACCTTATTCCGTTTGTCATTAAAGTGAGCCAAAGTAAAAGCACCCTTGAGGGTTTTATGACCAGCCAGATCAGCCTGCAACATTGTGTAGTCTAATGAAGCAGACAGTGATTGTGTCTTTGGAAAGCTTTGTTGTCACCTTGTTTCCAATCAAGCCCCACCCTAGTCTGCTGTGCTGTTGCAATATCACATGTTCATTCAATCATTCTTGACATTTTTAAAGATAGCTTGTGACAAGATTCTAAAGGTCATTTATGTGATCGATTTGGACTATTTGTTAATGCCTATCCTTCTAGATTAATGCGACCTTTTCCTTCTTCTTTGACATGTGGACCTTAAAAATGAGGTTAGTTTCCTGAATACAGTTGTAAAAGATTATGGCAATATTCATTATTTAGACACAGTATATAGCTAACAGATATATATTCATGTTTTTGGTCAAATTCTTTGGCAGGGAGCCTCATAGATCTATCACTTCTCCATTGCTGTATTTCATACTTTCACTTACTTGACATATTGACAGGTGACAAATCGAGGGCTTGGCGTGAAACGGTTGTAACTAAAATTGGTATTTCTTTACCAAGGTTAATCACCTCGCCATAAAGTCTATAAATGCGTTAAATCATTTTACTTGGTAAACAATGGAAATTTAGGTGCCATTGCTCGTTCTGAGCAATGGCACCTACATTTGCATTGTTTACAAAGGGGTCGAAATTGCCCCTAAACCAGGATTTTCAAAATAGGTTTTTAGTTACAACCGTTTCACACAAAGTCCTCGAAATGTGTTTCTTTAAACATTCTTGTATCTTATTTTAGTATTGTTTGCAGTATGTTTAAATCTTATAATCATTATTGTCACATAAGTTCCATTATTTTGTTTGTTATACATAACTTTGTGAAATATGTTTGCATGACACAACCTTGGAATACTGTCCAATAGTGAATACTTAAGGAAGATAAATGTTAACCCTTTCCCTTATAAATACAATTAATCTGTGGCTAATGACTAAAAAAAAAGGAAAATTCTTATGAATGAAATGTAAGTATTAAATAGAATTTAAAAGACTGTTGTTCATCATTATGAACTATTTCTCCTTTTGTCACACTGTTTTCATATGCTGTCTGCTGTAGAAGTGCCAAGATGAGTTTGCATTTGAGCGTCTACGTAAGGGAAAGGGTTCATGATATTTTAGAATAAGAAACTACATGTGTTTACATCAACTATGATTTTACAATTTTATCCGAAATACTTAAATGTTTCATTTTACCCTTTTGCTGCATGTATTGTAGACACATTTTGAAAACTTCATGAGTAAAGGAGAAATTGAACAAAGATTAATTTTCCCTTTAAACACATTGTTTTCATTCTTTCTTAAAAAAAAGGAAATTTTTTAGTCCTATAGATCTGACAAATGCTTTTCATGTTGGAAGAGTTTTTAAAATAGAATATCAGCTAATTTGTTTAACAATCTCCCACATTCAACAATCTGAACTTTGAACACATCTTGGCAAAAATATGGAAAATCTCTATAAATGAAGTTACATTTACTAAACAAAGTTGAAAACATTATGGCAAAAGGAGGAATTGCTCATTTCGAGCAAAATCTTCTTTCGTCAGAATGATTCCAAAAGTCGTCTGCTGCAGAGCTTTATGTGGGAAAGGGTTAAGAGAATGTTTTAAACTACAGAAATATGTGCATAAAGAAAATCTGACTAAGTTTTTGTTGGCAAATTAATAACCTTTTCCCTCATAAAATAACTCTGCAGCAGACTTTCTAAGAAAAAAATTAAAATCTCTGAAAATGAAAATATAGTTATTGAACACAAGTGAAAATATTGTGACAAAAGAAGAACTTGTACATTGTGAGCAATTTCTCGTTTTGCCAAATATCTAATGTTCCCTCCTTGTCCAGACAACGTTATGTTTCCGCAGTGAAAGGACTTGGCAGACATTGTGAGAAAAGATTAAGTAAAATTGCTTGAATGGAACACATATTTCTTATCCCCCTAGTTTTCATTTCCAGATGTGACCTGATTTGCTATACCCATTGAATTATCTCTACACTATGAAATGGAAATCGTTCATTGTACACTTTTCCATATACATATATTAAAGAGTGATTTGTATCAGGGACAGCCATAACCCTTTCCCACAAAAAACAAACCTACAACAGACATCTTGGCTAAAGTATGGAAAATCTCTATAAATGAAACTATAATTATTGTAAAGTGTTGATGAGTAATTTCTCATTTTGTCACCATGTTTTTAAAAAATTGTTTGTTGCAGATGTTTCAAATGTCTGTATGTGGAAAAAGGTCAATACAAGAACAAAACTGGAAATATTTGTGCTGATATGAAAAATTGTGTTGTTTCTGTATTGATCATCTACATTTTTAAAGCAAATAAATTTCTATAACTGTTTAAATGGCTTTTTTCATTGTTAACCCTTTCCCAGTTACAAGAAGTCTACAGCAGTTACTTTCTAAACATCTAGACTAAAGATAGAAAATCTCTGTAAATGAAAGAAAGATAAACGAAAAGTGTTGAAAACATGGCAAAAGGAGGAATTGCTCATCTTGAGCAATTTCTCCTTTTGTCATATTGTTTTCTAAGGTTGTCTGCTACAGATGCATCAAAACAAGTCTGCAAGTGGGAAAGAATTAAGGGGTTTACCCAGTTGACTACAGGTCCATGCATTTAACAGTGCCCAGTTTTCTTCCCCATCTTTCACAGCTTCCCGTCACCTTTCTTCAACATGACCTTCTTCATGGTAGATGGCCATGCCATTTGCGATTTGGTTTTATTTCCTCTCCCAAAAAGAGTTTAACAATTCACCTGATATGGTACCTTTAGAGTTGTCTGGGTGCACAGAAACTATCGGATAATATGAATATAGACTTGTTAAACTTATAGAAAAATAGTTTTGCTTAAAGGTGAAAACATTGTTTGAATAGGGGCAAGATCTCATTTAAAAACATTCCCACATTCAATAAAAACGCAGTTATCGACTTTAAAAACAATATGGAAAATCTTCGAAAGTATAATAAAAAGAGCCATTTCCCCTTACCGCTTGGTTATCAATGTGTCTACTACAGATGGGAAGGGGTTTAGCATTTTCTCAATATTTTTGAAAGGCTTCCAAAGTAAGTAATCTATATATGAAGTAAACCAAAGATCCTTATGTGAAAGAAAGATTCTGTTCACGGACTTTAATCCTTTCCCACCTGTAGACGCATCTGCAGCAGACTATTTTTGAAAACATTGTGACAAAACGAGCAATTTCTCAACTTCTTCAGTATCTATACCTACAATAATAGAGATTTTCCATATTTATTATGAGACATTGTTAAAGTCGTCGGCTGCAGATTTATTGTATGTGAGAAAGGGTTACGGCATTGAAGGCTATTGTTACCCTACAGTTTGGCATCATTTAACACTTTCCCACATGTATATGCAGACGACTGGAGAAATGTGTCAAAACAAGTTACTTCTCTTTTTGCCAAAATGTTTTCAATTTGGGAGTAACTATACCTTCAATTTTAGAAATTGTCCAAGTTAGCAGCTGCATATTTATTGTATGTGAAAAATGGTTAAGACCATAAATCATCAGATGCAGCTCATATGATCTTATAAATGATACAAAGAAACAATATGATGGCCCTGGTTCACTCAACTGAGTTATGCCAAATCAATGGTCAATCGCAAGAACTCCGATAAGCAAGCTAATACACGTGTTAACAAGATTTCCCTGCAAATGGCCTAGTGTGCTTGTTTTTGATCCGACATTACCAATAGTTGCACTTGGTCTAGATATCATAAAGACAATCGTTCTTAGAAACTTTCATCATGATCGGGTGTAAAAAAGATTTTCCTCAAATTTGGCCTAGTAACCTAGGTTTTGACCATATATTCGAACCTGCCTTAGAAGTATATATCATCAAGACAATTATGTTTAAAATGCGTCCTCCATAGTGTTAACAAAGATTTTCCTTCAATTTGGTCTAGTTATTGACCCATAATTGAACTTGGTCTAGATATCATCAAGACAATTATTCTGATTAGTTATTACTTATTTATTTGAGTACATCGATTGCGAATCAATCTGTCAGCTTATATCAATCACGCTCGATGTCTGCTTCTTGGAGTCTAGACCAGTAATCGCTGTTTGTGTGGAAAAATCCCAAAGTCAGAACCCGCTCATCATGGGAGTCGAATCCGGGACTTTTTGTACGAGAGGCCGACGCTCTACCTCTGCACCACTGTATTCTGATTAGGTTTCAGGTTAATTAAGCAAAAAATAAAAAATATGCCGACTCCAAAGTAAAAGAATTTTAAGACAAAACTTTACAGCTGCTGAAGCAAAAAATGCGGTAACAAGATTGTCTTCAATTTGGACCAGTTACCCATGTCTGAACGTGGCCTACTCATCTGTTCAATTTGCTCAAGTCAAAGACCTAAGAAAAAAGGAGCCTCTATAATCCTTTAATTTTACCTAGTGCCCTAGTTTTTGACCTCACATGAACTATTTTTTAACTTGCCCTAATTCGGTAAGTGTTACTTTTTTAATGAATGCTTTATTTTGATGGGATATTTATCTATTTTAAAAAAATGTTCTTTTGCCCATTTTGTTATGAGTAGGGTTAACATTGCGAACTCGAGACTTTTTATATTGAAAATTCTCAAAATGAGTTATTGGGGATTAACTGCTCGAGTAAGAAATAACTGAATCACCGTTTGTAGTTTGACAGGAGATGGAGGAAACGGGAGATGGATAACAACCGATAACGGTTAACGAGATAACGGCAAAGAGGTTATAAAGTCGGTCTCGATTTCCAGGTAAATGCAGACGATGTTTGTGGAGAATTGAGCAGATGACATATTGCACGGTTGGATATATACAGTGTAATTTAAAGATATATCCACCGTAATTTGTTCTTTTTATCGCAAATATAAAATGGGATTAAACTAATTTTTACAGCAAATAATTGTTAGATTCTACATGATCCTAATGCATTTGTTATTTACTTCATCTTCGTTTTTGCGCATCAGTTGACAAGCTTTATGCTTCCAGTGTAAACATCGAAAAAATATGGTATGCACTTAGAGATACCAATTTATGCATTTATTCTAAATAAAATGCTAGCAGTTGTTTTGATACATTTATAGATTACCTTACGACTGTAAAGTAGGGCATAAACTAGAACGATAGACATCAAACAATTTACCTGATACAGGCAACTTGACAAAGAAGAAAACATAACAAGAATGGGAAAAAATAATCATTATAAGCGATTTCTCCTTTTCCCACACTGTTTTGAAACAAACAAATTCTAGTAGTACTTATATAACTGCAGATAGCATGTGCAGACCTCTATCAAGAATTTTGTGGCTTGAAATATAGTAAAATATATGTTTTTTTTATCCAATTAGTTTTTGTGGGATCAGACAATGGGTGACATAATGGATTTCTTGCAACAGAACAAGGTAAAATTGATCCTTGGACTTCCAGGAAGCTATTTACTTATAAATAGTTGTGTCCGCTGGTATCAGAGAAATGGCGTTTACAAGGCCATTGGACGTCAACAACAAAAATGCAAGGAGGCATTTGAAAAAGTCAAGGAGGAACTACAGCATGTCACAGTAAGTTGAGGGAGAATTAATTTATATTTAACCCTTTCCAACATGTATACAATACATCTGCAGCAGACGACTTTGAAAATAATATGGGGGGAAATATGGAAAATTTCTAAATGAAAGTTTAAATATTGAATAGAGTTGAAAATATTGTGGCAGAAGGAAAAATTGCCTGTTTTGAGCAATTTCCTCTTTTGCCACAATGCTTTCAAAAAGTAGTCTGCTGCAGAGGTGTCAGAAAGCGTCCATATGTGGGAAAGGGTTTAACAATTTCCAACTGACTATATATCAGCTGCAGATAACTTTGAAAACACAGAGGCAAACATAAGGAAACCCTCTTTAAATGTATTTTGTTATTATTATCTCAATTTGAAAATGAGCAATTTCTGGTTTTGGCAAACTGCTTTAAAGTCGTTTGCTGCAGATTCAATAAAAAATTGTCTGCATTTCAGAAAGGGTTATTAGACCACTCATGTTACAAGTAAGCATATGATTCTACAAAAATATATTTAATAGATATAAGTTCCACAGACCTTTACATTGTATGCTGCATACAAAATTCCATTGGCCTTTAAAGTGTATGCTGCATACAAATTCCATTGGCCCTTAAAGTGTATGCTGCATACATATTCCATTGGCCTTGAAAGTGTATGCTGCATACAAATTCCATTGGCCTTGAAAGTGTATGCTGCATACAAATTCCATTGGCCTTGAAAGTGTATGCTGCATACAAATTCCATTGGCCTTTAAAGTGTACGCTGCATACAAATTCCATTGGCCCTTAAAGTGTATGCTGCATACAAATTCCACAGACCTTTACATTGTATGCTGCATACAAATTCCATTGGCCCTTAACATGTACGCTGCATACAAATTCCACTGACCTCTGCACTGTATGCCGCATACAAATTCCACTGACCAATACCTTTTATGATGCATACAAATTCTGCTGGCTTTTACATTATTTGCTGCATACAAATTCTGCTTTCATTTACATTGTTTACTGCATACAAATTCCACAAACCTTTACATGGTATGCTGCATACAAATTCCACTGACCAATACCTTTTATGATGCATACAAATTCTGCTGGCTTTTACATTATTTGCTTCATACAAATTCTGCTTTCATTTACATTTTTGCTGCATACAAATTCCACAAACCATTACATGGTATGCTGAATACAAATTCCATTAACCAATACATTTTATGATGCATACAAATTCTGCTGGATTTTACATTATTTGCTGCATACAAATTCTGCTTTCATTTACATTGTTTGCTGCATACAAATTCCACAAACCATTACATGGTATGCTGCATACAAATTCCACTGACCAATACATTTTATGCTGCATACACATTTTGCTGGCTTTTACATTGCATACATATTCCACTGGCCTTTACATTGGCATATCCTTTTTAGTAGAGTGGAGTCGTGGAGTGGAGTGGAGTGGAGTCTTGGAGTGGAGTCATGGAGTCTAGTTTTGGAGTGGAATCGTGGAGTGGAGATTTGGAGTGGAAATCAAATTTATTATTTGATACTTACTTTTGCAAACTGGATGTTTAAATGAGGAGTAGATACCACTTACTTTAAGTTTCATACATTTTCTTGTACCTGTCGGCTGAAGCCTAGTCATCTTTATGTTACTTTATGGGAGATAATGAATCCCATTGGGAGTTTAACTGGATGGCAGATCTAACACGTCATCAATGTCTCATTATGTTAGGACATTAAATACTCTCTTGGAGGGTTAAATTAGAACAGTTATTTCACCGGGCACAGTGATTTTTAACATGTTATATCTCTGTGATTTACCTTTTTGAACTTTTAATTACAAACAAAATATAAGGTAGTCAGACCTTTTATTACAATATTGCTTTATTGCACCAACATAAGTACATGTATATATTGTTTATTCTGTAAAGTATTGCTAACTAGCAAAAATGTACATGGTAAAATTATCAATTATTTTTAACTAGGCCTACAATGGCAGTACTATGACTGTTATATTATATAAGTGGAGAAAATTATTAAAATAAATTTAAAAAAAGAAGAAAAAATGTGAATGGTCACTCCAAAACTAGACTCCATGACTCCACTCCAAGACTCCACTCCAAGACTCCACTCCACTCCAGCCCATGACTCCACTCTACTAAATAGGATATGCCCTTTACATTATGTGCTGCATACACATTCTGCTATCCTTTACTTGATATGCTGCATACACATTAGTTTGGCCTTCACATTGTATGCATACACATTTTACAAACCTTTACATGGTATGCTGCATACAAATAACACTGACCAATAAACATTATACTGCATACACATTCTGCTGGCCTTTACATTGTGTGCTGCATACAAATTCCACTGCATGATCTTTACACTTTATGATGCATTCACATTCTACTGGTATTTACAATGTATGATGCATGCTACTTCCAGTGGCCTTACATACACATTATGCTGGCCTTTACATTGTTTGCTGCATACAAATAATGCTGGCCATAACATTGTATGCTGCATACAAATTGCACTGCATGACCTTTACACTTTATGCTGCATTCACATTCTACTGGCCTTTACGTTTTATGATACATGCTACTTCTAGTGGCCTTTACATTGTATGCTTCATACAAATTCCACTGGCCTTTACATTGTTTGCTGCATACAAATGATGATGGACTTAACATTGTATGCTGCATACAAATTCCACTGCATGATCTTTACACTTTATGCTGCATACACATTCTACTGGCCTTTATGTTGTAGGATGCATGCTACTTCTAGTGGCCTTTACATTGTATGCTGCATTCAAATTTTACTGGTCTAATATAATGTAGTTGTAGAGACCAGTTGCTTTGATTGAGCACATACTTTTTTAACTTCTATAAGCCCATTTGATAGTGTACACTATATGATGTACAGGCATCTGACAGGTGCAGATTATACAAGGGATTCTGGTTGCAATACCCTAGTTCTTTAAAATGTGCATGCTCAGTGAATAGCACTGATACACATGAGGCCATTTTTTCTCCGAAAAGACCAGAACTATACTTCTCGTTTAAGTGAGAGATACTTATATAAAAGCACCTCAGAGATTACCTGAACCTGGACCTGTGGATTGACAGTCCAGTGTGTTAACCACTTGACCTCTGGACCACTTTCCTTAACAGTCAACAGCTTTGTTGTTTTGGTTATCAAGAAGCGTGACATTTATACAATATTAATGTTTTCTTTGTATTGATACAGCTAGATTCCAAAGAATGCCAGAGAATATTTGATCTGACATCATTGGAGTTGCAACAAGAATTACAGAATGGACAGATAACAGCTGTTGATGTACTGCAAGTCTACCAGTCACAGGTAAGGTCTACTCTGTCTAAACCCTTTACCAGATAAATCAAATATACAGCTGGCGACTTTGAAAACATGACTGTTGGGAAAGAAATTGAAAATCTCAAGCAGCAAAGTATATATATTTATTAAATAAAGTTGAAAACATTTTGGAACAATGAGAAATTGCTCACCATGAGCAATTTCTCCTTTAGCCAAAATGTTTTCAAAAGTCATCTGCTGCAGATACATCTAAATACATCTGCATGTGGAAAATGGTAAACCCTTATTCAATTGTTTTACTTAATAACAAGTGGTGTGCATATGTCTATATTTCTCAGCTCAATTGTCAGCTCAAAACTAGACTAATATTAAGAAAAATCTTGTGAACACTTTAGATGTCGCATTTTTAACTGGTGCATTGTGAAAGTCTGTCAGACGATTTGTTTTGATAATGTTTATGGCAAGGGGGAATATAGATAATGTCCGGTCTTAAACTAGGTCAGTAGGGTAAATTTAAGAAAATAATATGTGGACCCTTACAAGCCATATTGTTTACTCCAACTGATGAATAGTTGTTTTCAAATTTAAATATGGGTCATGTTGGGTCTTTGCCTATATTTTTTATCAAAACTATTTCTTTAAGTATTGCTTATAAACACTATCAGCAGAGCCATTATACTTAGGTGAGCATTACAGGGCCACCATAGCCCTCTTGTTGTTTTTTGACGCAATATTTTCAGAGATGATAATTAATAAAGACATCATATATCGCCCACCACTGCCAAGTAAACTCAAGTATTTTGTCCACTTTATACTCAAAATACATCTTAATGTGAGAAATGGATAAATACATGATATATAACAAGTAACAGGTCTTATGAACTAAATTCAAGTTAAGCCATTTCAATTTTTTTGTCTGTTAAAGAGTTTAAATCTGCCTGTATAACGAGAAATGTTAACACCCAACACTTTTCTGATGCTTTACAGTAGATTTTTAAAAATAGCAAGTTTTTTTTTATTGAGGATTTCATTTCTATTTCCATAGGCTTTTGAAGTGAACAGAAGATTGAATGCTATTACAGAACCCTTACTGGACGCTAAGGTAAATGAGCCGTCCCACGAGAAAACCAACATTATGGACTCTGCATACTGTATCAAGCCAGATCAGCCTACACAGTCCATGCAGGCAAATCTGAGCCATCACATTCTGTCTCAGGGGGATATAGGTATAGAGTAATGATTCCTGAAACAGAAAATCCACAGGATGCAAACAGTATCTGTCTGAGTTAGCCTTTGTGGCATGCTTAGGCTGATCTGGGTCGATGCTTTACGCATGTCCATAATGTTGGTTTTCTCATGGAGCAGCTCAAATGGTGTTCAGGATATTTTGAGTGCTGCTCTGTGAATAAACAACCTAACCTTAGTGTAATTGTTACATGTGTGGAAAAGACCTGCCTCCACATCCTCGCTGCTTTACAAAGACCAAATTAACCTTATTGTAATTGTTATATGTGTGGTGAAGACCTGCCTCGACATCCATGCTGCTTCATAAAGACCAAATTAACCTTAGTGTAAGTGTTACATGCGTGGAAAAGACCTGCCTCGACATCCATGCTGCTTCACAAAAACCAAATTAACCTTAGTGTAATTGTTACATGTGTGGAAAAAGACATGCATTCTATTCATGCTAAGGATTCTAAAGAATACTGCTTTACAGAAATTTCATGAAACCATATATAACTTATTGGCAAACAGTGCAGAGCCAGATCAGACGTCATGGAGGCATAAACTGATCTGGATATAGATTTATCTCAATTGCCGTATAGTTGGTTTTTACAGTTTTCTTTTAATCCTGTAATGTATTATGTTGTAAACATTTTACTTAACCATTTCCCGCATACAACAATTTTGCAGCAGACGATTTTAAACATATTTTGTCAAAAAATAGAATATCTTTTTAATTGAATCGATAACCTATGACTAAAAGTGGAAAACATTGTGGCAAAAGGAGATATTGCTTGTTTTGAGCAATTTCTTTTTTTGTCAATATGTTTTCAAAACGCCGTCTGCTGTAGAGGCGGCAGAAAGTGTCTATATGAGGGAAAGGGTTAATCCTTTCCCACATATGACAAATCTGCAGCAGATGACTTTGAAAATATCTAGGTACTCAAAAAGTTGAAGACGTGGCAAAAGATGATATTGCTTGTTTTGAGCTTTTTCTATTTGTATCACAATGTTTTCAGAAAGCGATTATATGTTCGAAAGGGATAACACAACTAAATGATACTCTTATATTGATATGATATAACTTAAATACTGTCGAAAGGAGCATTAAACACTCACTTAACAACATTAACTTTCCAACAAACTGTTGTGTTTTTAGGCTTTGGCTAGTGCCTGTGACCCAAACTGTGCAGATAAAGGGATTTTGTTTGGCATACCAATCAGTGTGAAGGAGAACTATGAGTTCCCGGGGAAGGCAACTGCCGTGGGCTTGGGAACGCTGCTGGGTAGAGCTATTTCTAAAGAGGCTGTTTTGATACAGGTAAGCAGAGGACTAGATAAGGAGGGGTAAACTGGTCTTTTCCCACCAATATCTCTCTTATGACTTGAATAAACCCAATGTTGTTGGTACTCAAAAGAATCGTCTCAATAAGACGATTCTTTTGAGTACCAACAAGATAGGGTTTAATGGTCAAATAGGGATTTTAGAACAAGAAATACACATCTTATCTAGAGCTCAGAGTGTGAGTGGTAAGATTTTATTAGTTCACATATGAGTTGTTATTATAATTATTATTATTATACAGGTGATACGCTAACATTAATGACGATAGGCTGGTGTCAAAATGGTCCATCAGGCTGGAATACGGTGTCTTTCCCACTTAACTCTCTCCCGCATACAATATACACATACAACAGACCTGCAGCAGATAACTTTGCAAACATCTAGGCAAAAGTACCATAAAACTCTCTGTAAATGAATTTCTGCTTTTGCCATAATATTTTCAAAAGTTGTTTGCAGCAAGTATGTCAAATTTTATCTTCCAAATCGTAAAAGGTTGAGTGAATTAGTTACATAGAATAAACAGTGTCCCGTCGGATCACCTGGCATGAGTATTTTGTGTCACTCCTAGTGCTTGGTAATCCTAAGGGTAGCAGGACACTGCTACTGTCCATTACGCGGAGGCCTAGAAAAGGAGAAGTAATTGGGTGTAATTGGGTGTTTTTCCCAAAATATTTCTCAATTAATAGTTTAATACTATATTAAAATCTATGTTGTGGGCACTTCATTGAGACAATTCTTTTGAGTGCCCACCACATGGAGTTTCGAGGTCAAATAAGGATTTTAACCCTTTTAACTTATTTTGTCAAAAAATAGAAAATCTCTATAATTGAATGTTTAGACAACCCTATGACTAAAAGTGGAAAACATTGTGGGAAAAGGAGAAATTGCTCGTTTTGAGCAATTTCTTCTTTTATCACTATGTTTTCAAAAAGCCGTCTGCTGCAGAGGCATCAGAAAGCGTCTATATGAGGGAAAGGGTTAACACATGAAATACACTCCTTATCTAGACCTCTGTTTATCAATGTGCACGCTGACAATCCAGGGGTTGTGAGTTCGAACCTCAGCTTGGTCAACAATCTTTCTGAAGTTTGACAAAAGTCAATGGTACAATTGTCATACCTCTTCCACCAATGGGCTAACAGTCTATGTGGAAAAGCAGCCAGGTGCTTGAAAAGACTGTTATGTGGACTGCTGGAGTGAGAAAGCACAAAACAAATAGGTAGATGAACTGGATGCTGTAATATGACTGAATAATTGTTAAAAATTACTGTAAACCCAAAATCAATCCAATCCAATCATTTGCAAATGATTGAACCTATGTTTGCGCATCTGCAGCAGATGACTTTTGAAAATATATTTGCAAATAAAACAAATTGCTCATTATGAACAATGTCTCCATTTGCCATAATGTTTTCAACTCTATTAAATAATTACGGTTTAACCCTTTCCCTCATATGACAATTCTGCAGCAGACGACTTTGAACGTTTTTTGTCAAAACATTTTTTCAGTAATTATACCTACAATTATAGAGATTTTCCATATTTTTGAGTAGAAATTTTTAAAGGCGTCTGCTGAAAAAATTGTTGTATGTGGGAAAGGGTTCAGGTTAGATGTTATATTCTATCATAGGTAATAAAGAGCCAGGGTGGCATCCCTTTTGTACGGACAAATATACCCCAGACAATGATGACGTAAGTACTTTGATTCGATCCGTTTTTACCGTATTACACATTAACTGATGCAGATCACGTTTGACCCCTGAAAAGAAGACTGCAATTTGAAAAAATTGTGGTAAAATGGAGACAACTTTTATTACAATGGTTTCCATAAGGTTTTGAATTCATACTTTCAAATATTTCAATTATTATGTATTTTTCCTTAACCTTTTCCCACATAAAACAAATCTGTAGCAGAAGACCTTGAAAATATACCTGAAAAAAAAGGGAAAATCCCTTTAATTGAATAGCGTTAAAAACATGGTGACAAAAGGAGAAATTGCTTGTTTTGAGCAATTTCTTCTTTTGTTGCCATCTTTTCCGAAGCCGTCTGCTACAGAGGTGTCAGAAAACGTCTATATCAGAGAAATGGTTAAAATATGAATAATTCTAAGAATTATGTATCAGGTAAAGGATTAACCCTTAATCTGATACATACTCTTCTAGTAAATTGAAAACAGCTGGAGAAAAGAAAGAAGATAGATGACTTGACAGGATTTCAGGATAGGTACTCTTGGAAAAGGAACACTGTAAAACTGTTATTAACTGGTCACATGAAACTTACGTTAAAGAATTCTAAGTATTTTTTATCGCACATAGATTTACAGTTTATGAAAAGCTTCCATATATTCCATTCAATATAAAGAACTAGCATGAGCCTAGGTGTATATTCTGATGAAAAGCTCTTGTACTATATATGGTAGAACAAACCATACTTTTAATGTAGAAGGGTCACACTGACAGGGTTTGCATAATTATCTTACTGGTATAATAAATAAATAGTTTCTCTCGGAGAGAAACTATTTATTTATTATACCAGTAAGAGACTCTAGGTATGAAAGTCCAAACCCTATATATGGAAGAACAAACCATACTTTTAATGTAGAAGGGTCACACTGACAGGGTTTGCATAATTATCTTACTGGTATAATAAATAAATAGTTTCTCTCAGAGAGAAACTATTTATTTATTATACCAGTAAGAGACTCTAGGTATGAAAGTCCAAACCCTATATATGGAAGAACAAACCATACTTTTAATGTAGAAGGGTCACACTGACAGGGTTTGCATAATTATCTTACTGGTATAATAAATAAATAGTTTCTTTCAGAGAGAAACTATTTATTTATTATACCAGTAAGAGACTCTAGGTATGAAAGTCCAAACCCTATATATGGAAGAACAAACCATACTTTAAATGTAGAAAGGTCACACTGACAGGGTTTGCATAAATTATCTTACTGGTATAATAAATAAATAGTTTCTCTCAGAGAGAAACTATTTATTTATTATACCAGTAAGAGACTCTAGGTATGAAAGTCCAAACCCTATATATGGAAGAACAAACCATACTTTAAATGTAGAAAGGTCGCACTGACAGGGTTTGCATAATTATCTTACTGGTATAATAAATAAATAGTTTCTCTCAGAGAGAAACTATTTATTTATTATACCAGTAAGAGACTCTATAGGTATGAAAGTCCAAACCCTATATATGGAAGAACAAACCATACTTTAAATGTAGAAAGGTCGCACTGACAGGGTTTGCATAATTATCTTACTGGTATAATAAATAGTTTCTCTCAGAGAGAAACTATTTATTTATTATACCAGTAAGAGACTCTATAAGTATGAAAGTCCAAACCCTATATATGGTAGAACAAACCATACTTTAAATGTAGAAAGGTCACACTGACAGGGTTTGTATTATTAGTCGCCGGGCAGAAGCCTGCGACTTCTATTTTTAATAGGTTTTCGGAAATCACATGGGAGGGGGGATTATTATTAGAAAGAAACACATTTATATGTCTTGAACATATTACAATTGTGTTTGTTTAAAAACACTAAGTAATGACACATCTAAAATGAAATAAATATTCCGATGTTTTAGGTATTTTCAGTTTCTTTATTTTGACTCGCATTTATGTTTTTTGTTTTATTTACGAAGACAAAACAGTCCCTATTAGCTAGACTGGTATACTTTATTTTACACTATATACTACATGTACTCAAAAGGCGATAACTACAAACCTTTACGTCGCAGTCTAATTTGTTTACATATGCGCACCTGCTTGAAGCGTGACTCGCGAATACCAACTGCGTAGATCAATCTCCTTTGCAGAGAGCCGTCTCTTTACACTCACTTACAAATAGTAAATCGTAGGTGATTTAAAATGTTTATTTGGTTCGAAACAAATGAAGAAAAGAACAAACCGAGATAAAACTAGTTTTAATAGAAAAATTACTTTGAACGAACACTCTCTGCCTATAAAGAGAGTTTCAAGAACGACACCTCTGCGAATAAGAAAGAATCGGGTCTTTCGTACAAAATAATTTCGTCCTTGACAATTTTAAATGTGTCATTTAATTCCCTAAAGGCATATTGCTTCCGATCTGCATATTGATATGCATCATTGACACAAGGGCGCTCATCATAATATAATTTTAAAACATGAGTAGTTTGTTATTTTCATTATAAAAAAGGAAGGAAAGAATTAAAATAAATTAACATGTTGTAGGGCTAAGTTTATGTTCGAAATTAAGTTTAAATTAAACAACAATTTCAATGAGATTTAACTTTTTAGTTGATATTAATAATTATATTTCGAAGGTGGTCTAATTTATAAATATTGGACTACATTTCAACATTTGTTAAAGTATGATATAATTAGGATGCCAAGCTAATATCATTTTGAGAAAAAGAGAAAACTCATGTCTTCAGCGATTTAACCCTTAACTCATTGTTTTAAAAGTAGATTGCTGCAAAGGTGTCCACTGTTGACTTTAATAGAGGAAAGGTAAAATGACGTGCTATTGCATGCAAATCCTAAATTGTCTGTTTTGTGGTTTTATTGAAAAATAATAAAATTCAAATATTCTGACAAACATCTTGAAAAGTGTATGTGGAATTCACAAATCTTATAATAATTCCTTAATGAAAGCACTGTATACATACTAAGACTAATGATTGGCAAGATTTCTCATTTCCATTACTGTTTATGATCAAGAATTAGTTGGTTGTGTGTATGATCAACCTACTTTGGAATGGAGATTGATCATAAACAATGAAAGGCTTTAATTATCATTCACTTTGTTGACAAAACAATTCAAGTTATGATACATTTTCACTTGACCCCACCCCTGATGTTCCAATATGCCCCTCAGTTGATAACTGTTTATTCAACTACTATAATGTTAGTGTTATGCATAACTGCACTATGGATATCCGGCGACATTGATGCGTTGCATCAACTTTCTCTTGTTATCTTACCGATATAATAAATAAATAGTTTCTCTCTATAGGTATGAAAGTTCCAACCCTATATATGGAAGAACAAACCATACTTTAAATGTAGAAAGGTCACACTGACAGGGTTTGTATAATTATCTTACTGATATAATAAATAAATAGTGCCTCTCTATAGGTATGAAAGTTCCAACCCTATATATGGTAGAACAAACCACCCTTTAGATGTAGAAAGGTCACACTGACAGGGTTTGCATAGTTAGTCGTAGAAAGGTCGCACTGACAGCGTTTGCATAATTGTCTTGCTGGTATAACAAATAGATAGTTTCTCTCTATAGGTATGAAAGTTCCAACCCTATATATGGTAGAACAAACCACCCTTTAGATGTAGAAAGGACACCTGGAGGGTCATCAAGTGGCGAGGGGGCACTTATAGGGGCTGGTGCTTCAATCATAGGTAGGAATGGATGATTACCCCTTGAAATTGATTAATTAACCGTTTCCCTCATATAGACACTTTCTGACGCCTCTGCAGCAGATGGCCTTTTGAAAACATAGTGACAAAAGAAGAAATTGCTCAAAACAAGCAATTTCTCCTTTTGCCACAATGTTTTCCACTTTTAGTCATAGGTTATCCATTCAATTATAGAGATTTTCTATTTTTTTGACAAAATATGTTCAAAGTTCAAAGTTGTCTGCTCCAGAATTGTCATATGAGGAAAAAGGGTTAACTCAGTCCTACATACAACAAATCAGCAGCATATGACTCTTAATATATATGAGCAAAAATATGTAAAATCTCTATTCATGAGAGAATAATTATTGAATAACTATTGAAGACAGTTCTTTTTGTCACAATGTTTAATGCTTGATATTTCAGGTTTAGGAAACGATATTGGAGGAAGTATCCGGGTACCATGTCATTTCTGTGGATGTTACGGTTTTAAACCCACAGCTGAAAGATTGAGGTTGGTTCTATATGTTCATATAGGCCTTTTAACACAAAAAATGACCTATTTTTGAATTAATTGCAATTACATGTACTTTCAAATTAGGTACTTGTGTAGTAGGTAAATTGTCTTTTTTTAAGCTTCCATAATGATTTAGAGCTAAAGGCTGACTCAGAAAATTCCTGATTAGACTGCTTGGGTGTGTAGGCAGATCTTGGTCTTCCCTTGTTGTGAGAGTTTTTGTGTGATGTGACTCATAAATTGAACTCCAACATTTTTAATGATGATCATATGATGCCTTTAAGTTTTATTCCTTTCCCACATGCCTATGCAGCAGAAGACTTTTAGAAATATTGAGGCAAAAGGAGAAATTGTTCATGATTAGCAATTTCTCCATTTGCCACAATATTTTCAACTCTACTCAATAATTTTGCTTTTATTCAAAGAGATCTTTTGTAATCCGTGCCGAATGTTTTCAAAGTCATCTGCGCAGATTTGTTGTGTGTGGGAAAGCTTGTGTTTTCACCCTGTTGTTGTTGTAGCCATCATTGGATCATCGAGGGTGTAACCAAAATAATAGAAGACCTTTGAACAAGTTTTTTGTTTCAGTTTATAATCAAGCCCTCACCCACTTTGCTATCTTGAAGCTCTTGTTATTCACATTTTCGCACATACATCAAATCTGCAGCCGACCAATTTGAAAACATGAAGCAAAAATATGATTTATTTCCGTGAATGAAAGTATAAATACAGAATAGAGTTCAATATTGTGTCAAAGGCAAAATTCCTCATTTTTAGCTCCAATAGCTGAAAGCCAGTCAAGCTTATGTCATGGCGAATTGTCTATCGTGCGTCCGTTAACTTTTTGCTTCAAACAACTTCACCCTAATCACTTGGCCAATTAGACGAAACTTCATAGGAAGCATCCTCTCAATGTCCTCCCCTTAATTCCTTCAATTTTTTTGGATCCATGCACAATTCTGGTTTCCATGGCACCTAAAAGCAAAAAAGAGTGTAAACTCAAAAAATCATCTCCTCCAAAAGTGTCGGGCCGATTTCAAATAATTTTGTAGAAATGTTCCTTGCATAGCCCTCTATCAGATTCCTTCAAGCCAAGTTGATTGGTCGAAAAACATGGCCACCAGGGGGTAGGGCTGTTTTGCCTTATATAGCTAAAGTGAAAACTCAAAAAATCTTCTCCTCCGAAAGTGTTTGGCTAATTTTCATATTTGTTTGTAGAAATGTTCCTTGAGAGACCCTCTATCAGATTCCTTCAAGCCATGTTGATTGGTCGAAAAACATGGTTGCCAGGGGGCGGGGATTTTTTGTGTTATATGGCTAAAGTGGAAACTTAAAAAATCTTCTTCTCCAAAAGTGTCAGGCCGATTTTCAAATAATTTTGTAGAAATGTTCCTAGGGTGACCCTCTATCAGATTCCTTCAAGCCGTGTTGAGTGGTCTAAAAACATGGCTGCCAGAGGGCAGGTCTATTTTGCCTTATATGGCTAAAGTGAAAACTTAAAAAACCTTCTTTTCCAAAAGTGTCAGGCCGATTTTCAAATAATTTTGTAAAAATGTTCCTTGGGTGACCCTCTATCAGATTCCTTCAAGCCATGTTGATTGGTCAAAAAACATGGTGATCAGGGGGCGGGCTGTTTGGAGAGTTAATTTTTGCCTAATGGCAGTGGAGTAATACTGGCCCTCTTGGGCCTCTTGTTCTCATTTTTCTCATTTTTTCGGTGGTGAAACTGAAATTGTTTTTAAAAAAGGTGTAAAACCCATATAAATCAGTCAAACTATTTGTTTGTTCATGAATGAATCTGTCTGTCTATGCCTGCAAAAGGTTCAGTATTTTGTAAATTTTGTATTAACCCTTTCCCACATACACCAAATCTACAGCAGCAGTCTTTGAAAACATATTGTCTGTCATAAACGTGAAAAAAACCACCTCAATAAATGAAAGTTTGATGATTCAATAGAGTTGAAAACATTGTGGAAAAAGGAGAAATTGATCATCATGAGCAGTTTCACCTTTTGCCAAAACGTTTTCACAAGTCGTCTGCTGCAGAAGCTTTAGAAAGTGTGTGTACGTGGGAAAGGGTTAATGAGGTAGGCCACTTTGATTGATCATTTTTTTGGTGTTTTTTTATATTTCAGTCGTAAAGGCACGTTTTCCCTTTCTCCTGGACAAACTTTAGGTATGTATATCATTATCATTTACTAAAGCATGCCATTTAAAATCAGACCTTTCCCACATACAGACACCTTCACACCAGACGACTTCTGAAAACATTGTGGCAAAAGGTAAAAGTGCTCATTATGAGCAATTTTCCTATTGTCATAATATTTTCAACTTTATAAGCTCACCTGATCTAGAGGCTCAGAGTGAGTTTTTGTGACCGGGTTTTGTCAGTCGTCCGTCAACGTTTTGCTTCAAACAACATCTCCTCCTAAAACACTTGTCCAATTTTGATAAAACTTTACAGGGATCTTCCTTGGATGGTCCCCTTTCCAAGTTGTTCAAAGAATTGAATTCCATTGGGAACTCTGGTTGTTATGGCAACAGAATGGAAATCTTTAAAAATCTTGTCAAAAACTGCTGGCCATATTTTAGAAAAAATTGGCACAGTTGTTCTTTGGACGACCCTCTACCAAGATTGTTCAAATTATTTAGATCCGTTGAAAAACATGGCCGCCAAGGGTTGGAGCTTGTTTTCCTTATATGTATAAATGGTGAAAACTCAAAAAGAAATCCAATGGCCTGATATGAAAATAATTTGGCACAAATGTTTCTTGGTTGACCATCTTCCAGGATTGTTCAAAGTATTCTGTTCTGTTGAAAAACATGGCCTCATGGAGGTCTTCTCGTCCAAATACCCTGTACATGATCCGATATTTTATCCATTTTTCTCAAAAAACTTTGAGATGTGTCTAAAGATTTGACATTGATGACTGCTGCAAATAAAACGGTTGTAGCTGGATCTTTAAACATTTGATTTAGTGATGATGTTTTCTCATAATAATTTAAAATAATACAACAAATTCGCAGCAGACGACTTTGAAAGCATTTTGGCCATTATTTGAAAAATCTCTGTAAATTATTACAAAATAATTGAATTATGTACAGTGGAAAACAGTGTGGGAAATAGTGAAATTTGTTATTATGAGCAATTTGTCACAATTATTTCAAAAGCTGTCTGCTGCAGAGGTGACAGAAAGCATCTACATGTAGGAAAGGGTAAACCATTTCCCTCATACAATCAAGCTCTAGATGTGCCATAATGCCTCTGCATATGGAAAAGGAGAGGTTAAACCTTTCCCACATGCAACAAATCTCCAGCAAACGACCTAGTAAACATATTAGCAAAAACATTGAATTTTTCCATAAACTATTAAAAAGAGTTTGTAATATTGTGACAAAAGGGAAATTGCACATTTTGAGTAATTCCTCCTTCTGTTTAAATGTTTACAAAAAGCGTCTGTTGCAGAGGTGTTAGAAAGCATCTGTATATGGGTACTGTAAGGGTTAAGCTAACATGGTTAACACATTTTGTATTATCAGTGAAGGGATCTAATGGGCCAATGTCTCGTGATATGGAAGGCTTGGTGCTCACAATGAGGGCACTGCTGTGTGAGCAGCACTTTCAGCTGGATCCCGAAATTCCACCAATTATATTCAGAGAGGAGGTTGTACATCAAATTTATTTTATTTTTTTACTTTTTAGATCACCTGAGCCAAAGGATCAAGGTGATTTATTCTGATCACTCTGTCCATCGTCCGTCCATTGTTAACTTTTAGCTTTAAACATCATCTCCTCCTAAACCACAGGACCAATTTCAACCAAACTTCAAATGTTCCTTTGGTGGTCCTTTTTTAAAATTGTTCAAAGTTTTAAATTCCATGTAGAACTTTGGTTGCTGCGGCATCAGAAAGGGGGCAAAACAGCCAAACTTTAAAATTGTTCTCCTCTGAATCTGCTTGTCAGATTCCAAAATAATATTGTAGAAATTTTCCTTGAGTAACCCTCTACAAAAATTGTTCAAGCCATACTGATTGGTTGAAAAACATGGCAGTCAGGCGGCATCAGAAAAGGGGCAAAATTTCAAAATTCCATTTTTATGAAAGTGCTTGTCTGATTTTAAGTAAATTGAATAGGAATCTTACTTCAGTGATCCTCTACTTAATTTGTTCAAGCCATATTGATTGGTTACAAAATCATAGCAACCAGGCTTCATCACAAAAGGGGAAAATTTAACTTTTAGCTACAAATGACAACTTCTACCATTTCACAGGACCAATTTCAACTTAACTTCACAGGAATGTTCCTTTGTTGGCCCTCTTTCAAAATAGTTCAAAGACTTACATTCTGTGAAGAACTTTTGTTGCTGTGTCATTAGAAAGTGAGAAAATTACCCAAACTTTAAAATCCTTTTCCTCCATAATCTGCTTGTCCGATTCCAAGATAAAATGGTAGAAATGTTCCTTGAGTGACCGTCTACAAAAACTGTTCAAGCCATATTGATTTCAGTGAAAAACCGGGCAGCAAACGCGACTTCAGGAAAGGCGCAAAATGACAAAACTTGATGATTCCATTCTTATTAAAGTTCTTTTTAGATTTCAAGATACAAATGGCCTTTACTGATAAGCTATTTCTTTAACAGTTTTATTTGCACTACTGATACAATTTTCTGAGATATTTGCAGTTAAATATTTGCTACTAATTTACTATCACTCAGGTGATCGGTTTAGGTCCATCTTGGCCCTCTTTTTTAAATATACATGTATGACTTTATTAGCCACATGCATAGATATGTGAAAGTCGTTGCCATTGGCATACTCCCTCATAGCTTACAATAAATATATTTATTGATAAATAAGTACAATGTACATGTATATATAAAATGAATAATACATTATAAATTTTCCAATGATGTTATAAGAATACAATTTCTTGAGTTTTCCCTATCATAATTAGTTTTATTGGTGTTTAATGCGGTTTTCAGCATTATTTTCAGTTTATCTCTTTTTCATGATCCCTTAGTTAGCAATAGAAGAAATTGCTTATAATGAACCATTCTCTGTTTTCCACAACTTTTTCAACTTTAATAAAAACTTGTACTTTCATTTATAGAGAGTTTCTATATGTTTGACTAAATGTTTTCAAAGTTGTCTGCTGCAGACAACTTTGAACACATAGAACAGTCATGGATTTGTTTACATATCAAGAGAATGTGTTTTTAATAAAAAAAAAAATACATGACAAAGTAAAATGCAAAAATTTAAAGAGAAAATAAACAGAATTATTGTCGATCATGTTATCAAATCTTTAAAAATAAAAGGGGTTGTGACCCCCATGTGTACCTTTATTAAGTATTGAAACCATAGCAAAAAAACTTTTAATTGAAATGAATTGACAAAATGTAGCTTCTACATAATATGAAATTTTCATTGCTTTCTGACTGTTATTGATGTTTTTCCTATGACAAAAATCAAAGAACTGCTTGAATAACTCAATGTTTTCAAGTTCAAAGTCAAATTATAGCTTAATTAACCCTTTCTCTCATATAGACGCTTTCTGACGCCTCTGCAGCAGACGGCTTTTTGAAAACATAGTGAAAAAAGAAGAAATTGCTCAAAACGAGCAATTTCTCCTTTTGCCACAATGCTTTCCACTTTTACGCATAGGTTATCCGTTCAATTATAGAGATTTTCTATTTGTTGACAAACTATGTTCAAAGTTGTCCGCTGCAGAATTTTTGTATGAGAGAAATTATAAAAAAAATTGCATTCTGAAGCATATACAGCAGACTACTCTTGAAAAAATATTGAGCAATTTCTGCTTTTGCCACAATGTATTCAACTCTATTCTCTATAATAATCCCCTCGGCTAACGATGTTTGCGATGGGGATATAGTAACGGGACTGTCCGTTTGTTTGTTCGTTCGTTCGTCCGTGCGTCCGTCCGTCAGTAACAACCTTGTGACAATTCTACACTGAACATCCTTCTACCAATCTTAACCAAACTTGGTATACAGTTAGTATATGGCAAGCCATTTTATTTTCAAGGTCATAGGTTAAAGGTCAAGGTCAAAATTGGACTTTGAATACCGAGGGGATGCATCCGCTTTGCGGTGCCCTTGTTATATTTCTTTTATAGAGGTTTACCATTGATTCACTTAGATGTTTTCAAGGTCGTCTGCAGCAGACAACTTTGAAAACATTTCATAAAAAAAAAGGAAACTCTTTAAATGAAAGAACAATTCATAAATAAAGTTTAAACTAAGGTGGTAAAAGAAGAAATTACTTGTTTTGAGCAATTTCTCCTTTTCCACGATGTTTTCAAAAGATTCCTGCAGCAGAGGCATCAGAAATTTTCTTTATGTGGGAAATTGTCAAGTAGCCCATTAACATGGTTTGAACTTTTTCAGATGTACCGGGACACAAAACCTCTGACTATAGGTTTCTATACCTATGATGGTTTCATTCAAGCAGTGCCAGCTGTTCAGAGAGCTGTTCTCTTAGCCAAACAAGCTTTGGAGGCTCAAGGTCACACTGTAAGATTTTTGTTTTTCTTTGGGACAAAGAAAAGAAATAATAATAATATACATTGAGAAAAAAAATATTCCCCGATTGTATGGTAAATATGAAGTATTCTATGATAATGTTTCAATCATGTTTTGTCCAGAATAATGTTTGACAAACATCTCTTGTTTAGAGATATTTTCAAAATATTTCCCTAGATGTTTTCAAAGTTGTGTGCTGTCAATTTTTTGTATATGAAAAGGGTTAACATTGTCTTCAAAAGAATTTCAGTCATATATTCGTAGCTATTTTGCTTTCCCATGTCTCCACTGACTTTCTTGCTTAAATATAGCACGAAACATTCTTTTCAAGCAATGGTTTTCTTTCCTTGTGGTATTTTAACCCTTTCGCGACAAACAAATAATCTGCAGCAGACGACTTTGAAAATATCCATGAAGAAATAGCGGAAATATCGTAAAATAGATGCGTAGAGTTGAAAACATGTTGAGCAATTTCTCCTTTTGCTACCATGTTATAAAAAGTAGTTTGCTGCATATGCATCAAAAGGCTTCTTCATGTGGGAAAAGGGTTAAGACAAACTGAAGATACAACAAGGGGCGAGGATTTGTTGTATGCCCAAATTAGGTTTTTATGACCATTGACCCACTGAAACTAAAACCTATATCAAAGCAATATTTCGACTATTAATTTGACCGTAACGTATATATAATAATAATAATGACTTTATTTTGTGAGGCTACACATTTGGGTTGTCCCAATCTTCCATGTTGGCCTCAGGGCTAGCCATACATTTACATGATATATACAATGTTATATATACACAGGAGATATAAACAATTCAAAATAAAAGCAAATTGGTTTTAAAAGCAAATTGGCAAAAGCAAACATAAGATTTTTCAAAAAAGTGTTGTACAATAAAAAATTAATTGCTTAATTTCAAGAATAACCAGAAAACATTGATGCTAAATATAAACTCTTAAAAAGAATTTAATAAATTTACAGTTCAAATTTGAACAGGAATATCATTCCAAATGTTTTGTTCTGAATAGGTAAGAGATTTTCTGAAGAATTCTAGGTTTGGTTTTGGTAACTGTAACAGCTTGTTATCAAAGGATCTAGGTTTATTTTGAGAGTACTTTAATTTATTAATGATAATTGCTTTCTTATAGTCTATTCTAAATTTCTTGCTTAAAATTTCATCCAGGATAATTGTTTGAAAAGTTTTTCTGTAGTGCATCAAGTGGCTGGTCAAGTATTATACGTGCAGCACGTTTTTGAAATTTTAGCATGTTATCAAGTAGATTTTGACTGCAGGAGCCCCATATTGTGAAACAATAATCAATGTGAGGAAGTATGTAGACATTGAACAAAAATTTACTTGAATGTATATTTAGAAACTTTTTAATTCTTACAAGTAAGTATAGTAATGAATTACATTTCTTTAGTGTATATGCTCAACATGATGTTTTCAGTTAAGTTGAGGGTCTATGTGTACACCAAGAATTGCTTCTTAGTATGTTTGTTGTAACTCATGATTTTGCAATAGTATTTTTATCTCATCTGATTGACACTTTATTAGGTGTCAATAATAACATATAATATATATAGCATACATTGTATGCTGGTGTCTTGATCATATGTATACAAGAACAAACTAATGCTTGTTTCCATATCATATTTCCAATTATTTCTGAGTTGTCTACTTTGAAAACGTCAGAAGTTAATAATGGTAATCTGGAAAAAAGTTACATTGTAAATAACTTTGATAAAAAGATGAAACATCAACATAGCCCTAGATAAGGGACATTTTTCATGTTCTAAAATCATTATTAGACACTTAACCCTTTCTCTCATATAGACACTTTTTGACGCCTCTGCAGCAGACGACGTTTTGAAAACATAGTGACAAAAGAAGAAATTGCTCAAAACGAGCAATTTCTCGTTTTGCCACAATGTTTTCCACTTTTAGTCGTAGGTTATCCATTCAATTATAGAGATATTCTATTTTTTCACAAAATATGTTCAATGTCTTCTGCTGCAGAATTGTTGTATGAGGGAAAGGGTTAAACCCTCTGTTGTGGGTACTTTTGAGAGATTCTTTTGAGTACCCACAACATAGGGTTTGTTTGAGTAATAAGAGAGATACTGTATCAAAAAGATGATTTTACTCCCCCTTACCTAGTCCTTTGTTTACGGGGAAAAAAATCATTTTGAAAATTCTTGTTTAGGTAGTTGAATTCAGTCCACCAAGTGTGAGCAATGTGATACCAGAACTGTTTATAGGAAGTGTAGGTGGAGATAGGAATGAATCATTCACAAGACATCTGTAAGTACAGCGCTTTTCAATTAATCCTTTCCCACATACATCAAATCTGCAGCCAGACGACTTTGAGAACAAAAAGTCATCTGCTGCAAATGCTGTCAAAATGTGTCTGTTTTATGGAAAGCATTTTTGCCTAGATCACAGTCTTTAAAGTAAATGTCTGCTGACGATTTCCTGTTTATTGGAAAGGGTTGGAAATTCATGTGGATAAGTATGTAGTTGGGGGTACAGTGTTTAACCCTTTCCCACATACAGCAAATCTTTAGCAGACTTGTTTTTGCATCAAAAAGCGTATACAGGGGGGAAATGGCTTGACTCTTTTACCTGAAATGAATGACTTCTTCGAGATTAATTGGAAATTGAGTCTGAATGCAGGCACGTTTTGACATACCCGGTAACCTTTTGAAAACTTTTTTGCAAATGGAGAAAATGCGGATAGTGCCCTTTTTTTGCCTCATTGTTTTAAATTCTGTTTTATGATTTGTTCATTTATAATTGAAGATTTTTTAGATTTTTACATCTATGTTTTCAAAGTATTTTGGTGATAATTTATTTATTTGGGAAATGAAATATCTTATTTCTCTTTTTGAAAACTAGACCTTCATCTGCCAATATTATTTATCCAATTTAAAAGTGTTAAAAAGGTTTGGTTATTTGAGATTTTTGCTTTTAGAAAAAATGATATCATAGATTCAACAATCAGAGACCTAATGCTGCCGATACGAGGACCAAAGTGGAGTACATGGTTGTTGTCTTGGTTAGTGCAGACTTTAAGTAAGGTTGGTAAGATACTCACTGTTATCTCGCCTGAGCACAAAGTGTTCAAGAAGAGCCATTGTGATCATTCTGTATCCGTCGTCCAGGATTGTGCATCATCAACAATTTCTTTGAACAACATCTCCTCTTAAACCACCAGGTCTTTAACAGCCAAACTCCGCAGGAATGTTCCTTTGGTGGTCCCCTTTAAAAGTTGTTCAAAGAATTAAATAAAATGCTTTGATTGCTGAGTTATCATAAAGACATAAAGAGAAGGGATTTCAAGATGATGTGTCAGAATTGTTCCTTAATGTGCCTGTCACACTGTCCCGAAATTGACATCAGATGGGCACACGATAAAGAAAATGTTCAAATTCGGCTCTGATCGTATAAACATCGGGCCATTCGTGATGGCATCTTAGGCCATCGTGTGACTGCCGGTGGAGTTTCTCAGGATCTGGCATCAACTTCGTGACCGGTTCCAAAACTTGCCGGAAGGCCTTGCGAAGGTTCATTTTCGTGTTGAGTTTGTGTGTCTATTTTGCCCTTCGTAAGGCCTTCGTGGTGGCATCTTGTCAAATCGTGTAAGCTTCGTCTATACTTTGTGTGATCATCAGTGCCATTGGGCCTATTTCGCCTCACGAAGACAATACGAGGGAAACAAGAAGCTTCCCGATGGTCTTAGGAAGGCAACACGACTACGTAAAGCCCTCGCAATGATGTTGTGTAGCCATCTTATTACAGTACGATGGCATCGAGATGCGACCACGGTGTCAGCGAAGACAGCCGAATGTGGGTAATTCAAACGTTTCCCATGTGTCATGGTAACGTCCTGCCTCTGAACATCTTCTTCAGTCAGTCCTGACAAAATCTAGAGAGCACTTAATCACAATTTAGTTCCTGCAGAATAGCAATCTTTGATGATGAGACAACCAGGAAAAAGAAGGCAGCAGCATTGCTTCTTTTGTTTCACCTCAAAGAACATGATGAGCAACTCTTACAGGCCCAGCACCTTCTCTTACAGGGCAGGGGCAAACAAAGGTGAAGGAGGAAACCGAGGTCTACGTGGGTCAGAAAATGGCTGTCTGACAAAAGAAGAGAACGATATGGCCACTATAGCACTCTTCTTAATGAGCTGAAGATGAGAAGGCTTTCTTCAACTACACAAGACTTCCAAGAGGCCTCTACGATGAGGTCCTACGAAGGATAGAAGACCGAATAGAGAAGAAGGACACATGGTACAGAAAATCTCTACCTCCTGGTCTCAAGCTGTCCATCACTCTACAACATCTGGCCTGCGGTGACAATTATCCAAGCCTGCCCTACAACTTCAGAGTTGCTCCAAACACCATCTCCCTCATCATTAATGAAGTCTGCGATGCCATCAAAGCCGAGTTTGCTGCTGAGGTGATCCAGTGTCCTACTACAACTGAAGAGTGGACCGCCATTGCTGAGCAGTTTGAGAAGAGATGGCAATTTCCACACTGCTGTGGTGTGCTCTGGATGGCAAACATGTGGCGATCACCTGTCCTTGGAATACTGGCTCTGTGTACAGAAACTACAAGGGCTTCTTCTCCATTGTTCTCATGGCCCTGGTCGACGCAGACTACAAGTTTCTCTGGATTGATGTCGGCTCTGATGGTTCCAGCAACGATGCCAGTATCTATAATGGGTCAGAACTCAAGGAAGGCATTGAGAGCACGAACAAAACATTCAAGATCCCTGAAGAAAAGTATTTACCTGGTGATGCTGAGGAGACCTGGAACCCTCTGGGGACTGCTCTGGAGTCTTACTTGGACCGACATCTTTCTTCGATTTTCTCCCCCGTTTCTCACTGGTTGGAATGAATGAATGAATGTATATTGTTTTATTGCGCATCGACAGCTAAGGTCATTTAGCGCGCAATTAAATTTAATTATTCATGATCCCTGGGTAAACCAACCAGTACTAGGCTAGAAAATGTGCCTTGCCCAAGGGCACTCCACCATGACCGTAGTGCCACACTGGTTGGAAACTCAGTGCATTCATCTTGGACCTGTAATATCTCGGTTTCCTCCGATTTCCTCTTCTGAGTTCTGTATTTTACAGCCATCTTTCTCCCTTGTCCTCTCCCTGCCTTAGGTGGCATGTAAACGTTGAATCAAAGTTGATTTCAATTTGCAATAAAGTTGCAATGGACTGTGTACTCCGCTGACAATAACATCCGATCAGAAATTGAATTTCCGGTCAAAGGTGTGTTTACCGTCGGCAGGTCACGTGAAGCATTCGTGACTTTGTTCTTAAGCATTGTACTCCCAATATCACGTTGTGTAGCCATCGTGTAGCCTTCGTGTGGCCTTCTTGTGACCTTCCTAATAAAAATTCACAACTTCATGTTGCTTTCGTGTTTGACTCCGTTGCCATCGTGTGACCTTCTGTAGGCATTGTACTTGCTTCGGCACTCAATTGCTAGTTAATCAAGTTCGGGGCCGTCTTCGCACGATATTCAAAATTCCATATTTGTATGGCCATCTGGTGTCAATTTCGGGACAGTTTGACACGAGCATAAATGACCTTCTATAAATAATTATTCAAGTCATAGGGATTGGTTGAAAAACATGGCCAAAAAGGGTGTATAATAACAAAACTTAAAAATCTCTGCTCTGAAAGTTTGTGTCCAATAAGGGTGACCCTCTACTGAAAGGGTTCAAGCTATATTGGTTGGTTAAAAATATGGCCACATGGTGTCATCAAAAAAGGGGTATATATGGCAAAACTTTAAAATTCTTCAGTTCTAAATGTGCTTGTCTGGTTTCAAGATAATTCAGCAGAAATGTTCCTTAGATCATTTTAGGCCCTCTAACATTTTCAAGGCTTATGGATTGAATTTAAAACATGGCAGTCAGGCTACATCAGAAAGGGGGGTAAAATGACAAACATTTTAAATTGACAGAATGTCCCTCATAAACTTCAGAACCAAGAGGAGTTGCATAATATTATCAGCTTGTTCAGATTCTATTTATTTTACAGAGCTGATTTTTTTACAGTCCATTCAGGGAGCATCGATCAGTTTCATGCCAGGCCCCAGTTGCTCAGTCGGTAGCACCATGGGCTGTCAATCCAGGGGTTGCGAGTTCAAAATCCAGATCAGCCAACATTCTTTCTGTTGTTTGACAAAGGTCACTGTTACAAGCATCTTTCGTCTTCCACCAAACAGTCTATGTGGAAAAGCAGCCAGTTGCTTTGAAAGTATGTTGTGTGGAGTACTGGTGCGAGAAATCCAGAAAACACATAAGAAGGTGAACTGGCTACCATGATATGACTGAAACATTGTTGAAAACAGCATTAAACCCCAATCAATAAACCAACCATCAGTTTCACTGATTTAAATGTCTTGCAAAGTTTTAGCTTTTTTCCACATAAAAGAAATCTACCGCAGCTGACTTTGAACACATCTCGGTAACTCTTTCCCTCATACGACAATTCTGCAGCAGACGACTTTGAACATATTTTGAAAAAAAATAGAAAATCTCTATAATTGAATGGATAACCTATGATGAAAAGTGGAAAACATTGTGTCAAAAGGAGAAATTGCTTCTTTTGAGCAATTTCTTATTTTGTCACTATGTTTTCAAAAAGCTGTCTGCTGCAGAGGCGTCAGAAAGCGTCTATATGAGGGAAAGGGTTAAAATTAAAGTGTGGGGAAAATTCAGAGGTCTCAGAAAGCGTCTGTATGTAGAAAAGGGTTAAAAGGATAATTACTGCAGAGAGGTATTATCTTTTCTGTAGCAGTGAAAAGGCTTAACCCTTAGACACATGCAGACACATTTTTAGACGACTTATGAAATCATTGTGGCCAAAGAACCAATAACCCATAATGGTTAAGTTACCCTTTTGTCAAAAGTCTTCTGCTGCAAATGTATGAGGGAAAGGGTTAATCTGTCATCAGATTATCAGATTATAACAACTTTTGATGATCATGCAGCAGATGGCCAAAATCTTGGGAAAAGGAAGATTGATTTATAAAGTGCAATTGCTTCTCTTTCCTACAATGTTGAGTAACCTATGAAGTTATAAATTAACTTGATCAAACTTTTTCTCTCTACTGATGATATTAACCTTGGTCATCATACAACAAATCTGCAGCAGACAACACTGATTACATCAAGGCATAAATATGAAAACTCTCTATAAATGATAGTACATGTTGTATCATCAAAAAGAGTTGAAAACATTCAGGTTAACCCTTTCCCTCATATAGACGCTTTCTGACGCCTCTGCAGCAGACGGCTATTTGAAAACATAGTGACAAAAGAAGAAATTGCACAAAACGTGCAATTTCTCCTTTGGCCACAATGTTTTCCACTTTTTGTCATAGGTTATCCATTCAATTATGGAGATTTTCTATTTTTTGACAAATTACGTTCAAAGACGTCTGCTGCAGAATTGTCTTATGAGGGAAAACATTCAGGTTAAAGCCATCTTGTGCAAATGCCTCTGCAAGGGTATACTCTTTCCCACACAACAAAAGACGACTTTGAAAACATCTATGCAAAAATATTGATAATCTCAATAAAAGAAAGATTAATTATAAAATAGCATAGAAAACATTGTGACAATAGGAGAAATTGCTAATTATGAACCATTTCTCCTTTTGTCACAATTGTTTTTGAAAGGCGCAGGTGTGAAAGGGTTAAATTTCATGTTATTTGTATTTTTTAGGATCCTAATGTTGGACGCATGATAAGGAACAGAAATGGAAGGTATTTTAGTACAGTGAATTTCTCTTTAATCATTTACCATATGCATACACAATTTTGACACATTTAGATAATTTAGATTTAGTCCGAAAACTGAATTTAGACGTGTTGGTGAATTCGGGCCCTGATGCAGACATACATGTTGTAAAACATTGTAGCAAAAGGAGAAGGGCTCATATTGATCATTTGTTCTGTTTGCCAAAATATTTTCAACTCTATATTATAAGTAATCTTTCATTTATATGTATAAATGTTTTCCATACTTTTGCCAAGATGATATAAGTGTCATCTGCTGCAGATTTGTTGTTGTGGAAAAGAACCCTTTTCCCCAAACAAAATCGGACAGTAGATGACTTTGAAAACTTCTTGGCAAATATATGGAAACTCTTAATAAATGAAAGAACAATTGTTGAAAAAAGTTGAAAACATTGTTTTTAAAAGTTGTTTGCTGCAGAAACATCAGAAAGCATCTGAAACTCTGAATGAAGGAAAAGATTAATAGATACCAGATGTTTTATTATTTGTTAAAGGGTGTAAATCACAAAATCTAGTATCACTGACTTAACACATGTCCTGCTATGCCTTGCTTTCCCCCAATCAGATGCTTTCTGGCGCCTCTGTAGCAGAAGAATTTTGAAAACATTGTGGCAAAAGGAAATTTTGCACAAATGAGCAATTTTTCACACTTTTGCAGATTTTTTCAACTTTATTCAGTTAGTGTTCTCCCATTTAACCCTTTCCTTTATACACTAAATCTGCAGCAGACCACTTTGAAATCATTTAGTCAAAAGTATGGAAACACTATAATTGAAAGAACAATTATTGAATAAAGTTGACAACATTATTGCAAATGGAGAAATTGTTCGGTATAAGTAATTTCTCATTTTCTCACAATGTTTTCAAAAGACGTCTGCTGCAGAGGCATCAGAAAGCAGTCTATATATTGGTAAGGGTTAAAGACATTTTAACTTCATCCAGTAATGGTTCTCCCATTTAACCCTTGCCCTTATACACTAAATCTGCAGCAGAGGCATCAGAAAGCAGTCTATATGTTGGTAAGGGTTCAAGACGTTTTCCATATTTTTGCCTAGATACATAGTTGTCTGCTGCAGACTTGATGTGTGTAAGAAAGTGTTAACCCTTTCCCTCATATAGACGCTTTCTGATGCCTCAGACTCTGCAGCAGACGGCCTTTTGAAAACATAGCGAAAAAATAAGAAATTGCTCAAAACAAGCAAATTCTCTTTTTGCCAGAATGTTTTCCACTTTTAGTTATAGGTTATCCATTTAATTATAGAGATTTTCTATTTTTTGATAAAATATGTTCAAAGTCGTTTGCTGCAGACTTGATGTGTGTGAGAAAGGGTTAAACAACATTTGTGAACCATTTATACTGCAGTGTAATCTTGGTCTACATTGTTTGCTTCTCATGTATTAATTTCTTATAAACAAGTTATATTCAGTAGATAGGCAAGGACTTATGCGAATGGGTTAAAAGAATGAAGGTTATGTAAATTAATATAGTTTTACCATATATCAAACATCTTCCTTAAATATGCTTTGTAAATAATTAATACATTATAACAATGAATTTTCTAAAAAAAAAACTGGCCTTTTTTAACCCTTTCCCTCATACGACAATTTTGCAGCAGACAGCTTTGAACATATTTTGTCAAAAAGTAGAAAATCTCTATAATTGAATGGATAACCTATGACTAAAAGTGGAAAACATTGTGGCAAAAGGAACCTTTGCCACTATGTTTTCAAAAAGCTGTCTGCTGCAGGCGCGTCAGAAAGCTTCTATATGAGGAAAAGGGTTAAAGGTTATCTAATGACTAATTACCTTTGACGACTACATAATTGTTGTTTTGTAGGTCTGTGTTTGAATGGTTTCAACAGGGGCTTAAAGTTCAGGTAAGTACCTGGATGTCCTTTGGTTATATTCTTCATACAAATGAATCCCAGCAGATAGCACACATATATTGAAAACTGTGTGGTAAAAGGAGAAATTGCTGAAAACAATCAAATTCTGCCTTTCCATCAATGTTTTCAATTCTGTTTCAAAATTATAATTCAAATTTTCCAGATATTTCACTTCTTTCTTAACCCTTTCCCTCATATAGACGCTTTCTGACGCCTCTGCAGCAGACGGCTTTTTGAAAACATATTTTGAAGAAATTGCACAAAACGTGCAATTTCTCCCTTTGCCACAATGTTTTCCACTTCTTGTCATAGGTTATCCATTCAATTATGGAGATTTGCCATGTTTTGACAAAATATGTTCAAAGTCATCTGCTGCAGAATTGTCGTATGAGGGAAAGGGTTAAGACATTTTCCAACCAGCCGACTGTTTACCCTCTCCCTCCATACAATAAATCTACAGCAGACGACTTTGAAAGCGTGAAGTTAAAAATGTTAAAATTCACCCTGAATGAAAGACTAATTAGTAAGTAGAGTTGAAAACACTGGCAAATTAACCCTTTCCCTCATATAGACGCTTTCTGACGCCTCTGCAGCAGACGGCTGTTTGAAAACATAGTGACAAAAGAAGAAATTGCACAAAACGTGCAATTTCTCCTTTTGCCACAATGTTTTCCACTTTTTGTCATAGGTTATCCATTCAATTATAGAGATTTTGTATGTTTTGACAAAATATGTTCATAGTCGTCTGCTGCAGAATTGTCGTATGAAGGAAAGGGTTGAGAAATTGCTCATCATCAGAAATTTCTCATTTTGACATTGTTTTTTCAAAGGTGTCTGCTGCAGATGCGTATCATATCAGAGAAAAAGTAAATTTAACCCTTTCGCGTATACAGACACTTTCTGACGCCTCAGCAGTAGACAACTTTTTGATAACATTGTGGCAAAAAGAGAAATGTCTGCGCTTGAAGCATTGCACCTGTTGCCACAATGTTTTCAACTCTATTCAATAATTAAACTGTTATTTATTGAGATTTTTCATGTTTTACATGTATGTTTTCAAAGGTATTTGCTACAGATTTTATGAATGTGGGAAAGGGTTAATACCAACTGTTTACTGACTTATTTGTGTCATAGTTAGATTATCTGCCTTGAGAGCTGGAGTCTAAAGTTTTCACTTAAATCAGGTCATTAACCCTTTCCTCAATATAGACGCTGTCTGACGCCTCTGCAGCAGACGGTTTTTGAAAACATTATGACAAAAGGAGAAATCGCTCAAAACGAGCAATTTCTCCTTTTGCCACAACATTTTCACTTTTGTTCAGTAATTATACCTTCATTTATCGAGAATTTCTGTGTTTTTGACAAAATATATTAAAAGTTGTCTGCTGCAGACTTGTACAGATTTGTTGTATGAGGAAAATCTGCAGCAGACGACTTCCAAAACATCTGGTTAAAAAAATGGTAAACATCTATAAATGAATATTTAATTATTGAACAGAGTTGAAAATATTGTGAAAAAAAATTGCATGCTGCAGAGGTGTCAGAAAGGATCTGTACGCTGGAAAGAGTTCAGAAATTAAGTGTTAAGAGTTAAGTGACCATAGATTTAACCCTTTCCCTCATACGACAATTCTGCAGCAGACGACTTTGAACGTATTTTGTCAAAACATAGAAAATATCTATAATTGAATGGATAACCTATGACAAAAAGTGGAAAACATTGTGGCAAAAGGAGAAATTGCACGTTCTGGGCAATTTCTTCTTTTGTCACTATGTTTTCAAAAAGCCGTCTGCTGCAGAGGCGTCAGAAAGCGTCTATATGAGGGAAAGGGTTAACCCATTCCCACCTATAGAGGCACTTTGCCACATCTGCAGCAGACAACTTTTGAAAACATCATCATCACACAAAAGGAGAGATTGCTCAAAACGAGAAATTTCTCCTTTTGTCACAATGTTTTCAACTTTTTCAGTAATTATACCTATAATTCTCTTTAAAGATTTTACATATTTTTGAGTAGACATTTTCAATGTCGTCTGCTGCAGATCTGCTGTATGAGGTAAATTGTTAAAAAAGGGTTGTACAGTAGTTGATTCCTTCATTGACAATGGATTGTTCGGATAACAGTATAACTAATGCACCAATACAGGATAATCTTATTTTCAGTGAGGCATTTTGGTAATAATAAAGTTTGGTTAGATTTATGAATTTCAATTAAGTAATAAAATATGTCTTGATAAGTTTGTATGGTGTCCTGCATCTGGTACCTGTTAGTGTCACTTAACCCTTTTTCACATGCAACAAATCTGCAGCAGATGACCTTGAAAATGTCTTGGCATAAGTGTGAAAAATCCCAATAAATGAGAGTTGAATTATTAAATAGAGTTGAAAACACTGGCATAATGAGAAATTACTCATTATGAGCAATTCATTCTATTGCCAGTGTTTTCAAAAGTCTTCTGCTGCAGAGGCATCAGAAAGCATCTTTATGTGGAAAAGGGTTAACCCGTTCCCTCATACGACAATTCTGCAGCAGACGACTTTGAACATATTTTGTCAAAAAATAGAAAAACTCTATAATTGAATGGATAACCTATGACTAAAAGTGGAAAACATTGTGACAAAAGGAGAAATTGCTCGTTTTGAGCAATTTCTTCTTTTGTCACTATGTTTTCAAAAAAGCCGTCTGCTACAGAGGCACAGAAAGCGTCTATATTAGGGAAAGGGTTAAGAATATTAATTTTATGAATATGAATTACAGATGTAATTTAAATGTGTCTTGATAAGTCAGTATGGTGTCCTACATCTGGAACATATGGTTAGTGTCAATTATGGATATCTGTGGTCTAATCAAGTAGAACTATTTTCAACATGTGCTCTGATTTCAAGGTCTGGTTAATCATTGATAAGTAGGTGCCATGTTTCTTTGATGTGTTAAAGGGTTGTATAAGAAAGGCGGCAAAATGCAGAAACTATAACTGACCAATGAGGTTGATCATTATTTATTAGTTCATTAATTTTTATGCAGTAAAAGATGTATGAAAGAGTATGATTGGAAAGAATGATTCTAGGTGAAGTAGTGTGACCAAATTGTCACATGTTCACTTATTTAAAGGAAATTTTGTTTAAGTGTGAGATCAGATTATTTTGAAATTAGAGAAATCAGTTTAAGAATTTGAGGCAATCCGTTTGGAACTCAGACTTTAGAACTTATACCTTAGATGTTATTGTGAAATTATTCAGTTTATATTTAAATGCAGACGGATATTTCAAATGAATATAAATAATAAAGGATAAATGAAAATATGTTAATTAATATGAAGTTGCATTATTAGTGAAAATGTCCCCTGGTGATATACAGTGAATTTAATCCTTTATATAATAATCTTTTAGACTCTTATGTGAAATTGGCAAGTTATATTTATTTGTTTTGAATATGCCAAGGAAGGACTCAACATAAATATTCCAGTGTCAAAATATGAAAATGTTTTTTAATGGAAAAATTTGAAGAAGTGGCCAAATTGTGTTAATGGACAAAACAACAGATGTGTTTGCAACTTTATTTGGGTTTGCAAAAAGTGCAAAGTACTGGTTTCTGAACCAATGCGAAGAAACAAAATTAAATATAGAAGTGCTAACGTCATTTTTTGAAAATCGGTTTGGACCATTATATTCAATACACAATAATCAAGCAGTATAGTTGACTTTGTGGAAGACGCTGTAGCCTGTTGTTATGTAAATCACACATGTGAATGGAGGAAATAAAATAAGAACACAAATGTGTGTGAGCCAGAATAAAGTTTATCTAAGACTGTCAGCCTGTCAGGCAGTGGAAATATACTGCAGAGTTCTGCATGCATCTAAAAATAGAGCCAGTGGTCAGCTGGTCAGTTGGCGGGAAATATGTTACAACAAACCTAATAGAAATCAACAGATGTTAACAGAAAGGAAGAGGTGCTAGAAGGGATTGATGTATTCATGGTGGTAGGTACAACCATTTTCTATCGATTGCTACTTTGGAAATTCCACTTGTTATGTTAATGTAAAGAAATGGGACACCATCCCAGGATCCATCATAATCAATAGGGTTGCAGGCCTTATAATCCTCAATGGGCATAATAATGGAATAGCTAAAGATAAATGGGTGAAATGTGAACACAATTTTGGATGAAGAAAATCTTAATATAATAATTATTCCCCCAGCAAACATGCACCATTGCTAAAATAAAGTATCATAACATCCAAGGGTTAGGTATGATTGATCCAATTAGGACTTACAAATAAAATTTCTGCTATAAGAGAAAGATCATGCAATAGATAATATCAATAAATATGCACCTTGCATGCAATTAATGAATCCTGCTAACAATTGGATACATATAAAACAGAATGAACCAGTAGCAAAAGTTGATGTTACAAGGACAAGAAATAGTGTAGGGAGGTTTGGTGAAACATTGTGGAGAGTGAAGTGAACAAAGATGATAGTTAATGTAATATAGACCAATAGGAATTGATTTGTCAGTGTTTAATTTAGATGGAAACCAAAAGTTACAACTTTTGATGATAGAATAGGGATGTGTTCGCAACTTGTACTGCAAAAGTTACAACTTTTGATGATAGAATAGGGATGTGTTCGCAACTTGTACTGCAGAATTAGGTCATATAAAATATTTCTCACATTGAAGACTTGGAGAAACACAGGTTTATATATAATATATTACATTATGGCAAAGTCCCGCAGTTTTAGTAAGGATCAAATCGGGCGATCATCAGTTGGCAATTGATTACAGTGAGGTGAATAAAGTAATCCAGTCTATCAGTTTTCAAATTAATGTACTCCTTTTCAAGATGTGGTAGATTCATTTGGTCAATCGAAGTCTTCATTTTACTCTGTTTTGGATATGGCGCAAAGGCTTTTACCAAATACCTTTAAACCCAGAAACTGGATTCAAAATGCATCAAAGAGCCTTATGAATTTAATCGTCTTCCTTTTGGTCTTATGAAAAGTGCTTCAGTATTCAGCATGGTTATGAATGAAATGTGAAGGAGTTTAAGTTACAAATATGCATTGGCATACATTGAACAAATTGATGATTATAAAATGTGTGTGGACAAGTGAATGTCAAGAAGACTATTATGACCTGAAGGAAAGATTGACATCTGCACCTATTCTTGTATTCCCTGATTTCAGTAAAGAATTCCTATTGTTTATTGATGCCTCTGGTCAGGCAATAGGATGTATTCTTGGGCAAAAGGGATGAAAAGGGCGTGAAAAGGTTATATCATATGCAGGAAGATCATTAGAACCTGTAGAGCATAAATGGGGTATATCATTATATGTGAAGTAGAAGAGCTAGCATTAGCTAGCAAAATGTTCACACTTTCCTAGGTAATTCTAAATTCAAGGTTTATTAGTCGCCGGGCAGAAGCCCGCGACTTCTATTTTTAATAGCTTTTCGGAAATCACATGGGAGGGCGGCTTATTATTAGAAAGAAACAAATCTAGATGATTTGAACATATTACAATTGTGGTTGTTTTCGAACACTAATAAATGACACATCTAAAATGAAATAAATATTCCGATTTTTTAATGTTTGCAGTTTTTTTTTATTTCACTCGCATTTAAGTTTTTTGTCTTATTTACGAAGACAAAAGTGGTCCCTTCAAGACGTGAACCAACACCCCCTAATGCAGACTCTTATGTGTCATCATTGAGGTCAATTTCGGATTCTCCTTTTAATAGCAATTTTAACTTACTAAATGTTGTTTTCATGTTCAAAGAGATGTCTTGATTTGTGTAGAATTCATTTAATAATGTTAATCCATGAATATCTAAAGTAGGAACTGTTTCTAAGCTAAATATAGACCCTATTCTGTTGTGTAGTTTCGTGACCTTTAACATCGATTTTCGCGCATGCGCATTTCGATATGAAAAAGCGAGTGATATTATTTTATTTTAGACAAGTACAAGACGAATGTTTGACGCAAAGCGTCAAAGAGAAGCCGCAATATTTCGTTGTACATGTAGAAATAAGAAAAAAAGAACATTTTGAAATCCACAAACAATAGAACAATTTAAACTGTAGACGGTAATGCTGATATATTTCTCCTTTTGAAGACTTTTGTTTTCTTCAAATTACCTCCCTTTAAAGCAATACCAGGATATTTACCTTGTGATTCGAATAAGATTGACAAACATTGAAATTATATGAATGAATACTATTATTTAAATAAGTAACAACAGCAAAATTAAATTTAAGCCAAATAAATGTGTACACATTTCGTTAATTTTTTATAGATACCCTAATGTATAGGTATGTATATAAAATTTATAACCAAATGTTTTCATTACTGCGTTCCTAATGATTGAATAGACTAAGGAAAGTCAAGAATACATAAATAAATCAAGCAGTCTTTTCCGGCGACACTGATGCCTTGCATCAACTTTCTCTTGTATATATAATTATATAAGAAAAATAAGAAATGGTAGAGACGGTAAACAAGATGGTGGCATATGTAAATACCCTGTTTGGATGACCGGTGAAAAGCTGTGTGGTCAAACAGAACGTCAATAGATCGGAGCTGCGTTCAATAACTGCACCGTTAATTAAACCTTTTCCACATATAGACGTTTTCTGACGCCTCTGCTGCATACGACGTTTGATAAAGTTGTGGCAAATGGAGACGTTGCTCCCTATAAACATTTCTTTCTTTTTCCACAAAGTGTTCAGCTCTAATCCGAACCTAAACTATTGAATAAACAGAGTTTAAATGTCGTCCGCGTCAAAAGTGTTGTATGTGGGTAAGGGTTAACCGTTCACAGCCACTTCGTTCTAGCGAAAGAAGACTGTTGTTACGGGAAATCCCCACGGAAACAGGCCGGTTGTTCGCCTTACATGTTATAGTTAGGATGGTTATCGATCGTATAGTTTGATTGTTTGGTGTTTTACGCCACTTTCAACAATTTATCATTTACATCACGGCGTTTCCTGGGTAAGTTACAAGTACTACTGGTCTATTTATCCTGACAACAGTCAGTCAGTCAGTCGTATAGTAGTGCTCTAGCCCCACAACCCTGAGAGGACAGCCATTTCTACCATTTTAAAGTCCCGGCCAGGGATCGAATCCGCTACCTCCCGTACTCGGGGCGGACACTCTACCACTACACCAATATATAGATACCCTAATGTATAGGTATGTATATAAAATTTATAAGAAAATGTTTTCATTACTACGTTCCTAATGTTTGAATAGACTAAGGAAAGTCAAGAATACATAAATAAATCAATGCAGTCTTTTCCGGCGACATTGATGCCTTGCATCAACTTTCTCTTGTACTGTTCATATATAGCTTTTAGGAAATTAACCGAAAAAATATCGAAATTATAGGTTAGGGAGATGGGATGTATTTTTACAAGGTAATCAATATGTAGTTAATTACAAAGCAGGTAAACACAGACTTCCCAATAGTCGTCGGTCCGACCAGGGACACTATATTACAATTGTAATATGGCAACGGGTGAAAAAGGCCAATTCCTAAAAAGGCCCAATTTTAATCCCGGTAAAATAAAGGCGTCATTTGTATTTATCCTTTCTTGTTACTTGTTGGTTAAATTGGTATTATAATCATAACTAATCATATAATAGAATGTATTTGCACAGTTGTTTCATGTGGCTACATAATCCATATTTAAAGGGACTGAACACCATAATGGTCCAAAATCGTTATATTTTATACTTATTCTATTAAATCCAAAATACGTCGATATATATGTAACAGAATGTTGTAGAAGATTGTACAAGTCTTATTTTTCATTATTTCATAGGAAATAAGCAGTTAAAAAAACGTCCCCGTGTTTTCCCGTTTAAAAATACCGTGGAATTTCCTCTTGCCCATTTGAATTTGTGGATTCAATTCGGCATTCTCTAACACTATCGACTCATTACATTCATGTATGCATGAGTGTAAGGAACAACAACTCTGGGAAGGAGATTGTCAATTCGGTTGTAGTGATCACGTGATAAATATACAGCGATATTTTTAGATTTACTGGGTTACTAACCCAGTAGATTTTACAATGCAAAATAACGAAAAATCTCCGCAATATTAATAGAGTGCATATATTGTAGTACATCAGTCAGCAAATCTCAATGCCTTACATGCAAAAACATCAAGGTAATAGCAATTTTTAACAATTTACTTTTTTTTTTCGCTTTTTCTCATATGGGATTCAGTCTCTTTAAAACTTCTATCTACTCCAAATATCTTTAATCACAGAGAATAAAGTGTAATGTTTGTTGTTATGTAAAATGTGAATGGAGGAAATAAATAAGAATACATCATGTGAGCTAGACTACTGTGATAGGCAGTGGAAATCAAATGTACTGCAGGGTTCTGCATGCATCTAAAAATAGAGACAGTAGTCAGCTGGTCAATTGGCGGCAATATGTTACATCTCCCTCATTTTCAAATGATAGAATTATACATATTATGAGGTCAGAACATTTTAACAAGTTACCAATACAATTAATAATTAAAGCATTGTACAAGTGTTGAAAATACAAATGCAAACAATAGTGATAATGCATTATAAAAGAATAATTTAACAATGCATCAAAACGAGATAAACATTGATAAGTGTGATGTATACGCTTATTCATGTGCTAATCCATTCAGAGCTTTTGAAAAGCTTGTTAGGTCTTCTTGACCTGATCATGTTTGATAAGGGTCGTTGGGAATTTCTTGACCTTTAGGATTCTGGGAATCTTTTATTGGAGTTTGGCTTTGGGGTTCCTGAGGGAAATTATGATCCTTTTCGTTAGTTGTGGGATCTGGATCATTTTGTAATTCATGGGGAGGATTTTGATTATTTTCCAAAATTGTTCCTGGATTTAGTAATTTTCTATTACGACGATATTGTCGACCATTTTCACAATGAACTATATATGATCTATTGCTGTAAATATCAGTCACTTTTGCTTGTTTCCACGTCTTTTCTACTAGCATATAAACAGGGTCATTTACCTGAAGGGGTGAAAGTGACTTTGACATTCTGTTACATTCAAAGGTGCCTGTCGCGGGTATACATTAAGCCTTTTGTTAATCCTTTTGGTGATGTTTATCTTTTTGAACATTCTTACTATTAACCCTTTCCCTCATATAAAAGCTTTCGAATGCCTCTGCAGCAGACGGCTTTTTGAAAACATAGTGACAAAAGTAGAAATTGCATAAAACATGCAATTTCTCCTTTTGCCACAATGTTTCCCACTTTTAGTCATAGGTTATCCATTCAATTATGGAGATTTTCTATGTTTTGACAAAATACGTTCAAAGTTGTCTGCTGCAGAAGGTGTATGAGGGAAAGGGTTAACATTTTTTTTTAAATATTTGCTGGTAACTGAACTAGATTTTGTTCTTTTGCCCATCAGCAATTGTGATGGTGAGTAACTGGAATGTTCTATGTTATAAACAGACCCTTGTGTATATAAAGGGGTAAGACAGACCCGAAACGGGATTTGTATAATATAGGTTTATTCAGTATAACAACCACTAGTGCGATCATAGAAATACATGTACAGTCAATAATTTTTTTCAGACATGGATTCTATTCATAATATTAAATTATAATTTCAAAAGTCAAAAGTCAAATTCATAATGTGCATACAAATACATTTTCAGTTTGATCAGTATTAAGCTAAAACATTTTATCAGGAGACATGAACACACATGTTTACAATTACCGATTGAAGTTTAAAAGTAAATGTAATTTTATCTTCAATGCAACACACAGACCGACACACTGCAGTAAAGTATATCAATCAATTCTTCCTTCTTCCCATAGAAAAGTGAATGTTTGACCAGTCAATTCCAATTAGATGTCAAAGTCAATTACTACCCAAGTGAAAATATGTGCGGGAATCCCGGCGGGATAAAAGTACGGGATTCCCAATTGGGATCCCGGCAAATCCCGGTCGGGATCCCGGTTAGAATCCCGATCGGGATAAAAGTATGGGATTCCCAGTTGGGATCCCGGCAAAATCCCGATTAGATTATGGGATAATCAGCCGGGATCCCGGTTCAAATCCCGATCTGAGTTAATCCAAAACCGTGATCAAGCTATATATATATATCTATTCAGACCAATCAAATTTCTCCAGACTTGTGTGATCACAATAAACAGTTCATTTTTTAAGCAAATGAACTGTACACATACTCATGTATTAAATATAAAACATACCACATTTAAACTTAACTGAATTCCTTTAATAACAGCTTTTTTACCATGATAATTAAAACAAAAATGAATTTACATTACATCACATGGTTCCCTTTTATAACTATTTCTATTTAATAATGAATGTATATTGTTTTATGGCGCATCGACAGCTAAGGTCATTTAGCGCGCAATTACATTTAATTATTCATGATCCCTGGGTAAACAAACCAGTACTAGGCTAGAAAATGTGCCTTGCCCAAGGGCACTCCAACATGACCGTAGTGCCGCAACTGGGGCTCGAACCCGGGACATCCGGTTTCGAAATCCCCGACGCTAACCACTCGACCACAGCGGATTCCTTTCTATTTTATAAACATTTAATCGTTAATTTTTGCCCTTATATTTCCCATTCCTTATTCCACGGATTTTGTCATTCAGTTTGTAAACAATTTTTTCGGTCCAGAATCTTGATTTTTCCTCCTCGGAGCTCTCCTTCATGTAATGACTGAATATCTGGCCTGAAAAAGATGCATTAAAAATGGAGGAGTGTCAAATTAATTAAGGTGCAAGTGTTTTTACAATAATACAAATTAATTGTTAATTGACAGACTAGAAAAACACACTGTTTTTAAGCTTATCCTGAATTAATCCAAACTAAAAATTGTGTGCGTCTTATGTATAATTTAAAATCTATTTTAAAGACAGTTAAACAATCAACAGGATTTTTAATATCTGTTGATTGTTTAACTATCTATTTAAGTGAACTATTTGATAAAGTTGGTAAGTTGTTAAGCCATATATTATAGTCTTTAATACTGCATGTCTATAAATACAGCTGTTGAGCATAAAGTTGCTTATAACTATTTGTTATAGGTGGCACAGAAGCTCACATGCTCGATCAGTATTAATTTCCAAAATTAACGAAATTATACGCTGCAGATATATTGAACAATGTTCCATGCTACATATGAGTTTATAAATATACTTATTTTAACTTCACATAAGTTTACTTTCCTCTGAAATTTACCATAATCAATATTTTGTATATATGAACCTTAAAATCAAACAAAGCAATCTCATGATCCTTACTTCTTAAAGCCCTTCTCATATTAGGAGCCATTTCCTTCTTCGTCTTCCCATGGCCATAGACAGTCATGTCTGCACAGTCTTCTGCCGACACCAGGAACTCCAATAGGTTTAAACCCAGCTTTTCTGGGGTACAGCTCTGCTCCAAACATCTCTTCAAATCTTCCCCACGCATCTGTACCCCATACTTTGCCTCTCCAAGATATACCAAATCTAGATATTTTGTAAATAGAAAAAATATGTAAACAACTAAACATGTACTAACTTAGATCTAGGTTCATTCCTTCTCTAGCCATGTGCATGGTTTTTACATTGTTGTGAATCACAATTTGTAACTTATATATGATAGCCAAACACTAGGGGGCCAAACAATGTGTTTCAAATGTTTTTGTTGATGTTTTAAGGAGTTCTGACTAAATATTTCTTTAATTTTTAAAATCATGACTTTTATCTGTTTGTGATAAAACGGCACTCATACTAAATGTAACAAATATAATAACTGATTATATAGAGGATCTTACATTCGTGCTTATTTGATATTGTTTTTATGAAACGAATATGACGCTCGGCATAGCCTCGCGTCATATTCGTTTCAGAGTTTCATAAAAACAATATCAAATAAGCACGAATGTAAGATTCTATTTATCACATAACACCATAAAAAGATTGTTTTCAATCTTTAAATCTATCTTTCTTCGCCCTCATATAAAAAGTGACCGAGTTCACCCCGAAGTTCTAATGCATACTTCCACTGTAAAAAATAGTCCCTATCAATAACCTTTTGATTTTATACAAAATTAGCAACAAGGCACTTATAACATTTCATTTATCGAGATTTATTCTCTTTAAACAATATTTTTAATAAATGCCGAAATTCAGAACAATTGTAAACAATATATAAATTATGCTGTCATTTAAAGTGATGTCACACTGGAGTCACACTGGAGTGATGTCACGTACGTGCTGTGAGTCGGCTATTTATGTAACTAGTTACATATGATATTTATGTCACTGCTTTATGTCACTCCTGAAGTGCAAGTTATGTGATAAAAGTAAATATTGCCTTAATTGAATTTAATCTTCATTTTAATTATTGTTGAAAAAATTACCGCCAACATCCTTTTCTACCACAATTACGCTCATCTCCAATTCCCTCAACTCTTCTTCAACTGGCTTGGACATTGTCTGTGGTGTTAATGGTGTATTGGTAACAGGTGAAGCTGGAGGTGGTGAGGCTACTGGCAATTGTATTGTAGGTGAGTTTAGTGGAGTCCCAGTAGTAGTGCCCAAAGAAGACCTTTTGTTACCCTGATAAAAGAAATTAAAGTTGATTATACATAAATGTTAATTTATCTAAAATGAATTTGATTTGATGATGTGGACAAGTCTTTTCCCCCCATTAAATTGATTGAAATCCTGCAGCACCAGGAATTATATGCCAGTCTTCTGCATATTTGATTTACTAAAAGGAAGTTTGCCAAGATATAATGTAGTCCAGCACATCTGTACATGTTTTAACCATAAATATTTGGCAGATTTCTCCTCTTAAAATAAAATCATCATTTCGATTTCTTTTAAACTTCACAAATGGTTTTTGATCAGTGGTAATCTTGTATATATTTGACATTTTAAAAATAAATTGAAAACAGATATTTACCTTATACATTAACTTTAAGCATTGATTGCACTGGAATGTCTTCAGCAATGGTTCAATCAATGAAAATATTTTATCTTGATTTGAGACCACCGTTTTAAGGTCTGCTTTAATGGTGGCCATTTCAGCTACAAGTTGATCTATCTGAAAAATGAACATTACATACTCAAAAATTAAGAGCTGTTCGAGTGAAATATCGCTGGACTATTCCAAATTTTATACTTATCAAATATGTATAAAATTAGCCATTAAAACATACAAAAGAGGTCAACAGACATATGTTTTTTCGACATTTTATATTTTTATTTCTAAGTACATGTTAATGTATTTTTACATCTAAAACACTTACAATTTTACAACACTATGCTGATCAAATTTATTTCAGACCCAGAGAATACTAACAAAGAAATCTACAATGCCATATATATTGCACACTTTAGCACATTTAAGTGTTGTAAAGATCTTTTTATTCCCTTCTTGTATTTCCTTTTTAAACAAATCTTGTTTTACGTGTAACTTTATGCGATGTAATAATTGTCATTTGCCATGTAACTGTAAAATTGTGTAACAAAACAGTTCAACTTTCATGTATTAACATGATAATATAGTTATGCATAGAAGAAACTGCTGAAGACGGTTAGGCCGGATTGTCACAGTTTGACCTTCAATATAAACAATACCAAGGTCAAGGTTACCATAGAAAACAATAGAACTTCTTATTGGTAACCTTCATGCCAAGGTTCAAGATTGTACCCCTTTCCATTGCTGAGATTTTGCTTAAACAGAAATTTTAACCAAAATGATTACAGACGGACAGTGCTATACAATATTAACACAGATGTGGTAAACTGTTTTATTGGCTAAGTATTTTTCGGGGGAAAATAAAAACAGCTATTTCATATATATTTTTTACAAAACATATTTAACTCAGAACTTGCCTTTGATGTCATGCTACAATCAGGAAGAACTTCCAAAGACATCCTACCCGAAGCCTCAGCCAAGACCTTTTCTTTCTGTCTTTTCAGTCTGGCTGCCTCCTTTTTGGCACTTTGAGCCTACAAAACAAATACAATTTATTACAGTATGTATTGATTAAAATAAAATATATTTTGAAAACAAGAAAATGTGTAAATGGAACACGGATGCCTTGGTTGGTAGACGGATTGACGAACAAACAGACAGACGAATGGATGGACACATGGAGGGTCACAACCTCCACTAGACATACATTTTTAATAATAGGTCTTTTGTGTTAAGTTTCATCATGATAGGACATCAACTTGACTTTAAAATTGCTTGACCAAATTCTTTAACCTGAGCGAAATGGATAAACAGAGGGCGGCAACTCCAATTAGACATATTTTTTAAACATAAGTATGTTGAAGATGATGCTTTGTGTTATGTTTCATTAAGATCCGACATCAACTTCAATAAAAACTACCTTGACCAAAAACATTAACCCGAGTGGAACATATGAATGAACACACAAACAAAGGGAGGGTCGCAACCTCCGTTGATTTAAAACAATGATATGTTGATGGCCATTTGTGTGAAGTTTCACTAAAAAACAATACCTCAACTTGAAGATCTTTCTATGGCGGCATTTGGGTGGCCAGGGCAGCTTTGCTTGGTACAAGTTCATTTTCTGTAAACGAAATAATATAACAGATTTCTATAATATTTAAAAAATATAGTATAAATGGTTAAGCTATATCTGTAATTGTTTTGAAAAAAAATGATTTGGTATGAATAAGTTTATAAATTGAAAATAGCCATAATTCTTAAACAAAACTTGACAGAGTTATGTATCCTTGTCGGTTGATGGAGGTAAGGATGATAAATAAGGCGAAAAATTGCCATTATTATTACAAAACCTTGACAGAGTTATGTGTTCTTGTCTGTTGCTGGAGGTCATGATGGTGAAAAAGTGTTGTAAGTTTCAAAGCAATATATGTAATGGTTTCGGAAAAAAGTAAATTGGTACCAAAAATTTAACTAAAATTCTAAGTCGCAAAAGGGCCATAATTCTTACAAAAAAATTATGAACTCTTGTCTGTTGATGGAGTTAATGATAGTGAATAAGTGTTGTAAGTTTCGAAGCCATATCTGTAATGGTTTTGAAAAAAAGTAAATTAGTATAAACTAGAACTATCACTGAATGTGATTAATACCCCCGAACATTGCCCTGATAGGAATTCCAACTTGTAGTTTTAAAGATAATCTCCTGACAAGAAAAAAATATAAGAAAGGGCAATGAAAATTATTCTACGAACAAGAAAATATAACAAAGGGCAATAAATCGATAATTAGCTAAAATAGAGAATGAAGTTTTATTGAATTCCATCCATAAGTTTTGAAATTATTCTACGCTCCACAAAAAGTAACAAAGGGCAATTACTCTGTAATTATGTAAATTAGAGTTATGGTTCTTGTACACTGCACTTCCTCTCATAGTGCTCTACTATTGTATGCAGTTTTATTAGATTCCATCTATTAGTTATTAAGTAATTCTCCGGACAAGTAAATAACAAAGAGCAATAACTCTGCATTTAGGTAAAATAGAGTTATGGTTCCTGTACACCGCACTTCCTCTCAATGTATTGTATCATCGTTTGAAGTTTTATTAAATTCCAACAATTAGTTTTAAAGTTATGCTCCGGACAAGACTATGAAAAAGAAAAAGTGACAAAGGGCAATAACTCTGTTATTATGTAAATTAGAGTTATGGTTCTTGTACACTGCACTTCCTCTCATAGTGCTCTACTATTGTATGCAGTTTTATTAGATTCCATCTATTAGTTATTAAGTAATTCTCCGGACAAGTAAATAACAAAGAGCAATAACTCTGCATTTAGGTAAAATAGAGTTATGGTTCCTGTACACCGCACTTCCTCTCAATGTATTGTATCATCGTTTGAAGTTTTATTAAATTCCAACAATTAGTTTTAAAGTTATGCTCCGGACAAGACTCTATGAAAAAGAAAAAGTGACAAAGGGCAATAACTCTGTTATTATGTAAATTAGAGTTATGGTTCTTGTATACTGCACTTCCTCTCATTATGCTCTACCATTGTATGCAGTTTTATTAGATTCCATCTATTAGTTATTAAGTTATTCTCCGGACAAGAAAAAGTAACAAAGGGCAATAACTCTGTATTTAGGTAAATTAGAGTTATGGTTCCTATACACCGCATTTCCTCTCGATTGTTGTATCATTGTATGCAGTTTTAATTAATTCCAACAATTAGTTTTAAAGTTATGCTCCGGACAAGACTCTACAAACTAGAAAAAGTAACAAAGGGCAATAACTCTGTTATTATGTAAATCCTCTCATTGTGCTCTACCAGTGTATGAAGTTTCATTAGATTCCATCTATTAGTTATTAAGTAATTCTCCTGACAAGAAAAAGTAACAAAGGGCAATAACTGTGTAATTAGGTAAAGTAGAGTTATGGTTCATGTACACCGCACTTCCTCTCAATGTGTTGTATCATCATATGAAGTTTTATTAAATTCCAACAATTAGTTTTAAAGTTATGCTCCGGACAAGGAAAATCGCAACGGACCAACCGACCGACCGACCAACCACAGGGTGACTCCTATATACCACCTCTAAACTTCGTTTATCGGGGGTATAAAAACATAACCAAAATTCTAAGTCGAAAAAGGGCCATAATTTCATTCAAAGGGTTTTTGTAATAACAAAATATAGTATTCTATAATTAATAATACATACCAGATTCATCCACCATCTCAATGTCGTTATTTGTCTCATCGTCAGATGGCATAGGGGGCACAGTTACCGGACCCTTGCGTTTTCTAAATAAAAAAGAAGTATCATCAGTTACAGTTTAATCCCTGTTTTTGTCGCACAATTATATACTATGGAACCATAGTCTAATTTTGGACGTATTAGGGACTTGTAGAGAAGCAGGAGTGACTGTTTATTTGAACCAAATTTGGTGCCCCTTAGCATTCTCATTATGTTCAGGTCCTTTTGACATCTAGCCGTTATTTCTTTAATATGCGGCTGGAAGTTGAATTTTTGATCAAGTGTCATACCCAAAAATTTGACTGACTTTTGAAATTTTATTTTTGTGCCTCCTAATTTTACGTCTACTGGGTGTTGTTTTCTGTTTCCGAATAATATCCCTACTGTTTTTGATTGTGAAATTTTGAAACCCCATTTCTGGGACCAGCGCCATATGGAGTCCAGCCCTACTTGTGCTTTTTTAGATCACCTAGAGCCAAAGGCTCAAGGTGAGCTATTCTGATCACTCTGTGTCCGTCGTCTGTCGTCCGGCGTTAACTTTTAGCTTTAAACATCATCTCCTCCTGAACCGCAAGAACAATTTCCACCAAACATCACAGGAATGTTCCTTTGGTGGTCCTCTTTCAAAATTGTTCAAAGATTTAAATTCCATTGAGAACTTTGGTTGCTGCGGCATCAGAAAGGGGACAAAATGTCCAAATTTTAAAAATCTTCTCCTCCGAATCTGCCTGTCAGATTCAAATATAATTTGGTAGAAATGTTCCTTGGGTGACCCTCTATAAAAATTGTTCAAGCCATACTGATTGGTCGAAAAACATGGCAGTCAGGCGGCATCAAAAAAGGGGCAAAATGACAATACTTTAATAAAGCATCCTTATAAAAGTGCTTGTCTGATTTAAAGATAGTTTTGTAGAAATGTTCTTTCATTGATCATCTACATACTTTGTCAAGCCATATTGATTTGTTGAAAGGCATAGCAACCAAGCAGCATCAGAAAAGGAGTAATTAAACTTTTTGCTTCAAATGACATATGGTTATTAGATTTATGGTCTAAGGGAGGTAACACTTGGCAGAGTATTATGCAAGGGCAATCTCCTTCGCAGAGTTGTCGTTCCTTACACTAACCATACATGTATCAGAACATGAGTAAAACGACCAAACTTTAAAATCCTTTTCCTCCATAATCTGCTTGTCAGACTCCAAGATAATTCAGTAGAAAGAATCCTTAAATGCCCCTCTAAAAAAACTGTTCAAGCCATATTGGTTTATATTAAAAACAGATCAAGAAAGCTGCAAAATGACAAAAACTTAATAATTCATTTCTAATTGAAGTTCTTGTTAGATTTCAAGATATAAATGACCTTTACTTATAAGCTGTTTCTTGAGAAGTGTTCACTCCTTGAAGTTCTAATTGCACTCCTTGATCTTTTTCCCAGATATTTCTACTAATTTACTATCAATCAGGTGATCGATTTAGGGTCATCTTGGCCCTCTTGTTTTGTAGGGTTTTGACCCGGACTCCCCTTAGCCATCCGCCCGAGTCATCAGCAAATTGGCTAATTACCATCCCAGTCCCCTTTATTGCATCTGGGAGATCATTAATAAGAAGTGAAAAGAGTAGAGGGGATATTATGGCACCTTGCGGGGTACCTCTCGTTAGTGTTTCAGTGTCCGAGATAGCATCCCCGACTTTAACCCTTATCTTTCTATCCAGCAGAAAGGACTTTATATAACTAAAGCATCGCCCTGTGACTCCGTGTTTTTGTAATTTATATAAGATACCCCAGTGCCATGCTAAGTCGAATGCGGCCTCCAAGTCTAAGAAGATAGCTAGAACATAATGACCCTTGTTTTTAGCATAAAGGACATCATGCTGTAGTCGAGCAAGCTGATCAAGCGTGCTGCGCCCCTTCCGAAAGCCGGATTGGAAGGGATTTATTACTTTTTTTGATTCTAAGTATATTTCTAAACGCGTCTTAACCATCCCTTCCAGCAATTTCCCGGGGTGAGAGGTTAGACTAATAGGTCTATATGATTTAGGATCATTTGGGTCTTTATCTTTTTTTGGTAAAGGTATAACGCAGGCGATTTTCCAATCCTTGGGATACTCCCCATCCCGCCATACCTTGTTGAAGAATGAGAGCCAGATTTGTAAGGCCGATTCAGGCATATGCTTGAACATTGTGTATGTAAGTTTGTCCACCCCGCGGCGGAATTTTTTCTGCTACTAATGCAATCTTTTAATTCTTGTAAAGTGAAGTCATAGTTGATTGGACTGTTCTCATTATCCAATGGAGGAGAGTTAATTTTTTTATGCTGAATTCGTTCAAAAGATTTTTGTCTGGCCAAAACTTCTGGGTCGATATTGTCTTCGCTAGAGACTTTTGCATAGTGTTTGACAAGTATTTTTGCTTTGTCAAGGGAGGTAATTGCATCTTTATTGTTTCCCTTTAGAATGGGAGTTGGTCTGATTGGATTACCCTTAATTCTCCGAATTTTGTTCCAAAAGTCTAATGAATTTTTTGGGTCGATAATACATTTTTCACAGAATTCATTCCAATTATCTGTTTTGTTTTTAAGAATGACCTCTTTACTGAGTTTAGAGGCCTCTTTGTAGTTGACCAGGTTGACTTCACTTGGGTGACGTTTAATATTTATTAGGCATTTCTTTCTTTCCTTGATTGCATTTTCACATTCCTCATTCCACCACGGTACATTTTTCCTATTGTTTTTTATTGGTTTAGAAGAAGGGATAGTCTCTAATGCGACCTTTAGAAATTGTTCTGTTATTTTTGTATTGTATATATTTATATCATCATCATAGACTTCGGTATTGGTTATTTCCTCACTTTTCATGTTGAAAGCATCCCAATCTGCTTTATTGTCCCCCGCTTTAGCGAAAGCGTGGGGACTATTATTTCTCATTCGTCAGTCCGTCAGTCCGTCCGTCAGTCAGTCCGTCCCTCCGTCACGCTGTCACAAAAACTTTAACCTTGGTCATAACTTCTGAACCGTAATAGGTACTGCTTTCATATTTCACATGTGTATTCCTTGTGACAACCCCTTTCCATCAATACCAATTCTTTGGACCTTGTGACCTTGACCCTGGCGGGGGACCAGAATTCTCTGAATTTGCTTGTTAAAGTTAAATCTTTCCTCATTAACTTGATTTTCATTATTTGTCTTGTTTATAGTTATTATTATTGGGAAATGGTCTGTACCCCAGTTGTCCTGAAGGACTTGCCAAAAAATCTCACTTGAGATTTTGGGACTAGTAATAGTCAGATCGATGCATGAGAGATTTCCAGTGTGCGCATCGACCCTGGTTGGTGTGCCATCATTGTGCAGCACGAGGTTGTGTAAATCAATCCACTCCTCGACTGCCCGACCATGGTTATCCGTTTTGGTAGATCCCCATATAATATTGTGCGCATTGAAATCACCAGTAATTACTAAGTCCCCTTTTGATATGATATTGTCTAAGTGGCCTAAAGATGTAGAGTCGCACCCCCTTGAGTACATGTTAACCAGAAAGAAGGGAGATTGGCCAAAGAAAATTTGGATAATTTGAAGCTCAAGTTTTGTATCCCCTTTCTGATCCATAACGTTGTCTATGATGATGTTTTTGTAATTTATTCCATGTTTGATGTAAATGGCCAAACCGCCGCAGATTTGGTCATTTTTATTTTTAGCTCACCTGAGCTTTGCTCAAGGTGAGTTATTGTGATCGCCTTTTGTCCGGCGTCCGTCGTCCATCGTGCGTCGTCCGTCGTCCGTCGTGCGTCAACTTCTTCTCCTCAGTAACCAGTGGGTCAATTGGGATGAAACTTCACAGAAAGCATCCTCTCAATGACCTCACCAGATTTCCTTCAAATTTTTGGGATCCATGCAGAATTCTGGTTTCCATGGCAACGAAATGAAAAAAACTTCAAAATTCTTCTTCTCCCAAACTGGTTGGCAGATTTTCAAATAATTTTGTAGAAATGTTCCTTGGATGACCCTCTATAAGATTCCTTCAAGCCATGTTGATTGGTCAAAAAACATGGCCGCCAGGGGGGGCGGGGCTATTTTGCCTTATATGGCTATAGTGAAAACTTAGAAAATCTTCTTCTCCGAAAGTGTCTAGCCGATTTTCAAATAATTTTGTAGAAATGTTCCTTGGATGACCCTCTATCAGATTCCTTCAAGCCATGTTGATTGGTCAAAAAACATGGCCGTCGGGGGGCGGGGCTATTTTGCCTTATATGGCTATAGTGAAAACTTAAAAAATCTTCTCCTCCGAAAGTGTCAGGTCGATTTTCAAATAATTTTGTAGAAATGTTCCTTGGATGACCCTCTATCAGATTCCTTCAAGCCATGTTGATTGGTTGAAAAACATGGCCGCCAGGGGGGGGCAGGGCTATTTTGCCTTATATGGCTATAGTGAAAACTTAAAAAATCTTCTTCTCCGAAAGTGTCAGGCCAATTTTCAAATAATTTTGTAGAAATGTTCCTTAAGTGACCCACTTTCAGATTCCTTCAAGCCATGTTGATTGGTAAAAAAACATGGCCACCAGGGGGGGAAGGGCTATTTTGCCTTATATAGCTATAGTGAAAACTTAAAAAATCTTCTTCTCCGAAAGTGTCAGGCCGATTTTCAAATAATTGTGTAGAAATGTTCCTTGGATGACCCACTTTCAGATTCCTTCAAGCCGTGTTGAATTGTAAAAAAACATGGCCGCCAGTGGGCAGGGCTATTTTGCATTATATGGCTATAGTGAAAACTTAAAAAATCTTCTCCTCCAAAAGTGTCAGGCCGATTTTCAAAAAAAATTATAGAAATGTTCCAAGGGTGACTGACCCTCTATCAGCCAATTCCTTCAAGCCAAGTTGATTGGTCAGAAACTATGGCCGCCATGGGGCGGGGCTTATATAGTTAAAGTAAAAAAAAAAAAATCAGGTGAGCGATTCCAGGGCCATCTGGCCCTCTTGTTATAATGTTTAAATTCCACTTTGTATCCAGGGATATTTTTGGTTGTTTTTTCCGATAATTTTGTTTCCTGGATACAGATAATGTCAACATGATTGTGGTCCAGAAAATGCTTAATTTCAGTATGTGTGTGAGTTGAGAGCCCACGCACATTTAAGTTCAATATTTTCAAATTCTTGTTTATATTGAAAATTAATTATTTATAGGCCATTTTGTTTAGGCCTCTATTTTTTGTGAGTGTGCCCATGATGCGCCGTTTGCATCCGCTCACAGTTTTGAGTGGGGAAGTGAGACTTTTTAGCCTATGCCCCTGAATGAGTGTGCCAGTTTGGCCTATTCTTGTGTTTGTTATTGCAAAAGGGAGTAAAGGTGTATGTGTGTTCTGTGTTGGGCGAGTGACAGGGGTGCAGGTTGACTTTTTGGCAGTATTAGAGGACTTGTTTGTAGGGTTAAGCTGTTTTGATCGAAGCATTTTAATGATTGCTTCCTTTATTTTATTTGCGTTGGTGCTCTCTCCCCTAATTTTTATGTCTAAAAAGTTAAGAATGATTGTGGATAATTCTATAAGGGTGAGTTTTTGGTCATGATTTCCACAATCAAGGGTTATTGTGTCTGAGATTGCATCAGTCTGTGTGTTTTGGGTGGAAAAGGATTTATTAATGTATTGCTTGGCTGCCTTCTTTGCTCTTTTAGTGAGCAAAGGGTGGAAGGAATTTTCAGACGTTTCCATTTGGGATACATCTGTAAAGGAGGCTTCCCCATTTTTGTATGTGGGGGACTTTCTTGGTATGATATTTTTTTCTTTTTTGTCTCTATTGTCCTTTGTGGTGTTCTTTGGGCTGTCTAATGTTGTGCATTGCGAAGACCAACTGCAGGAAGAGGCGGGACTTAGTCCTAAGGTAAATGAAGGGAGAGTGCTAGGAGTAATGGCACTTTTGGGTGTGTTGACGGGCATTGAGGAGGATGCAGGGGTCACGCTGAGTGTAATAGCACATGTGCGTCGGGGTGATTTAACCCGTTCCTTTGTAGGTGTGACCTCATTTGGGGTAATTTTGGAACATGACTTGGGATGGATTGGTGAAACTGTATGTGTTTTGACCTGGGTCGTTTTTGCGGTGACTTGTGTGGGTACTGGGGTCTGTGGGTACTGGGGTCGATCTAATTGGAGAGATTGGTGAAACAGGGGGGGTTATGTTGAGATACGTTTCATCCCAGCTGGCAGCTGGTCTGGCGGAAACCCCCCGGTGAGACTGAAGGTCTGGGCAGACATTTACTGATTGTTTTTGAAGTTGCCGGCAACTTTCCGCAGCCCGGGCCCAAGAACAACCATTTTTGTTTTTGAAAGATTGAATTTCTGATGCTTTAGCATACTCCGGGCACAATCTAAATCGCGCAGTATGTGTCCCTGAACAATTTGGACAGCGGATAGGGTTCTCACAAACTCCCCTCTCATGGTACCCTGCACAACGGGCACATTTTTCCCCATTTTTGCATTTGTGCGCCGTGTGGCCGAAACCCTGACAGTGAAAACATCTTAGTGGCGGAACTTGATAATTCTCTATGGGGATATACACTTCTGAATTTTTAATTTTTATAATATTCGGTAATTTCTCCCCCTGAAATACTAGTTTTACCATTGCCGTAGCTTTGTGGTATCTGTTGAAAATCCTAGAGGCATTCAAAATTGGGGCCTTATTTGCGCCTACTACCTCTAAGTGATCTAACCAATCGTCAATGTTTTCCCGTGGGTGTATGTGCATAACACCTTCCACAGTTGTACATTCCTCTGGTAAAAACGTTTTACACTTGTATTTACATATTACCAGAGGAGCGAGATTCCTAATTTGGTTTAGGGTTTCGGCCGATTTGGGTTTAACCAGTAACGTCCCATTTTTAAGTGGAATGATACAATCCACCATCCCGGCCAAAGTTCTGTCACGTGCGAGGGCTAAGGGTGAAACTCCCCCAAAGTCCCTCTCACCCACAGATTTTATAAATAATTTATACGACCACGTGTTTTTTTGAATAACATGCATTTGCCCGGGATTGATGGCCGTACCAAATCCTTCCAAATTTGTAGACATGTTGATCGGCACAGTGAACAAGCAGAAAGAACAACAAAAAAAAAAAATGGTATAAAATACACTACAGACTACAATTTATAACCTAAAATTGTTGTGTTGAAAGTCCCGCCTGTGTCTGCCTATGGCAATCGAGAATGAAGGCTTTCTCTGATAACTGGAACTATTCGGGTAGTACACCGAGCTAGAACGCTACTTTTTAATTTAGGCGTGGAGGCACTTTTGCTATTATTGAGCTAAAAAGAAAGACACGATTAAAATCTATACTACGCATAAAATTTTCCTCTGAAATAGATAACAAATACTATGTATAAAATATGTATATATATATATATATATATATATGTATAGGTGTATAATACACTGTGTAAAGAGCAGTGTATTATAAGTTAGTTATTGGGTTGTGGAAAGGGAAAGGACGTTTTATATTCTATTTTGAGTTATTGTAGTTTGTTACACGACTTTTAAATTTACGTAAGATTTTTGAATATTGCAATAGTAATAAAAAGATAGCTATTCGTCAGCGAGAGTATTTCTAATATGAACTTGAGGTTCATTTGTTGTTTGATTGTTGATGATGGTCCTCCTCTTCTGGAAACGTGTCGGGTTGGGTTCTAAAAAATAAATAATTTTTCTAAATACCGTTTTTACTTCATTGTCCAAAAAAATCCAAAATTTTTCACTAATACCCACGTGGTCACAAATTCTAAAAATAGTTAAAGTAGTTCGAATCACTCATATTTCTAGACATTTTATTCACTGTGAGATTTATATGAGAACGTCCTTCCACCTTGGTGCCAAGTCTGCGAGTGAATGGAATCGTTGAATGAATGTATGCTGATAACAATATATAGTATTCTATAATTAATAATACATACCAGATTCATCCACCATCTCAATGTCGTTATTTGTCTCATCGTCAGATGGCATAGGGGGCACAGTTACCGGACCCTTGCGTTTTCTAAATAAAAAAGAAGTATCATCAGTTACAATTAAACTGAACATTGCTAAATGGTGATTGTAACCATCATAATAATCATCATCACTTTCTGTCAATGCCTTAATTTACAACCAATTCTTTTATTTTTTTTATATAATACTAGAATGGAGTGCTCCTAGGAGCACTGACGTTTCATTCTAATCCAAATGGGGTTCTAATCAATTATATATAATACTTAAGCTTATTTTCATTTTATATACAACTTAAGTAAGGTATTGTTAAAAACCTGTATACCTTTCAGCTGTTTTCTTTGGTACATGTGTATCCACTTGTTCCTGCTCTATCTGCAGTACAGTAGTTTGTTCTTCTACCTGAAGCACTTTAATATTATCAGTCTGTCTCAGCCATACTCTATCAACAAGATCTTTGAAGTCTTTCCCAGCTAGGGTAGCCTCCAATGCCTTCTTTCCTGATTAAGCAATAAAAATTCCGACAGTCAACATATAAAAGTTATCATTGAATGAGTTATAAGCATCAAACCCAAGTGCATGTCTGGTAACTAGATGCTAATTAATCATGTCTGGAGCGGACCCATGAATTAGGAGTGTTTATTTTTCATAAATTACTCCAGAATGTTTCGCTGAGGTCCCTTGTTATTTTCCAGAAACACTGCGGTTTTAATCCAACAAAAATATTTACAGGTATATATTTAATGCATTTGAAGGTTAACACTTGAACATTAAATTTAAAACACTCAGGTATTATTATGACCTGTTTACATAATTTAATCCGTCCGTTCGCATACACTAAATGTTAATCGTTGTATAAGTGATTATTCTGCACTTATATAGCTTCATTTACACACTTATTTAATCTGAACACCGATTAGTCCAAATAACTTCTTGGTGTTGTATGTTGACATTGAGGGTGGCGGTGCATCATAGCCTGCGGATGCGTATTTTCTACCGTAGTTTATTGACGTTGTGTTGTTGGGCGTTTGCGCCATTTTGCGATTTTACAAACTTGAAGTGGGAAGCATCTCTGGTAAGTATCCTGTCTTTATGGCGGACCGTAATCATCGAACCTTTTGATGAGATAACATTCCCTGGTGTGGGGTTAAACAGCGGTGTCAGTTTGTTTTGCATTCTCTGCTTAACAAGAACAAAGTTCCCTGGTTTCAAGTTTGCTGGCTTTGCCTTCCATCTATTGTCTGCATATGCTTTGTTTTTGGCTTTCAATTGAGTGTCTCTTTTTCGAATATATGTATCGTTTTGCTTTACGGTAGCTTCGTTTTCATTTTTCTGTTGAACTAATCTATCCTGGACTTAAACCAGTACTAGGATGTGGAGTTGATCTATAAAAGAGTAAAAACTCGCTTAAGGACGATTTGAAGTTTCTGCCAGACGCCTCTGCTGTTTTCAATGTCTTAACCAACGGTTTCATGAACGCTTCTGCAATTCCGTTCGCTTGTGGATGAAGGGGGGTAATTTTCCTGTGCTTGAACCCGTACTGCTTTGCAAATTGTGAACAGTTATGGCTGTTGTACGGACTGCCGTTGTCCGACCTAACAATTCTCAGGATTCCTGCTAGACACCATATTTTCTCTAACTGTGGTATGACCGTTTGAGCCGACACGTTTCCTATGCATTCACAAATGACCACCATGAAATATTCAACACCATTCTGGACTGGCCCTCAAAAATCCACTGAAACCTCGTCCCAAGTCTTTTTAGCTCACCTAAGCACGAAGTGCAAGGTGAGCTTTTGTGATCACTCACCGTCCGGCGTCCGTCGTCGTCGGCGTCTGTTAACAATTTCCTACAAATGACTTCTCCTACTAAACCAATGAACAGATTTCAAAATAACTTCACAGGAATTGTCCTTAGGTAGTCCTCTTTCAAAGTTGTTCAAAGAAATTAATTCCAAGTAGAACTTTGGTTGCTGCGGCATCAGAAAAGGGAAAAATTGCCAAATCTTAAAAAATCTTCTTGTCCAAAAGTACTGGCCCGATTTGAAAATTATTTTGCACAAATGTTCCTTGAGGTACCCTCTACCAAGATTGTTAAAATATTTCCAATCCGTTGAAAAACATGGCCGCCAGGGGGCGGAGCTTATTTTCCTTACATGTGCATTGTTAAAACTTTAAAAATCTTCTTGTCCAAAAGTACTGGCCCGATTTGAAAATTATTTTGCACAAATGTTCCTTGGGACACTCTTTACCAAGATTGTTCAAATATTTCAAATCCGTTGAAAAACATGGCCGCCAGGGGGCGGAGCCTGTTTTCCTTATATGTGCATTGTTAAAACTTTGTAAAATCTTCTTGTCCAAAAGTACTGGGCCGATTTTGAAAATAATTTTGCACAAATGTTCCTTGGTGCACCCTTTACCAAGATTGTTCAAATATTTTTGATCCGTTGAAAAACATGGCCGCCAGGGGGGGGCAGAGCTTGTTTTCCTCATATGTGCATTGTTAAAACTTTAAAAATCTTCTTGTCCAAAAGTACTGGCCCAATTTGAAAATTATTTTGCACAAATGTTCCTTAGGGCACCCTTTACCAAGATTGTTCAAATATTTCCGATCCGTTGAAAAGCATGGCCGCCAGGGGGCGGAGCTAGTTTTCCTTATATGTGCATTGTTAAAACTTTAACAATCTTCTTGTCCAAAAGAACTGGCCCGATTTAAAAATTATTTTGCACAAATGTTCCTTGGGGCACCCTTTACCAAGATTGTACAAATATTTCCAATCCGTTGAAAAACATGGCGGCCAGGGGGAGGAGCTTGTTTTCCTTATAATTATGTGCATTGTTAAAACTTTAAAAATCTTCTTGTCCAAAAGTACTGGCCCGATTTAAAAATTATTTTGCACAAATGTTCCTTGGGGCACCCTTTACCAAGATTGTTTAAATATTTTTGATCCGTTGAAAAACATGGCCGCCAGGGGGCGGAGCTTGTTTTCCTTATATGTGCATTGTTAAAACTTTAAAAATCTTCTTGTCCAAAAGTATTGGCCTAAAAAGAGTAAAAACTTTGAAAACTATTGAAGTTCTATTAAATCAGGAGAGCGATATAGGGCCATCATGGCCCTCTTGTTTGTAATGGACTGGGTTTGATTGGTTCATGGTTTGCAGTTGGCGAAACTGACAAACACTGGATACAGTTTTTGTATACTTCATCTACAAGCCTGTCCATGTACGGAAACCAGCATGTTCCCCTAAAAAACGCTTTACAACGAACGCGACCCTGGTTACGCTCGTGTGCCAAATTAACCACCTATCTCTGTCCGGAATGCATAGTCTGGTGCCACGCAGTAGAATACGGCCATTTTCCATGTTAATAACGGTCAATTCTTCCGCCAATTGTTGATAAATTTTAAAACTATCATCTGACTGGCATGTTTGTTTATGCCACAAAGTGTCCTGCACCGAATCGATAACGGCCATTAAGATATCATCTTTCTGAGTGACATGCGCAATGTCAGATATGTTTAATGAGTCGAGCATGGCTGACCCGACAATGAACTTCACATAATCCTCGGCGATGCTGTGTTTCGGCTGATCATTAAGCGGGTGTCTGGAGCAATAAACGGCTATCATTAGCTTCCCAGGGCAATATTTGACTGTGAAATTGTATGTCGTTAATTTCAATCGCCACCGTTCCAATCTGGCTGACTGTATTTGTTTTGTGTTGTTGCAAATGTATTCCAAGCTTTTATGGTCAGTGATCAAAGAGAAGTCTTTGCCGAACAAATACAAGTGAAAATGCGGGCATCCAAAAACGCACACCAGTGTTTCTCTTTCAGACTGTGAATATCGCTGTTCAACAGGTGTCAATGATCTGCTGGCATAAGCAGTGATCTTCCCACTTTGTAACAAGATCGCTGACAAGCCTACAAGGCTTCCATCACACTATAGTTCCGAGTCTTTTTGGGGGCAGAAGTAAGTCATGACCCGGTCGCTGAGCAATGCATCTTTAAGTTGATTGAATGATGCGTTTTGATCTTGTCCCCAAACGAACTCTTTGTCGATCTTTGTAAGACGTCTGAGAGGCTCCGACATTGTTGAGTAATCATATATGAACCTTGACACGTAGTTAGTCATGCCCAAAAATGCCCTCACTTCTCCCACATTCTTTGGTTTTTCAATGTTTTTAATGGCTGTGCCTTTCGCTGTGTCTGGTGATATTCCGTTTTCCGAAAATATATACCGAATTCACATTTGTTAGTGTTGTGTATTTCCTTATTAGGCCCGTGTATTATTATATCATCGGAGATATTAAGTGCTCCATCTTAGCCTGTAAGTACCTGTCTCACCTCGTTTTGGAAAACTTCGGGTGCCACACTCATGCCGAAATTTAACCGTTTATATCTCTATAGTCCAAAATGTGAGGCAAAAACGGTCATGTTGCGCGAGTCTTCGAACAATTCTAACTGATGGAACCCTTTGTTTAAGTCCACTTTTGAGAACAATGCTGATCCATTTAGTTCCAAGATAATGTCATCTATTGTAGGCACGATGTGCCTTTCGTGCTTCAATGCCAAATTAGCTTTTCTCATGTCAACACATAATCTTATTTCATCAGGTGCATTGGGTTTTGGTTTCACTACAAGGTTTGAAACCCAAGGTGTCGCGCCGGTCGCCTGTTCAATAATGTCCTGTTGTTCCATGCGCTTGATTTCCCATTCGACTTATTCACGCACGTAAAACGGTACGCGGCATGCAGCCTGTGCTGTGGGAACTACAGATTCATCAATATGAAATTTGATTTGCTTATCTCTGAGTTTGCCTTGTCCTGTGAACAATGGCTTGAATTTTTCACATAATTCTGTGTATTTCCCTTCACTAGACACAGATTTGATCACAGGTATTATTCCCAGTTCCACAGCGGTTTCGTAGCTGATCAAATATTTGGATGCTTCACGAATTATGAAGAAATCCGATGTGGTGTATTTTGAATCCGATTCTACGGTGAATGTGTATTTGCCTTCAATTGGAAGGGCATTTTTCTGGCCAAATGCGTACGCTTTAGTGTTCGATTTTTCCATCTTAGGCAACGGCGTAAATTTCAACTGTTTATCAAGCACATTTAGGCTGAAACATGTGTCCACCTATACAACTGTATCTACTCTGTTAATCTTGATTTTGATTTTAGGTAATTTCCTGGAGTTTATTTTGTTGATATTGAAACTAACCTCTGAGTCAGACTCACTGTCGTTCTTGTCTGGAGATTCCATTATTTCGTGCACTTGTTGGCTGCCTTGTTTTGAGCGTTTTCTGCATACCTTTACAAAATGGTTCTTTTTGTGGCAATAATAGAACGTTGCACCCTGTGCTGGACATGTGTTTTGATGTGGATATACACATCCACAGTTCCTACATTGCTTTGGCTTGAATGGTGAATTCCCATTTTGCTCTGATTTTGGTGCGAAGCCTTGTTGCCCCTTCCTACGTTCCGGTTGACGTGCCGGTGGACAGCTGCGAAATGTCGGTCGGCAATCTCCATAGTCCTTGCCATGGTTGAGATGTCGCTGAGGGTTTTCTCATCCTGCAGACATCTTGTTCTGAGTTTTCTAGAGGTACAGCCTTGGATTATTTGGCTCTTGATTTCGTCCTCTTTAATTGTGAACTCGCAGTTTTCAGCTTTTTGTCGTAATCTTGTTGCATATTGATCTATGGATTGGTATCGCTCAAACTCTTTGTTCTTCTTTGTCATAATTTGCATCGTCCATGCCCAAATCTAACGTATCATAAATGTCATACACATCATCTCCGACATAATGTAATAACAGCGCCTTTCTCCTTTTCTTTGATTCAATGCTTAATCCAACAAATAAATTCTCCAATTTAGACACATATTTTGTCCACTGAGTTTCAAGCGAATTTTCTCCGCCATGCACTTCAAATTTGGGAAATGATGATAATCCTGTCATTGTCACTATTTAGCAATAAATTCTTGGTTTAATAATTCCTCACACACGTTTGATGGTCTGTATTTCAAACATAAATTACACTGTTAAACGTGTTCAGTTATTTGTTTGCACATGCCAGGCCAAAACAAAGCATCTTTCGCTTATTGTATTGTTTTCTGTACACCCATGTGGCTAGCATGTGACGAGTTTATCATGTCATGACGTAATAACTTGAGGATTACAATAGTTTGACCTCTGAATATCAGTTCTTCTTCAAATGAGAGTTTGTCCCTGTGATTCCTGTGAGTGAGTATTCTAGAATCTGTTTTGGACAATCTGTCCTAGAAATGGGCCATCCGTCTGATATAGTCTGTATCAGAGTTTGCATTTGACAGTCATCCTTATATGCGTTTTTGATCAAATCAAGTCTACAGTCTGTTACGTAAGATGATTTTTAAAAGTACTGTATGTACATGCAAATCTAGACCTTCTAAAGTAAACGTGTCTGTATCGGAAGGGCTTTTAGACATCAAGTCCGAAATGGGAACATCTTTCCCACTTACGTAACACATGTCGAGGTCGTATTTTGGTAACTGTAACATCATTCTCGGCAGACGTGGTGGGGCTGATCTGACCGTAACCTTTCTTCCTTATACATATTGATGGAAGCGTTTGCAATCAAACAAAATAGCTAACATTTCACGCTCTATGTTGGCGTATCCGGATTCTGTTGGTGTCAATGTCTTTGATGCATAATGACATAAGTTACAGCAATATCGCAATTGGGACGGAATCCAGGTTGAAACGGGGCGAAATATGCAAATTCGAAGGAATTTTTTACTGGCGGAAATTTGCCTGGGACACTAAATGACTTTCCAGGCGGGAATTGCGGGGCGGATTCCAGGTGGAAGTGGGGCGTAAATTTGGTTTAGGCGGAATTGGGGGCGTAAATAAAGTTTAGGCAGATTCTAGGAAGAATTGTTCTGGGTCTGCTTCAACCAAATATTGCTCCACGATGCTGAAAGTTTACAAATCACAAAAAATATATTGTTTAGAAATATTTTCATTTAAAATAGTTACATAATTAAGGGAAATGCATAATTTTATCAATAAAGTATAAATCAGCCGTTCCATGTGAAAGCCAGCATTATGCCTAAAGTATGGACCCAGATCAGTCTGTGTAGACAGGCTAATCTTGACCGACACTCTTTGTCTCAGGGAGAAAGAGGTATAGAGTAATGATTCCTGAATTAGAAAATCCATGCAGAGTCCATAGTTTGGGTTTTATCCTTGAACGGCTCAAATTTAGTTCTTTTTAAACGAGTCTAAGGTTTCAATTTATTAATCTGTTTCCTTGCGTATGAACTTCGTTCAGTCACCGCATTATTCAAAGTTTTATCTGGAAAGACCATTCCCATATTTTTCTTGCACCATGAATTGACATATTCTGAAAATAGAACTATAAACATCTTAATATGGTATGATTGTTATGTATATGTTTAACAGTTCCAATAATATATATGGCAGTTATGGTTCATTTAAAAGCACTACCTGGTTGCTTTATCAGTATTTAGAATCAAGAGTTCTGAGATCCATTGCCCCACTTGTTTGACAGCGATAAGTTGTAAAATGTAATCAAAACCTTTATGCTGACTAGAAACAAGAGTGCCATGATGGCCCTAGATCGCTGACCTGATGCAATGTCATTTCCAATGCAAAACACATCAAGCCAAACATTCTGACAAAATTTCAACATGCTCAAGTTCAAAATGCTTCCTCCAGAGTGTTAACAAGTTTTTGCTTCAATTTGGCATAATGACCAAGTTTGAGACCCGGCATGACCCATAGTCAAACTTGGCCTAGAAATCATTAAGACAAACAGTCTGACAAAATTAAAAGCTGCTGAAGCAAAAAATGCGGCCCATCGAGTGTTAACAAGATTTTCCTTCAATTTGACCTTGTGACCTAGTTTTGAACCCAATATGATCCATATTCGAACTTGGCCTAGATAATATTAAGACAAAAATTCTGACCATACTCTTAGGCTTATAGTGTTTACAAGATTTTCTTTCAAATTGGCCTAGTTATCTAGTTTTTGACCTGACATGACCCATATTTGAACTTGGCCTACATATCATCAAGACAAACATTCTGACACATTTTCAAACATGCTCAAAGTAAAAAGGCAGCCTCTAGAGTGTTAAATTTTTCCCCTTCAATTTGACCTATTGATCTAGTTTTTGACCTCACATGACCCAGTTTCGAACTCATGCAAGATTTGATGGAGATGTTTGTTCTGAAAAACTTTCATGAAGACCTGATCCAGAGTGTAGTGTGTTAACAAGGCAATTGTTGACAACAGTCGATGCATGACGGACGGACGATGGACAAAATGTGATCCCAATACCTCACCTTGAGCTTCAATCTCAAAAGTACTAAAGACTTCGTTTGAATAATACTTTAATCATAATATTAAAAGTTACCATGCCCAATATATAAGAAAGTTTCTCTATAAACAGATGATGTGTAATACTCAACAATATACTCCTTACCCTTCAAAATTCCAATTTTTTTCTGCATCCAACACAGACTTATCTTCTTCTCCTGGTCTTGCCCTCCCTACTCCTATGCCCCTTGAGTTGGCCAAGTCTTCAACAGTGAAAACTTCACTGAGCAGCCGATACATTAGGTGGTAGGCGGCATTGTCCCTTCTCTTGGTGGCACATAAAGGGCTGGTTGGCAGCAGCTACACCTTTAAGAAATTTAGCTTAATTTATACAATGACTCATCATGGCAGTTATTTCCATAATCAGAATTATTTTACCTTCAAACAAATAACCACTTTTGAAAGTATTTCAAGAGTAAACAAGATTACCAAATTTGAAAGTAACTCAAATATACTTGCCATCAAAGGAGCTGAACAAATGCATATACAGCAATAAGTCAAGATAAAACATATTTCACAAGAGGACCATGATGGTCCTATATGGCAGCATTATTTGCTTACATAATTTAATAGAACTTCACAACAGTTTTCCAAGGTTTTAGTCAATACATATTATATAAGCAGAACGAGCCCTGCTGGCTACATTTCTCCACATACATTGTATCTGAATAACAAAAGGAAAATGTTCACTAAATCATTTTTCAAAACCAGTATTTTTGGAGAAGACACCACTGGAAGGTGATCGATCACAATACCTCAAACCGCACTTTGTGCTCAGATGAGCTCAAAATGGCATAAATATTAATTGACAGAATTTGTTTTATATTCTTTAAAAATCTAACCTTATCAGCACAGTCTGTTGTAGTAGGGGAGGGAAAAGTTGTAAGGCCAAGAGTCCTTGGGTATTTTTGTTGCGGTGTCTGTGAAAATAAACAAATATTTTCATGTTTTATTTTTAAACAGCAATTTAATTGTGTTACACACTTCAAATCAAGAATACAGATAATTAATTTATTAGTAGAACAAGTCGGTTCTAAAATTCAGAGAATTTTTGTCCTCTGCTACAAACATGGAAAGGCGTTTCTTTGTTCTGCGACTGTTACTATTGATAGCCAACATATTTTACTGCGGTAACTTTAACAGATTCTGAGAATCACAGTTTAAACACTAAACTTTTAATAGAAATAACAATAAATAAATACTGAAAACAACATTGCTATACAAATAACTTTTTACAAAAAAAAACAAGTATTGCATGATTGACCATGAAGTATTTGACAGGTTTTTTTGGTAAATGACTTCAAACAGAAAACTTAACTTAAATTCCTCTGACACTTAAATGTCTTTTCTTTATTATTATCATAGTTGCTAGATTAGAATTTTGTTATAATTTTGCAAAATTGATTACTATCTTCAAACCATACCTTTATCATTACAGTCTGGCGAGGAAGTGGATGGAAATATTGACTGAACTAACTTCCTCGGGGATGTATGAATACATTTCCTTGGGGATGTACGTCTTGGTGTCTGTAAAAAAAGGAAGGATTTAATTCTAATATAATTCAATTGAAAGCAATTGTATTGTGTACTGATCACATTTATATCTATCTTTCAAATTCTTTCACACCAGATCAAGTACTTAAATAATTGATTTACTTATATATATATATATATATATATATCAAAAGAAATAGAAAGAAAAACAAAACTGATGGTATTGTAATTTCTGCAAAACTAATAATAAAATATTATCATAATTGCATACATTTAGTGGTCCATTACATAGGCATACTATGTTGTAACCTACATATAACTTTAACAAACTATTATAGAATATTAATACAATTTTTATAGATCTATATCTTTGTTACTGCTTACCTGATTTGCTATATCCATGACTGTGCTGGACAGCTTTTGGAAAGTTTTGTCTATTGTCAATGGCTGTTCTGGAACAGGTACCAAACATGAGTCTGAGCTTAGCTGTGGAGGAAAATTTTCTTTTATTTCTTAACCGTTTCAAACATACAACACTTTCTTTCGCCTTTGCAGCAGATGACTTTTGAAAATATTGTACCAAATGGAGAAAAAGTTCACAATGAGCAATTTCTCCTTTTTGCTACAATTTTATTCAATTTTTTTTCATTCGTTTTAGAAAGATGCCATATTATTGACTCAATGTTTTCAAAATCATTCTCTGCAGATTTGTTGTATGTTGGAAAGATTTAACCGATTTTTTTGACAAAAATTGGGAAATGACACAAGCTTAGAAATTTGTATTCAGTATTACTATTAGAAAGCACATACTGGCACTTCAGTCATATTGCTGGCTTCCTGAAGTTGAGTTAAAAAGCCTCCATGTGTTTCCAATTCGCTTTGAATGTCTGTGTTTCCATTCATCATGACCTGGAAGAAACAATGAAAATCAAAAATGTAAATACATTTTACAGTTTATAGTCTTCTGATCATGTCAATTTCTGTCAATAATGACCTGACAGTTACAGATTTTTTTTTTGAGGTAGGGACTAATAGTTATACATTTGCACGTAAACTAGATTAATCCTCAGTATGGTTTAATTAACAACCTTTATAATTGCAACAATTGAATTATAAATGTGTGTATGCTTCAAATATAACACTGACAATCTTTTACAAAACAATATAGTCTATTGGCTTCCAAAAATGTCTGTTAAGTGACCACACGTTATAACCTTTGTAAAACTTGTAATGATGAAGATAGGTGTTTAAGGGGCATCACTTCTGAGGTATGGACAAGTTTAGAAAAAAACAAAGTACTACATGACCACAAAAAGTAAATAATTATTTGTCAATGAATGGCTAAGTGCTTCACTTCACATGCAGAAATAAAAAAAACACTTTCTGGCCCTCTGCAGCAGAAAAAAATATGACAAAATGAGATTTTTTAATGAATATTTTCAAAGTCATACATGTGTATATATATGCAGATTTGTTGTATGTTGGAAAGAGTAAAAGCAAATATCTAACCACAATGATTAACCAATGGATCCACTTTTCTTGGTCTTGTCTACAATATTAATTAGCAGGAACCATTTTGTGTGTTACTACAAATAATTCATACATACCTTTAAACATGTATGAGGACATGTGCCATACTCCATGTGGTCACTAAGTCTCCGTACAAAATCAGTAAATTCAGGATGAGCCAAGCCCCTAAGTGTGCAATTACGCTGGCGGAAGCAACTGAAATAAAACCTCAATTGATAACATAGTGTCAAATCCTTATACGACTCTCAATCCATATGTTGTTGGTTCTCAAAAGAATCCTCTCAGTGATACAACATATGGTTTAGCCGAGTCATAAGAGAGATAATGTTTGAAAAAATTTAAAGACCAGTTTACTCCTGTACAGAATCTACAGATACATAACAGCAACAAAATGCAAAGCTATGGTTAATTAAATTTCAGTGACTGTAAATTAGTAAGTTCGATTTTTGTGAAAGTTTGGACATGATTAAGTTATCAATAAGATAAAATTTATTTTACTAAACAAATTGCTTTCTATAAATAAAGCATTCCATGAGATTCTTTCTAAATATCAATGTTTGAATAATTGTCAGTTTTGCTCTTTAAAAGTTTAAGTCTTCCTTGAAACATCATTGAAACATCATCAATTATGCACACACACAATCAAAAAACCAAACAGAATAGAACTAATGCAACACTTACCAGGTAATTTAGCAGGGCTGTTCATAACAAGGGATGAACTCATAACAGATGAAGCAGCACCTAAACCAAGCAGGTTTAGTGCACCATGGCATGCACTCCACGTTTCTGTCAGTCCAGTTTCTGGTTGATCTGTATCTGGGATTATTGTCTCTGTATTTATTTCTCTTGGACCACGTCTTGGACCCTTGTCACAAGCCTCTTTAGTGATATTTGTGATGACATCTTGGTCACCACCTTGTTCTCCAGCCAATGTCTCATTAAATTGGCTTAAAAGACTTGTGACAGTGGCTGTCCTTACTTCCTGAACCCTTTCTTCGTTTGGCAGATTTGTTTCAGGCCTCGTCTCCTTTCTTTTAGAACTGTCGTTCGTCAGTTTTGCTCTTTAAAAGTTTAAGTCTTCCTTGAAACATCATCAATTATGCACACACACAATAAAAAACAGAACAGAAAACAGAATAGAACTAATGCAACACTTACCAGGTAATTTGGCAGGGCTGTTCAAAACAAGGGATGAACTCATAACAGATGAAGCAGCACCTAAACCAATCAGGTTTAGTGCACCATGGCATGCACTCCACGTTTCTGTCAGTCCAGTTTCTGGTTGATCTGTATCTGGGATTATTGTCTCTGTATTTATTTCTCTTGGACCATGTCTTGGACCCTTGTCACAAGTCTCTTTAGTGATGACATCTTGGTCACCACCTTGTTCTCCAGCCAATGTCTCATTAAATTGGCTTAAAAGACTTGTCTCCTTTCTTTTAGAACTGTCGTTCGTGGTCTTCTTTTTCTTGGGAGTAAATTCTGCATTTTGTATTTTACTCTCTTCTATACGTTTGGTTGGGATGCGTTCCCGTTTACCGACCGTTTTATCGACATGCTCAAACGTATAGAGCTGTTCTGGTGCTGGTGAACCTGCTGGCACCCCCTTTAGGACAGCCTCCCATGCCTTTGATGCAAATTTCGACACCTCCTCTGATTCTGAAATATTTCAAGTAATCTCAAGCTGTAGGTAAATGAACAACCAAAGAAATGCAAGGAGTTAAATCAAGAGGAGAATCGGATGGTCATATAAATTATAATATATTTCACCTAATTAAATAGAATCTTGAGAAGTTATTTTTAATGTTCTTACTGTATACATATAAAGCTACAAGCCCCACCCCTGGAAGCCATGTTTGTCATGTTGAGAAAGTGGTTCTTTTTTCGTTTGATGGTCTGTATTTCAAACATAAATTACACTGTAAAACGTGTTCAGTTATTTGTTTGTACATGCCAGACAGAAAACAGAATAGAACTAATGCAACACTTACCAGGTAATTTGGTAGGGCTGTTCATAACAAGGGATGAACTCATAACAGATGAAGCAGCACCTATCTAAGCAGGTTTAGTGCACCACGGCATGCACTCCACGTTTCTGTCAGTCCAGTTTCTGCTTGATCTGCGTCTGGGATTATTGTCTCTGTATTTATATCTCTTGGACCATGTCTTGGACCCTTGTCACAAGCCTCTTTAGTGATATTTGTGATGACATCTTGGTCACCACCTTGTTCCCCAGCCAATGTCTCATTAAATTGGCTTAAAAGACTTGTGACAGTGGCTGTCCTTACTTCCTGAACCCTTTCTTCGTTTGGCAGATTTGTTTCAGGCCTTGTCTCCTTTCTTTTAGAACTGTCGTTCGTCAGTTTTGCTCTTTAAAAGTTTAAGTCTTCCTTGAAACATCATCAATTATGCACACACACAATAAAAAACAGAACAGAAAACAGAATAGAACTAATGCAACACTTACCAGGTAATTTGGCAGGGCTGTTCAAAACAAGGGATGAACTCATAACAGATGAAGCAGCACCTAAACCAATCAGGTTTAGTGCACCATGGCATGCACTCCACGTTTCTGTCAGTCCAGTTTCTGGTTGATCTGTATCTGGGATTATTGTCTCTGTATTTATTTCTCTTGGACCATGTCTTGGACCCTTGTCACAAGTCTCTTTAGTGATGACATCTTGGTCACCACCTTGTTCTCCAGCCAATGTCTCATTAAATTGGCTTAAAAGACTTGTCTCCTTTCTTTTAGAACTGTCGTTCGTGGTCTTCTTTTTCTTGGGAGTAAATTCTGCATTTTGTATTTTACTCTCTTCTATACGTTTGGTTGGGATGCATTCCCGTTTACCGACCGTTTTATCGACAGGCTCAAACGTATAGAGCTGTTCTGGTGCTGGTGAACCTGCTGGCACCCCCTTTAGGACAGCCTCCCATGCCTTTGATGCAAATTTCGACACCTCCTCTGATTCTGAAATATTTCAAGTAATCTCAAGCTGTAGGTAAATGAACAACCAAAGAAATGCAAGGTGTTAAATCAAGAGGAGAATCGGATGGTCATATAAATTATAATATATTTCACCTAATTAAATAGAATCTTGAGAAGTTATTTTTAATGTTCTTACTGTATACATATAAAGCTACAAGCCCCACCCCTGGAAGCCATGTTTGTCATGTTGAGAAAGTGGTTCTTTTTCGTTTGATGGTCTGTATTTCAAACATAAATTACACTGTAAAACGTGTTCAGTTATTTGTTTGCACATGCCAGACAGAAAACAGAATAGAACTAATGCAACACTTACCATGTGATTTGGCAGGGCTGTTCATAACAAGGGATGAACTCATAACAGATGAAGCAGCACCTAAACCAAGCAGGTTTAGTGCACCACGGCATGCACTCCACGTTTCTGTCAGTCCAGTTTCTGCTTGATCTGCGTCTGGGATTATTGTCTCTGTATTTATTTCTCTTGGACCATGTCTTGGACCCTTGTCACAAGCCTCTTTAGTGAAATTTGTGATGAAATCTTGGTCACCACCTTGTTCTCCAGCCAATGTCTCATTAAATTGGCTTAAAAGACTTGTGACAATGGCCATCCTTACTTCCTGAGCCCTTTCTTCATTTGGCAGATTTGTTTCACGCCTTGTCTCCTTTCTTTTAGAACTGTCGTTTGTGGTCTTCTTTTTCTTGGGAGTAAATTCTGCATTTTGTATTTTACTCTCTTCTATACGTTTGGTTGGGATGCATTCCCGTTTACCGACCGTTTTATCGACAGGCTCAAACGTATAGAGCTGTTCTGGTGCTGGTGAACCTGCTGGCACCCCCTTTAGGACAGCCTCCCATGCCTTTGATGCAAATTTCGACACCTCCTCTGATTCTGAAATATTTCAAGTAATCTCAAGCTGTAGGTAAATGAACAACCAAAGAAATGCAAGGAGTTAAATCAAGAGGAGAATCGGATGGTCATATAAATTATAATATATTTCACCTAATTAAATAGAATCTTGAGAAGTTATTTTTAATGTTCTTACTGTATACATATAAAGCTACAAGCCCCACCCCTGGAAGCCACGTTTGTCATGTTGAGAAAGTGGTTCTTTTTTCGTTTGATGGTCTGTATTTCAAACATAAATTACACTGTAAAACGTGTTCAGTTATTTGTTTGCACATGCCAGACAGAAAACAGAATAGAACTAATGCAACACTTACCAGGTAATTTGGCAGGGCTGTTCATAACAAGGGATGAACTCATAACAGATGAAGCAGCACCTAAACCAAGCAGGTTTAGTGCACCACGGCATGCACTCCACGTTTCTGTCAGTCCAGTTTCTGCTTGATCTGCGTCTGGGATTATTGTCTCTGTATTTATTTCTCTTGGACCATGTCTTGGACCCTTGTCACAAGCCTCTTTAGTGATATTTGTGATGACATCTTGGTCACCACCTTGTTCCCCAGCCAATGTCTCATTAAATTGGCTTAAAAGACTTGTGACAGTGGCCGTCCTTACTTCCTGAGCCCTTTCTTCGTTTGGCAGATTTGTTTCAGGCCTTGTCTCCTTTCTTTTAGAACTGTCGTTCGTGGTCTTCTTTTTCTTGGGAGTAAATTCTGGACAGCCTCCCATGCCTTTGATGCAAATTTCGACACCTCCTCTGATTCTGAAATATTTCAAGTAATCTCAAGCTGTAGGTAAATGAACAACCAAAGAAATGCAAGGTGTTAAATCAAGAGGAGAATCGGATGGTCATATAAATTATAATATATTTCACCTAATTAAATAGAATCTTGAGAAGTTATTTTTAATGTTCTTACTGTATACATATAAAGCTACAAGCCCCACCCCTGGAAGCCATGTTTGTCATGTTGAGAAAGTGGTTCTTTTTCGTTTGATGGTCTGTATTTCAAACATAAATTACACTGTAAAACGTGTTCAGTTATTTGTTTGCACATGCCAGACAGAAAACAGAATAGAACTAATGCAACACTTACCATGTGATTTGGCAGGGCTGTTCATAACAAGGGATGAACTCATAACAGATGAAGCAGCACCTAAACCAAGCAGGTTTAGTGCACCACGGCATGCACTCCACGTTTCTGTCAGTCCAGTTTCTGCTTGATCTGCGTCTGGGATTATTGTCTCTGTATTTATTTCTCTTGGACCATGTCTTGGACCCTTGTCACAAGCCTCTTTAGTGAAATTTGTGATGAAATCTTGGTCACCACCTTGTTCTCCAGCCAATGTCTCATTAAATTGGCTTAAAAGACTTGTGACAATGGCCATCCTTACTTCCTGAGCCCTTTCTTCATTTGGCAGATTTGTTTCACGCCTTGTCTCCTTTCTTTTAGAACTGTCGTTTGTGGTCTTCTTTTTCTTGGGAGTAAATTCTGCATTTTGTATTTTACTCTCTTCTATACGTTTGGTTGGGATGCATTCCCGTTTACCGACCGTTTTATCGACAGGCTCAAACGTATAGAGCTGTTCTGGTGCTGGTGAACCTGCTGGCACCCCCTTTAGGACAGCCTCCCATGCCTTTGATGCAAATTTCGACACCTCCTCTGATTCTGAAATATTTCAAGTAATCTCAAGCTGTAGGTAAATGAACAACCAAAGAAATGCAAGGAGTTAAATCAAGAGGAGAATCGGATGGTCATATAAATTATAATATATTTCACCTAATTAAATAGAATCTTGAGAAGTTATTTTTAATGTTCTTACTGTATACATATAAAGCTACAAGCCCCACCCCTGGAAGCCACGTTTGTCATGTTGAGAAAGTGGTTCTTTTTTCGTTTGATGGTCTGTATTTCAAACATAAATTACACTGTAAAACGTGTTCAGTTATTTGTTTGCACATGCCAGACAGAAAACAGAATAGAACTAATGCAACACTTACCAGGTAATTTGGCAGGGCTGTTCATAACAAGGGATGAACTCATAACAGATGAAGCAGCACCTAAACCAAGCAGGTTTAGTGCACCACGGCATGCACTCCACGTTTCTGTCAGTCCAGTTTCTGCTTGATCTGCGTCTGGGATTATTGTCTCTGTATTTATTTCTCTTGGACCATGTCTTGGACCCTTGTCACAAGCCTCTTTAGTGATATTTGTGATGACATCTTGGTCACCACCTTGTTCCCCAGCCAATGTCTCATTAAATTGGCTTAAAAGACTTGTGACAGTGGCCGTCCTTACTTCCTGAGCCCTTTCTTCGTTTGGCAGATTTGTTTCAGGCCTTGTCTCCTTTCTTTTAGAACTGTCGTTCGTGGTCTTCTTTTTCTTGGGAGTAAATTCTGGACAGCCTCCCATGCCTTTGATGCAAATTTCGACACCTCCTCTGATTCTGAAATATTTCAAGTAATCTCAAGCTGTAGGTAAATGAACAACCAAAGAAATGCAAGGTGTTAAATCAAGAGGAGAATCGGATGGTCATATAAATTATAATATATTTCACCTAATTAAATAGAAACTTGAGAAGTTATTTTTAATGTTCTTACTGTATACATATAAAGCTACAAGCCCCACCCCTGGAAGCCATGTTTGTCATGTTGAGAAAGTGGTTCTTTTTCGTTTGATGGTCTGTATTTCAAACATAAATTACACTGTAAAACGTGTTCAGTTATTTGTTTGCACATGCCAGGCGAAAACAAAGCATCTTTCGCTTTTTGTATTGCATTTGCAACCAAACAAAATAGCTAACAATTCACGCTCTATGTTGGCGTATCCTGATTCTGTTGGTGTCAATGTCTTTGATGCATATGCAATCGGTCGTCCGTCATGCATTATTGCAGCACCAACACCGAGTTTCGTTGCATCACATTCCAATGTCAAGATTTTTTTGTCATCAAAATATGTTAAAACCGGGCTTTGCGTAATAGCATGTTTTGTTTTCTCAAATGCATGGGTCTGCATCATCCCATAAATATTCTAGGTCTTTTTTCGACAATGCCCTCATAGGAGCAGTTATCACCGCTAGGATTGGAGAAAACTTCAGTAAGTCCCTAAGGAAGGATCAAGTTCATGTCTGTTTTTTGGGATTTGTAGGTCCTTGATAGCCTTGACCTTTGAAGGGTTAGGTTTCAGTCCATCACCCGTAATAATGTGGCAAAAGAAAGCTACTTCCTGCACTCATTTATTACACATTTATCTGGGTTAAGCTTAAACCCTTAGCATTGTCAGTTCTGTCTAAAACTTCTCATAAGTTTGTGTAATGCTCCTGTCTGGTTTGACCAAAAATCAAAATGTCGTCAACAATGGCTGTCACACCAGTCAGTCCATCAAATATTTCATTAACCTTATGTTGAAATATATCTGATGACCCGAATATTCCAAATGGAAGTCTTAACCATCTGTAACGTCCAAATGGAGTGCTGAATGTCGTGAGAAAAGAGGACTTTTCTTCAAGTTGCACACAGTATGTATGCATGAGTAATATCTAGTAACGAAAAGTATTTAGCATTTGTCACGCGAGCCGTCAATTCGTCCAAAGTAGGCATTGGGTAGTGTGGTCTCCTTATTGCGTCATTCAAAGCTTTCAGATCTAGGCATATCCTTAGCTTGCCTGTCTTGGGTTGTTCAACAATAACAAGTGGATTTACCCAGATGTTTTGAAGTCTATTGCGTAATGACTCCCGGTACTCATCTTGCAGGGTTAACTACAGGAACAGAATCCTGTCTCAGGTAAAATTTGCATTTATCTGGAATGGCCCCAGTGCCCTTAAACAAGTTCCCATATTCCTGCATGACCACATGTTTATCTAAACACTGGGTCAGTTGGGAATTTTCCACAGAGTATGGGAGAGTAACAATGCCAAGGTTAATGGATGCTTGGAGGCTCAAGAGGGGAGGGGCAGGGCTATCTACAATATAACAAGAGTGTTTCCATGACCTTCTTTTTGTATTTCAAAGTCAATATGACCACTCCTTTAACAGGAAGCGCGTTTCCTGTGTAGGATGTAAGTCGGTCAGAGGGGGGTTCCAAGGGGCAATCTAGGCTAAGCTTTCTAAAATCGTTCAAATGAAGAACTACTACTGTGCTACCCGTATCAATTTTAAATGAAATGGATGTATTGGAAGGGCCAACGAATAGGTTAACAAAAGCACTACCAGGCAAAGATGTAAAAGAGCATACCGTGTCTATACCGTATTCTCTTTATTGTTCCGATTCCCTTTTCCTGAGTTCACACCTTGCATCATTTTGTACAGAATTCACTGATCATTTAGAATGACACATTTTAGAAAAGTGGTTTATCCTGCCACAGTTGTAGCACGTTTCTCCTTTTGCAGGACAACTTGCACTATAGTTATGCGTTCTCCAACAGTTTGAGCATGTTTTCGTATTGTGTCTATTATCATTTGACTTCTGTTTTCCTATTGGCTGTCTGTTTCCCCGATTGTTTCGGTTGTTCCACCTTGGGCCTTTGGTTTTGACAAAGTACACATCTTGTTCCGCCATTGAGTTTAGTTGTTTCTGAGAGTATTCGAACGATTGGGCAATCTGTATTGCTTTGTCTAGCGTTTGTTTTGATTCTTCATTTATTAGTTTTTCCCTAATTCATGCTGAATTGGTTCCGAAAACAATTCGATCTCTTATCATCGCATCCTTGTCTGGAAACTTTGGAAAGTCACAGTCTTTTGCACTAAGGCATAGCTGTGTTATGAATTCGTCAACTGCATTGCTATTTTGCACTTCATTGTAGAACTTGTACTGTGCAAAAATGGGATTTAGTTTTGGTTGGACATGTGCTTGAAACTTGTTGTAATAGGTTTCAAGCTTATCCTCATTTTCCTCTGTTATATCGGTCCATGTTGCGTGTATGTCCCGTCCCTTGTCTCCAACCTAGAGAAGCAGATATGCCACCTGTTCTCCTTCACTTTTAGATTTGAGCGGTCAGTCGAACATTAACTCAACATGTCGTTTAAATTTTAAAAAATTTCCACTGATCTGGTAAATTGCTATCAGACCAATTCATCACTGGAGGTGTGACTCAACTTATTTCCAAAAGAAATAACCCCACAAATACACTTCATAAGTCTGTCCGTCCGTCCGTCCATCTGTCCGTCCATTCGTCTGTCTGTCTTTCCATATGTCTTTTAAGCACAACTCCTCCTTAACGGCTGGACCGATTCTGATGAAACTTTACACAGTTGCAGTACATAACCTGAGGATGTGCTTGAAGTAAGATTATCCCGGTCGGAAATATTTCAAGGGAGATAATTGCCATTACTGTAGTGTGGGATGGGGGTATCCTTTTTTTAGTTCACTCACAGTTCTAGTTAATTTTAAATCCGATTAATGTTTGTTGTTATGTAAATCACAAATGTGAATGGAGGAAATAAATAAGAACACAAACGTGTGAGCTAGACTAAAGTTTATCTAAGACCGATAGGCAGTGGAAATATACTGCAGGGTTCTGCATGCATCTAAACATAGAGACAGTGGTCAGCTGGTCAATTGGTGGGCAAGTAGCTTGTTAACTTATCTTAAAATGAAAATTTCTTTGTTAACATTATCATAGAATCTAATATCTTCTAAAGTTTCTAAAAAACAATACTTAAATATGAAATTGAATCTAAAGGTTACACAAAGTGTTTTTCTTCAAAGTAGATAGTCAAGTAACATGTGATAGTTTGATGAAATTGAATGAATGATTAATTTCAATTGACTCATTTGAACCCAAAACACATGTAGGAAACACAATTCAGAGGATCAAGGCCTTTTTCTAGGCATCTCACGGGTCAGATATTCTGACCCATTCCCAAGGCAAAAGTCTTAAAAATCATGCAGAATTTCCATTGTTGTCATGTTAACCCTGGTTTTTATATTCCGAGATAATAAATGATAGCACTTCATTTTCCCAAATAAAGGGCCAAATTCTTGTTCCCAAATTGCCTTGAAAAACACCTGCGATCTAAATAGTGACTGGAGATATATTGCTAATTATGAGCAGTTTGTCCTTTTTCTGCAATAATTTCAAATATTGCTGCTAATGTGTTTTGATTGGAGAAAAGTTACCTTGACCAAAATTAGGAATTTATCTTGATTTTATACTCAATTTCAGCCTGGAGCATGAATAGTTTACGTTGCAAAGCTGGTACAGATATTTAACATGGTCAATATGGAACACAGGGCCAGTTATCCAAATTGTCGAGACATTCTCTCTTTTAACAAAAAAAGTGAAGATCGGAGAGGTATCGTTTGGAGGGTGAGGATGAAATGTTGCACATGTTCATATGTGTCTAAAATGTACAAGGTCTTTCTCAACAAAGAGATGAAGTCGCAAGATGGCTACAGAAAGCATGGGCTTAATTATAGCATCAACTCAAACATCTATTGAGGGGGACGAGTCTCGTTAAGCATTTGGCTGGGGATAATGTTGGGGGCTCATATCGTCAGTGCGTTACAAACAATAGCAAAACTGCTTGTGAAGTTTTTGTTGCTGAAAATAAGGCCGACATATCCAAACGCTTTCAACAGTTGTAAAAAATTCACCAGTGGCAAGGATGGAAAGAAAATGAAATAATTATTCTGGAGGGAAAAACCCCATTTCAACCTGCAACAAATTGCACTCTGACAGTCGCGGATTATATTACCCCATGTAAGCAAATTGTGGCAGTGGAGGCAATTTACAAGTTATGCTCCAAGGATGAATTTCACACACAGGAGGATGTGGACAGTGTGAAATGTGATATTAAGCAACTGCCAGTATCAAGACTAACATTAGTGATGACACAATGGGCTGAAACCTTAAAAATGGGTGAATGGAGGTGAAATATGTCACCATGGATGGGGGTTGAAAATTGTTCGTAGCACGAGTCTCGATAAAAATGACTGTTCCTGTGCAGAAACTTGACACATATCATCACAGTGGGAATCATTCAAAATACATAAAATCATCATCAAAGGTTACCGCAATCATACCAGGAAACGCCAAAGCATATCGTCAGGACATTGGAAACAGGTTTGCGATAAAGTAATTTAGACATCAGCAAACCCTGTCAGGCTGAATTTCAATCTATCATCAAGGAGAGAAATGGTAGATGATACACACAGCAATATGTCCACTGTAAAGCAATGTATTTTGCAGGGAATCACAGTCTTTGCAGGATCAATTATGCTGTTTGCAGAGAGAAAAAGAATGACAATTAGCTTTTCAACAGCATATTTCTTTCCAGCACATTCAATAATAAATATAAGCAAGAAAGAGAATGTGCAAGACTTAATTGAATTGATAGAATATCGCCTTGGAGATGAAACTGTCCATCGAACCGTTCTGGGTTGTCAATTCTTCCTCTTAAATGTGCTGGAGTTTCCATGGAAAGTGTCAGATTATCCCAAATTATCCCTGGAAAGTTGTCTGAATACTCCGGGGATTTTCCGTGGATTTTTGTTCAAGTCCCCTGAAAAGCTACAGCCATTTCTTGCACTATACATTATAGGTGGCATTTTGAAGAAGTTATTCATTGGTTTTACCTACATTAGGCACTACCCAAAGTTTTTACAATCAGTTATTTCAAATGTGTTTTATCATTATAAATTATGTATTTTCTTTATTGTTTATTCATGAATTCATGAATTCATGTTGTATTTTGCAACAATGCATGAGTATTTGTTTAATATCCAATTATTGAATTTTTCAGTGTCATTTTAAATTGAACTTTTTTTGCATTGTGCTGAATTATATTTTTAGCTCACCTATGCACGAAGTGCAAGGTGAGCTATTGTGATCACATTTTGTCCGGCGTCCGTCCGTCGTGCGTCGTCCGTCGTCAACATTTGAGCTTGTTAACACTCTACGGGCTACATTTTGCATCCAATCTTCATGAAAGTTTATCAGAACGTTCATCTCCATAAAATCTTGGACAAGTTTGAAACTGGGCGATATGAGGTCAAAAACTAGGTCTCTATGTCGAATTGAAGGAAAATCTTGTTAACAGTCTGGAGGCCACATTTTCAACTTGAGCATATTGAAACTTTATCAGAATGTTTGTCTTGATGATATGTAGGTCAAGTTCGAACATGGGTCATGTTGGGTCAAAAAGTAGGTCACTAGGTCAAATTGAAGGAAAATCTTGTTAACACTCCAGAGGCCGCAATTTTTGCTTCAGCAGTTTGAAATTTTGTCAAAATGTTTGTCTTAAAAATATCTAGGTCAAGTTCAAATATGGGTCATATTTGGTCAGAAACTAGGTCACCAGGCCAAATTGAGGGAAAATCTTGTTAACTCTGTAGAAGCCGCATGTTTTGCTTCAGCGGCTTGAAATTTGTTCAGAGCTGAATGATATCTAGGCCAAGTTCGAATATGGGTCATGTCGGGTCAAAAACTAGGTCACTAGCCCAAATTGAAAGAAAATCTTTTTTTACACTTTGGATGCCGCAATTTTTGCTTCAGCAGCTTGAAATTTTGTCAGAATGTTTGTCTTAAAGATATCTGGTTCAAGTTCAAATATGGGTCATATTGGATCAGAAACTAGGTCACTAGGCCAAATTGAGGGAAAATCTTGTTAACTCTGTAAAAGCTGCATTTTTTGCTTCAGCAATTTGAAATTTGGTCAGAATGTTTGTATAAATGATATCTAGGCCAAGTTCGGATATGGGTCATGCCGGGTTAAAAACTAGGTCACTAGACCAAATTGAAGGGTAATCATGTTAACACTCTGGATACTGCATTTTTAATTTCAGCATGATAAAACTTTATCAGAATGTTTTTCTTGATGATATGTAGGCCAAGTTTGAATATGGGTCATGCTGGATCAAAAACTAGGTCACTAGATCAAATTGAAGAAAAATCTTGTGAACACTTTGGATGCCGCATTGTTTGCTTCAGCAGCTTGAAATTTGGTCTGAATGTTTGTCTGAATTATATCTAGGGCAAGTTCAAATATGGGTCATATTGGATCAGAAACTAGGTCAATAAAGGAAAATATTGTTCAAACTCCGGAGGCCGCATTTTTACTTTGAGCAAGTTGAAACTTAGTCAGAATGTTGTCTTGATGATATCTAGTCCATGTTGGAATATGGGTCATATCAGGTAAAAAATATAGATCACTAGGCCAAATGAAGGAAAGTATTGTTAACACTGTGGAGGTTGCATTCAGAATAATTGTCTTGATGTGTTTTGCATTGCAGTACATTGTATAATTAAGGTGAGTGATCCAGGGCCATCACGGCCCTCTTGTTGTTGAGTTTAAATCTGTCCATCTTGTGAGAGAGATGTATATGTGAAATAAAAAAAATAGATTTCTTTTCAACATGTTTTATATAAGATGCTGCAATTACATATAAGTTGTTGGTTATTCATGAATATTATTTTAATTATCTCCCAGGTTAAGTATTCGGAGGTAAACTTAACTGGGATTGCTGCATATGTCATTAATGGATTTTAGTTATAATAAAATTTATTAATTTTATTAATGTCAATTAAGTAATAAAATGTGTCTTGATAAGTCAGTATGATGTCCTATATCTGGTACATATGGTTAGTGTCAATTATAGATATCTGTGGTCTAATCAAGTAGAATAATTTTGATTCCCTGCTAAGCATGGCTTTATAGTGGACATAATGATGTGTGTGTCGTCTAGTTTTTTTTAAATTTACTTCTTGATGATAGATTGAAGTTTAATCTGATAGCATTTGCTCATGTCTAACGCAAACCTATTTTGACATATTTTACCGCCATACTCTAATTTTTAAGGTTGCGGTAACAGTTTTCAGCCCATTGTTGCTCATCACCAATATTAGTCTCCATACTTGCAGTTGCTGAATAATTACTGGTCTAAATATTACACTACCCCAGTAAACCCACATCCACCTGTGTGTGAAATCCATGCTCGAGGCATAGCTTATTGACTGCTTTGACTGACACACTTTGTTTACGTAATACTTTTCTCCACTGTCAGTGTGCACTGGGTTGCGGCCTGTACAGAGGAATTTCCAACTGTAAAAGACCTGTAAAAGACCTGTAACTTTTCACGATTTTAAGGTTGCGGTAACAGTTTTCAGCCCATTGTTGCTCATCACCAATATTAGTCTCCATACTTGCAGTTGCTGAATAATTACTGGTCTAAATATTACACTGCCCCACATCCTCCTTTGTGTGAAATCCACGCTAGAAGCATACCTTATTGACTGCCTTGACTGACATAATTTGTTTATGTGAGGTAATATTTTTCTCCACTGTCAGTGTGCACTGGGTTGCGGCCTGTATGGAATTTCCAACTGTAAAAGACTTGTAAAAGACCTGTAACTTTTCACGATTTTACATCTGTTATTCTTAGGATTACAGCTGGAATTCACTTCAATCAAAGTTCATTTACAGGTGTAAAAGACCTGTAATTTGGTGCGAAATATTTAAATTAGTTGTAATTCTCAGCAAATTTGTACAGGCATAAATTCAGATTTACAGGTGCAGAATTGACCAGTGTAATTTCTGATTTATAGGCCTAATTTCAGATATAAAGGTGTAGAATTTACAGATGAAATTTCAGATTTACAGGTGTAAAAATTACAATTACAAGAGTAATTTCAGGTTTACAGGTGTAGAATTTGCAGGTGTACATTAAAGCAGTTAAAAACATTTTATTCTTGATAATATAATTTAATACAACAAACAAACAAAACATTAGTCATATTTTGTTTGAATGCATTTTGATTAAACTAGTATATTATTATAGATTTACAAAACTGGAAAAGGTATTTAAAAAAAAAAAAAAAAAGAATTCAACATTCCTAACAATTTGTATTAACCCTTTCCCTCATAGACGCTTTCTGACGCCTCTGCAGCAGACGGCTTTTTGAAAACAAAGTGACAAAAGAAGTTTTGCCACAATGTTTTCCATTTTTTTCTCATAGGTTATCCATTCAATTATGGAGATTTTCCATGTTTTGACAAAATACGTTCAAAGTCGTCTGCTGCAGAATTGTCGTATGAGGGAAAGGGTTTACAGAAACAAAATATATATATGCATATACATTCAAGAGTCATTTTTTTACTATCCAGTCCTAAAGCACATGACTGATATTGAATGTTCTATTTCCTTGCTTTCATCTGCTTTCTAGCATATCCAATTCTTTCAGTAATCGCCCCGTTCATCTCAGCCTCTGTTGGTACTCGCTTCGTCTCCGTCTTGCACCACGTAACAGCATAATCTGTATCAACAAGAATTCAGCATTACACAACTGTATAGAGAACAATGAATAATTAGCAACATCTCAAGAAAAAATTATACATAAATGAAGTGACTGAGAAACAAACTGAAAAAAACTATTATATATCATTGATACAAATTGAACTAAATTTTTAATTGGAGCTGAGAATTTATTTTGATAATTATGTAAATAAAAAATAAATGAATAAAAAATGTACAGAAAGCGACATATCAATTCCTGGAATATACTGCCTGTTGTTGTCAGATGCTGGTGGCATGTAATCAACAATGTCCATAGCTGACTGACATGCAGTCCATGTATTTTGAAGTGAAACTGGTCTTACTGGAGATGTTACTTTTTCACTTATTTCGTTTGGTCTCCATCCTGAGATGAGGGTATGCCGATGGTGTTTTCAGTGCTGCTCACTATATTAAACTGGCTATGTATATCAGGGTATGCCGATGGTGTTTTCAGTGCTGCTCACTATATCAAACTGGCGATGTATATCCAGCATCAATTCTCCAGTCTGTACAGCGTCAGTTCCATGAGCTGCCGATTTCGATTGAAGTCTTATATTTTCAGCCATTAAGTCTTGCTTCTTTGTTTTTGACATTAGTTGTTTTGCCACTTCTTTTTATTTGTTTTTTGGCTTTTTTTCGGACTGAGTTGATCATTTTGAATTTCACTGGCCCTCAGCCTCTCTGTCTGACCTTTCTCTCTTTGATCCAGACTTTATAATGTCATTCACATTTAAGGAATAAAGATCTTCGGGAGCTTCCTGTAGGCCATCGGATGAAGCGTTCCCTTTCAGAATTGCATTGTATGCTCATGTCGCATATGAAAGCAGAGTGTTCTCATCTTTTAAAACGTACAATAAACAACACATGTATGAGTTGATTTAATTGATTCTGTTTCACCCTCCAATAAATATCAAATTTGGACCACTGCCAAAACAGAATGTTTAATAACTGCTTATGAATGAAAAGAGATTCAATTACATGTGAGTTGTTGGTTATTCATGTCAATTATTTTGATTATCACCCAGGTTAAGTTTTCGGAGCAAACTTAACTGGGATCGCTGCATGTGTCACAAATGGATTTTAGTTATAATATATTTTTTAATTTTATTAATATCAATTAAGTTATAAAATATGTCTTGATAAGTCAGGTATGGTGCCCTTCATCTGGTACATATGGTTAGTGTCAATTATGGATATCTGTGGTCTAATCAAGTAGAATAATTTTGATTCCCTGCTAAGCATGGCTTTATAGTGGATCATGTGTGTATCGTCTAGGTTTTTTGAATTTTCTTCTTGATTTCTTCTTGATGATAGATTGAAGTTCAATCTGATAGCATTTGCTCATGTTTTACGCAAACCTATTTTGACATATTCAACCACCATTCTCTAATTTTTAAGGTTGCGGTAACAGTTTTCAGCCCATTGTTGCTCATCACCAATATAAGTCTCCATACTTGCAGTTGATGAATAATTACTGGTCTAAATATTACACTGCCCCACATCCTCCTGTGTGTAAAATCCATGCTTGAGGCATAGCTTATTGACTGCCTTGACTGACACAATTTGTTTACGTGGGGTAATATTTTTCTCCACTGTCAGTATGCACTGGGTTGCGGCCTGTACGGAATTTCCAACTGTAAAATACCTGTAAAAGACCTGTAACTTTTCACGATTTTACATGTAAAAATTACAATTATAAGCGTAATTTTAGATTTACAGGTGTACATTAAAGCAATTAAAAACATTTTATTCTTGATAATATAATTTAATAAAACAAACAAACAAAACATTAGTCATATTTTGTTTGAATGCATTTTGATTAAACTAGTATATTATTATAGATTTACAAAACTAGAAAAGGTATTTAAAAAAAATAAAAAAATAAATTCAACATCCCTAACAATTTGTATTAACAGAAACAAAATATATATATGCATATATATTCAAGAGTCATTTTTGTCTCGCCCACGATAGTGGAGTGAGACATAGCAGTCACTTTTCCGGCGACGGCGGCCGCTTTTACAAATAGCTATATCTCAGCAACCCCTGCTTGAATTTTTCTGAAACTTTGTTAGCTGTATTGTTTGGTCATGGGACATCTGTCAACGTCAAAATTTTCAGGGTCAAGGTCATAATTGTGCAGAACTTGACCTCTGTTAGGTAACTTAACCTCTAAACTTAACCTTTCTTATATCTCAGCAACCCCTGCTGGAATTTTTCTGAAACTTTGTCAGATGTATTGTTTGGTCATGGGACATCTGTCAACGTCAAAATGTTCAGGGTCATAATTGTGCAGAACTTGACCTTTGTTAGGTAACTTAACCTCAAAACTTAACCTTTCTTATATCTCAGCAACCTCTGCTTGAATTTTTCTGAAACTTTGTCAGATGTATTGTTTGGTCATGGGTCATATGTCAACGTCAAAATTTTCAAGGTCATAATTGTGCAGAACTTGACCTTTGTTAGCTAATAATATATTAAGATATATACACATGTAGTGAGTTTATTATTTATCATGACATGTTGATAACAATGCATTGACAGACACTTATTTTTTCACATTTTATCAACTTTACTTTCTTTTTGCATAGTGATACCATTTAATATCTGATTTTCTTAGATGGGCGAGACACCCTCAGCCCGAGGTCTTGTTTTACTATCCAGTCCTAAAGCACATGACTGATATTGAATGTTCTATTTCCTTGCTTTCATCTGCTTTCTAGCATATCCAATTCTTTCAGTAATCGCCCCGTTCATCTCAGCCTCTGTTGGTACTCGCTTCGTCTCCGTCTTGCACCACGTAACAGCATAATCTGTATCAACAAGAATTCAGCATTACACAACTGTATCATTTGGGTCTTTATCTTTTTTGGTAAAGGTATAACGCAGGCGATTTTCCAATCCTTGGGATACTCCCCATCCCGCCATACCTTGTTGAAGAATGAGAGCCAGATTTGTAAGGCCGATTCAGGCATATGCTTGAACATTGTGTATGTAAGTTTGTCTAAACCCGCGGCGGAATTTTTTCTGCTACTAATGCAATCTTTTAATTCTTGTAAAGTGAAGTCATAGTTGATTGGACTGTTCTCATTATCCAATGGAGGAGAGTTAATTTTTTTATGCTGAATTCGTTCAAAAGATTTTTGTCTGGCCAAAACTTCTGGGTCGATATTGTCTTCGCTAGAGACTTTTGCATAGTGTTTGACAAGTATTTTTGCTTTGTCAAGGGAGGTAATTGCATCTTTATTGTTTCCCTTTAGAATGGGAGTTGGTCTGATTGGATTACCCTTAATTCTCCGAATTTTGTTCCAAAAGTCTAATGAATTTTTTGGGTCGATAATACATTTTTCACAGAATTCATTCCAATTATCTGTTTTGTTTTTAAGAATGACCTCTTTACTGAGTTTAGAGGCATCTTTGTAGTTGACCAGGTTGACTTCACTTGGGTGACGTTTAATATTTATTAGGCATTTCTTTCTTTCCTTGATTGCATTTTCACATTCTTCATTCCACCACGGTACATTTTTCCTATTGTTTTTTATTGGTTTAGAAGAAGGGATAGTCTCTAATGCGACCTTTAGAAATTGTTCTGTTATTTTTGTATTGTATATATTTATATCATCATCATAGACTTCAGTAGTGGTGATTTCCTCACTTTTCATGTTGAAAGCATCCCAATCTGCTTTATTAAAGTTAAATCTCTCCTCAGTAACTTGATTTTCATTATTTGTCTTGTTTATAGTTATTATTATTGGGAAATGGTCTGTACCCCAGTTGTCCTGCAGGACTTGCCAAAAGATCTCACTTGAGATTTTGGGACTAGTAATGGTCAGATCAATACAGGTGAGATTGCCAGTGTGCGCATCGACTCTGGTTGGTGTCCCATCATTGTGCAGCACGAGGTTGTGTAAATCAATCCATTCCTCGACTGCGCGCCCATGGTTGTCTGTTTTGGCAGATCCCCATATAATGTTATGTGCGTTGAAATCCCCAGTAATTACTATGTCTCCTTTTGATAAGATATTGTCTAAGTGGCCTAGAGATGTAGGGTCGCACCCCCATGAGTACATGTTAACCAGATAGAAGGGAGATTGACCAAAGAATACTCGAATAATTTGAATCTCAAGTTTTGTGTCCCCTTTCTGATCCAAAACGTTGTCTATGATGATGTTTTTGTAGTTTATTGCATGTTTGATGTAGATTGCCAAACCGCCGCAGATTTGGTCATTTTTGTTTTTATAATGCTTAAATTCACATTAATTTTGTATCCCGGGATATTTTTAGTTGTTTTTTCAGATAGTTTTGTTTCCTGGATACATATAATGTCGATATGATTGAGGTCCAGAAAGTGCTTAATTTCAGTATGTGTTTGTACTGAGAGCCCTCGCACATTAAGGTTCAGTATTTTTAAATTCTTGTCTATATTGAAAATTCTTTATTTATAGGCCATTATTTTTGAGCCTCTATTTTTCGTTGGTGTGCCCATGTTAAGCCGTTTGCGACCGCTCACAGTTTTGAGTGGGGAAGTGAGATTTTTTAGCCTAGGCCCATGAATGAGTGTGCCAATTTGGCTTACTCTTGTGTTTGTAGCTGCTAAAGGGAGTAAATGGGTATTTGAGTGGGTATATGCATTCTGTGTAGGGTGAGTGCCTTAGTTGTGGGGATTTGTTGTTTTGAGCGAAGAATTTTAATGATAAATTCTTTTATTTTGTTGGTGTTGGTGCTTTCCCCCTTAATTTTGACTTGTAAAAAATTAAGTATGATTGTGGATAGTTCTGTAAGAGTTATTTTTTGTTCATGATTTCCACAATCAAGGGTTATTGAGTCTGAGACTGCATCAGTCTGTGTGTTTTGGGTACAAAAATATTTATTTATGTTTTGCTTGTTTGCCTTCTTAGTTTGTTTAGTGGGCATATGGAGGGAGGAATCCACAGACGATTCCATTTGGGATACGTCTGTCAAAGAGGATTCCCCCTTATTATATGTCGGGGTCTTTCTTAGTATGTTATTTGTTTCTATTTTATCCCAATTGTCCTTTGATGTAGTACTTGGGCTATATGGTGTTGTGCATTGAGATGACCAACTGCAGAAGGAGGCGGGACTTGGTCCTAAGGAAAATGATGGGTGAGTGCTAGGTGTAATGGCACTTTGGGTGTGTTAACGGGCATTGAGGTGGAGGCAGGGGTCGTGTTGAGTGAGATAGCACATGTGGGTCTGGGTGATTTAGCCCGTTTTTTGGTTGGTGTGACCTTATTTGGGGTAATTTGGGAATATGAACGGTGATGGATTGGTGAAACTGTAGGTGGTTTGACCTGGGTCTTTTTTGTGGTGACTTGTGTGGATACTGGGGTTGATCTAGTCAGAGATATCCGTTTCTTGGTAGGTGTGATCTTAATTGGGGTGATTTGGGAACATGACAGGGGGTGGATTGCTGAAACTGGAGGTGGTTTGACCTGGGTCGTTTTTGTGGTGGCTTGTGTCGGTACTGGGTTGGATCTAATTGGAGAGATTGGTGAAACAGGTGGGGTTATGTTAACTTGCGTTTCCTCCCAGCTGGCAGCTGGTCTGGCGGAAACCCCCCGGTGAGATTTAAGGTTTGGACAACCATTTCCAGATTGGCTTTGAAGTTGCCGGCAGCTTTCCACAGCCCGAGTCTAAGAACAGCCATTTTTATTTTTGAATGTTTGTATTTTTGATGCATTAGTATATTCCGGGCACAATCTGTAACGCGCAGTATGTGTCCCTGTACAGTTTGGACAGCGGATAGGGTATTCGCATGCCCCTCTCACGTGGTCCCCTGCACACCGGGCACATTTTACCTCGTTTTTACATTTGGGCGCAGTGTGGCCGAAACTCTGACATTTAAAACATCTGAGTGGCTAAACCTGGTAAATTTCAACGGGGATATATACGTCTGAATTTTTAATTTTTATTAGATTCGGCAATTTTTCCCCTTGAAATATTAATTTAACGATCCCCGTAGCTTTGTGGAATCTGTTAAATATCCTAGAGGCATTCAAAATGGGGGCCTTATTTGCGCCTACTACCTCTAGGTGATCTAGCCAATCGTCAATGTTTTCCCTTGGGTGTATGTGCATAACACCTTCCACAGTTGTACATTCCTCTGGTAAAAACGTTTTACACTTGTATTTACATATTACCAGAGGAGCGAGATTCCTAATTTGGTTTAGGGTTTCGGCCGATTTTGGTTTCACCAGTAACGTCCCATTTTTAAGTGGAATGATACAATCCACCATCCCGGCCAAAGTTCTGTCACGTGCGAGGGCTAAGGGTGAAACTCCCCCAAAGTCCCTCTCACCCACAGATTTATGAATAGTTTGAATGACCACGTGTTTTTTTGTATAACATGCATTTGCCCGGGATTGATGGCCGTACCAAATCCTTCCAAATTTGTAGACATGTTGATCGGCACAGTGAACAAGTAGAAAGAACAAAAAAATGGTATAAAATACACTACAAACTACAACTTATAACCTAAAATTGTTGTGTTGAAAGTCCCGCCTGTGTCTGCCTATGGCAATCGAGAATGAAGGCTTTCTCTGATAACTGGAACTATTCGGGTAGTACACCGAGCTAGAACGCTACTTTTTAATTTAGGCGTGGAGGCACTCTTGCTATTATTGAGCTAAAAAGAAAGACACGATTAAAATCTATACTACGCATACAATTTTCCTCTGAAATAAATAACAAATACTATGTATAAAATATGTATATATATATATGTATATGTATAGGTGTATAATACACTGTGTAAAGAGCAGTGTATTATAAGTTAGTTATTGGGTTGTGGAAAGGGAAAGGACGTTTTATATTCTACTTTGAGTTATTGCAGTTTGTTACACGACTTTTAAATTTACATAAGATTTTTGAATATTGCAATAGTAATAAAAAGATAGCTATTCGTCAGCGAGAGTATTTCTAATATGAACTTGAGGTTCATTTGTTGTTCGATTGTTGATGATGGTCCTCCTCTTCTGGAAACGTGTCGGGTTGGGTTCTAAAAAATAAATATTTTTCCTAAATACCGTTTTTACTTCATTGTCCAAAATAATCCAAAATTTTTCACTAATACCCACGTGGTCACAAATTCTAAAAATAGTTAAAGTAGTTCGAATCACTCATATTTCTAGCCATTTTATTCACTGTGAGATTTATATGAGAACGTCCTTCCACCTTGGTGCCAAGTCTGCGAGTGGATGATCATTGATACAAATTGAACAAAAATTTTAATTGGAGCTGTTAATAATATGTAAATAAAAAATAAATGAATAAAAAATGTACAGAAAGCGACATATCAATACCTGGAATATACTGCCTGTTGTTGTCAGACGCTGGTCGCATGTAATCAACAATGTCCATAGCTGACTGACATGCAGTCCATGTATTTTGAAGTGAAACTGGTCTTACTGGAGATGTTATTTTTTCACTTATTTCGTTTGGCAGCATATTTTTATTTTCAGGAGCAGCTGTAAATGCTGGTAACATTTTGGTCTCTATCCTGAGATGAGGATATGCCTATGGTGTTTTCAGTGCTGCTCACTATATCAAACTGGCTATGTATATCCAGTATCAATCGTCCAGTCTGTACAGCGGCAGTTTTATGAGCTACCGATTTCGATTGAAGTCTTATACTTTCAGCCATTAAGTCTTGTTTCTTTGTTTTTGGCATTAGTTGTTTTGCACCTTTTTTTTTTGGACTGAGTTGATCATTTTGAATTTCACTGGCCCTCAGCCTCTCTGTCTTTGATCCAGACTTTATTCCGTCCTTCACATTAAAGGAATAAAGCTCTTCGGGAGCTTCCTGTAGGCCATCGGATGAAGCTTTCCCTTTCCGAATTGCATTGTATGCTCGTGTCGCATATGAAAGCCGAATGTTCTCATCTTCTGAAATGTACAATAAACAACACATGTATGAGTTGATTTAATTGATTCTGTTTCACCCTCCAATAAATATCAAATTTGAACCACTGCCAAAACTGAGAATGTTTAATAACTGCTTATAAATGAAAAGAGTTTCAATTACATGTGAGTTGTTGGTTATTCATGTCAATTATTTCGATTACCACCCAGGTTAAGTTTTCGGAGCAAACATAATTGGGATCGCTGCATATGTCACAAATGGATTTTAGTTGTAATAAAATCTTATTAATTTTATTAATATCAATTAAGTTATAAAATATGTCTTGATAAGTCAGTATGGTGCCCTTCATCTGGTACATATGGTTAGTGTCAATTATGGATATCTGTGGTCTAATGAAGTAGAATTAATTTGATCCATGCTCTGATTTAGAGGTCTGGTCACTTTTTGATAAGTATGTGCTACTTTTTTTGGGAGTTTAATTGTTGTATAAGAAAGGCAAAAATTGCAATAAATATATATATGTATAACTGGCCAATGGCTCATTATTTATTAGTTAATTAATTTGTTTGTAGTAAATGATGTAAGAAAGAGTATGATTGGAAAGAATGATTTAAGGCAGAGTCATGTCAACAAATTGGCAATCAGTTTGGAACTTGACTTGAAAGCCTCTTGACTTTAGGTCAGCTAGGACTGTTGAATAGCTCTATTAATTTTGACTCCTCAACTTTCGGTGTGTTGGTATTTAATATGGTTAGATGGACTGTTTCATCTTGTAGCACTCTAGCCAGCTACATCAAATTGTCCTCTAGGAAAACACAGGTAAATAAACAAAATCATATAGTGATACATTCATTTATTTAAATAGGTAAACTAGAGTCTCATGACTCTCTCTCTCTCTGAGGCCTGTCTATCACTCTGACTCTCCCTGCTCTCAAATAAACATACAATATATACTATAGGGCTGGCTCCTTATACACGTGATCATCCCATACCCTGTATATGGCTATACCTCTGGCCTCATGTGTATACCTCTAACCTCATTGCGTTACATTTGTCCCCCTCTTAATAAATTTTCACCCATAAAATTTGTACAAATAAATAAATAAGTAACACAATGGGCTGAGGCAGCCCTACACAGTTGAAGATAACTATAATAAACAGCGCATGCATAAACCAAACACATCATTTTTATATACACAATACAAATAGCCAAACAAAACCTTAAAAGTCAAAATCTGCACTTACAAATTAAGTAATCAAAGTATTAAGTATAAATTGTGTGTTTTGTTTTTGATTTTTTTTAACAAGAATTGTTCTGGTCGCACTTTGGGAAAAACCTGTGGTCCCCTTTCAAGGGCTAGAGCGTATGCTAGGGCACGCCCTCTTCCTCTCCCTACTGGTAGGCCAGTGACTGCATGTGGGTATTCCTGTAAACCATGCAATGTTGCGTGTTTCGATAATGAATTATCATTTATCAGTACACAAAACAATTACTGAGATTAAGAAGTCATTTTTAAGATATTGTATATCATATAGTAACAAAATTGTCAAATATCCATGTTATGCTATTGTTGCAAGATGTTGAGGCTCACTTTGGTCATGAATACACATTTGAATAAGGAACACATACTGATTATTTTGGTAAAAAAATGATGGACCTGATGTGTTTAATATCAACGTTTTTCCTAGGTCGCCTTTAACCCTTTCCCTCATACGACAATTCTGCAGCAGACGACTTTGAACATATTATTTCAAACAATAGAAAATCTCTATAATTGAATGGATAACCTATGACTTAACGTGGAAAACATTGTGGCAAAATGAGAAATTGCTCGTTTTAATTTCTTCTTTTGTCACTATGTTTTCAAAAAGCCGTCTGCTGCAGAGGCATCAGAAAGCATCTATATGAGGGAAAGGGTTAATAGCATTAATTCTGTCTATAGATCTGGATATTTACATAATCATTAGTCAATATCTGTATATACTGAATAATGATTATTTAATTCCTTGATCAAAGTTAAAACTAGTTTTTATCAATAGCTATGCTTCACCATTAACGGACATACCAAGTACCTAATCTACAGCAAATTACTTACTATACTGAACGCGGATTGCTTAATGGTCGTTTGCCTTTTTGACCAAGAAAGTTGTATTTTACTGCCAGGTCATTGGCCATTACTTCTTTCAGCAGCCTATTGACCGTTTCCCGAACGTTTGTTCCTCCGAACAATGAGAGATACTTCATATGCAATAATATAAAACTATTCACTACAGCAGTAGAAAATGAAGTAGAAATTACTTTTTTTATATACTTAAATTTACATAATATCTTTTTAAAAGTGTTTCATTTAAAATCGGTTTTAAATGTCATTCAAAGCTATGTACGACTTGAACAATGTGCATGTATGGACCAGTCTCACCAGAGGTTATTTCTTTCCCGACACGCAATTGTCAAAACATGTTCCAACACATACACAGTAGTGCTCTATTTCACGTAACAAAAGCAAAACTATAAATTAATTCGTGAAATTACATGACAAACAGATAAATGCAAATCAGCTTAACAGTTAACAAAAGCTTCACATACGCATGAAAAGACCAAAGAAATGACCAATTGATCATCTATTGGAAAATATTGCTTTGTATAATTTATCGTGTATATTCCTATAATCAAAACCAGTTTCGCTTTTAATTCGCCTTTATTTCGTGTTCGAGTTGTTGTTCTTTTCCAGAAATCAAAGTAAACATTTGAAATATGCCTATGTCTAGAGCTATTGTTGTATTGAAATATGCCTATGTCCAGAGCTGTTTTTTTTAAATATAGTTATAGTTAGAGATATGTTTATATTGAAATATGCTTTTGTCTAGAGCTATGTCTAGAGTAATGGTTGTATTGAAATATGCCTATGTCTAGGGCTATGTTGTTCTTTTAAAATATGGTTTTGTCTAGATATATTTTTATGTCAAAAATACATTACCAGTCATTTATTACCTGATATATACATCTCCTAACCCTTAATTCATCCAGAAAAAGAACTCGCCTAGCGTATCCCTCACGCCTGTGTGATATACACGGTCACCGGTAAATACCGGTGCACGAGGTCAACGTGTCACTTTTAGTTTCCTGGACACACCGACCTACAGGCTTGAATTTATTTTCATTTTTCTAAATTTATTTTCGTTGTCTAGTTAAAGCTTTCGCTTTAACGGGTCAATTCATTCAGTTAAACTGTACAATTACTTCTTGAACTTGAACTTTGTTTATTTATTGTTTGTGTTTAAGTTGTGTTTTTTTGTAGTAACAACTAGCTGAGAGCCGCGGGTGGTTACCCCACCCACTATTTCAGTTACGAGTCGGGTCTTGAATGGCCGTGCATTAATTTTTCAATTAATTTTCAACGGTGAGATTTCCCGATCCGGTAGCGATAATATTGTTTATCGCCTTTGTTGTTGTTTTGTATAATTACATAGACATTTGGAGAATATTTAAAAAATATTTTTTCATTGAATTACGTCCGTAAAAACGAGTAGTGAAATAAAAGAATAGAAAATATTATTTTTTGTTTTTGAACTTCGTAATTTGATTTTGTATTTATACTATGTCACATAATGGTGAACAGAGGCGTGGCTCATGCGGTCATTTAGTGGCCTTATGGGACACGCACTCTTCCTGCATTGCGTGCACTAAGTGCACAAAGGATTCACCATGTGAGTTCTGTTCGTTATGGTCGGCTTCCGTTTGGAAACAGGCCATATCGAGGAGGACTCACAAAGCCGTAAGAGTAAAACTGTTCCTTTGTAGAAGAAGGTAAGTATTAGCTCTACGAGCGAAGGGGAATTCGAGGGTTTTTCCCCAACAGACTCCACGACTGGGTTGATTAGACGGAAAGGACAGAACTTCTCAATCTTCAGTCAAGACATACGCCTCTGTAACAGCCACGACGGGACCGTCTCGAAGTTCGGAGGAACGTATGATATCGTCTGGTCAAACAGACGACTGGTGTTAGTGCTGAACCTTCGGGTGAGGCAATGGGGCATTCTCAGGGAAACCTAACAGAATGGCCCCCTCTTTCACCACACTCAGTTGATAGGCATTCTTCGGAAGCCTACAGCAGAGTTCCAAATTACCCGGTCGGCGGGCAGAATTTGGGGACCGGTGATGGAGCATTACAATTGCCTATCATTGGTCCACAGGGTGATGCTTCCGAGCAAAACCCTTATGACTCCGGGCGACCGGGTACCGGGCAACCGGGTACCGGGCAACCGGGTTCCGGGAAACTGGACAGTCATATTACCTTGGTTAAATCGGGCACCGGGCAACCGGGCAACCGGGCACCGGGCAACCGGGCACCGGGCAACCGGGCACCGGGCAACCGGGCAACCGGGCACCGGGCAACCAGGCAGTCATTTTGAAATGACGAGACCGGTCACCGGGCAACCGGGCAATCATTCTAGAATGATACGACCAGTCACCGGGCAACCAGGCAGTCATTCTGAAATGACTAGACCGGGCACCGGGCTGCATGAAGCGACCGGGCATTCTGTCAGTCAATTCAGCATGACTAATCCATACACCGGGAATGAGGACATGGGTCATTAATTTCACGATGAATGGGAGAATCAGCAAGGCAGTCATTCATACATGACTCGACCTGCCACCGGTCAACCAGGTACCGGGCAACCCGGTACCAGGCAACCGGGATCAGTGCGTCTCGATCGGATAGATACACGTTATCATTCTTTCGCAGCACAGCCTGATTATTTGGATATTCAGAACACTGGTTTACCAGGTTTTAATAACCAACCTACTGACATAGATTACGGAGAGTACATATCGAGAAAATCATTCCGTTCTCCTAGGGGAACAGTGTATTATTCAAGAGATATTACTCCTCCACGTTACCAACCTTCATTACGGAGGAGTGATCGGTTCTATGACAGACAGGTTAGTGATGCCTACCGTGATCGTCAAATTCCTGAGTATAGGAATTTACGACTCCCGGAAGGACACCTCTCCAAGAGGCAGTCCTTTGAAAGGCAATCCCCCGATCGGAATATTGCTTGTTCCGTTAAGGGGAAGTCGAAAAGATCACATACAGTGAGTTCGGCTCCGATGATTGACTCTGTGCAACATTTCTCTGCTGCGGATAGAAGGTTGAGTTCACATGATCGTCACCAGCTTATGGATTTATCAGAGAATGAATCCATTTCTGGATCGGAAATTGGTCAACCGGTGGGAAGTCCGGTTAAGCACAATACTTCTCGTCGTAGGCCTAGACAATCCTCCACTTCTTCGTCTGACGAAGAAACGGAAAGTCTATTACCTATAGAAGACGAGCCGGCTGCGGATCGTTGATCCCTGCAGCAGGCTATTGAAGAAGTTTTTAGGGTAGTGCCTAGTACGCTCTGCCCTAAGATCGACGCTCCCCCACGTCGTAAAAACCTTTCAAGTTTGGAAGAACATAATGCGGAGATAGGAGGGTCTACAACTCCATTACAGTTACTTCCGCAGGCGAATAACTTGGGAAGGTTATTGGACCAACTGCAGTCCACCAGGTCATTAGACACTGTTTAGTCAGCCTGGTCGGTCCCACTGGCCATCTCTAAGGAATGGGTGTCTCCTAAGGCTTATGTAGCTTCGAAGGAGTTCTTTCCCGTTAAAGTGCCGGCCTTAGACGGAGATGCGTCCACTTTGGGATTAACTACACCCACCTCAATCACAGTTAGTGCTAAACTGGTTGAGAGATGGGAGGCCAGAGCGCGTCTGGGAGTCATGTGGCTTCACATGACGATCATTTCGCCATAGCTCTGGCACTTCTTCTTAAAGAGGAGAATGTCTCTAGCAGAGGGGCTAGCAGAATTCTGGAGGCTTTCGATACGGGGAATCGGCACCTGATGGCTCTGAATTTGCAGAACGCCACGGAAAGGCTGTCCGCGAGGAGAGATGCGACACTTGTCAAATCCTCTTCTCTGCTACAAAATAACAAGGACAGCTTAAGAGCCGCCCCCTTATCCTCCAATCTTCTCTTTGGTGGAAGGGTTGCTGCAGTGACTGTTACTGATTCGTCAGAACAATCCAGACGCCTTTCGGCGAGTGCAGTAAATGCTTTGTCACAGAGTCGTAAATACTCTGCACCGGCGGCTAAATGGACTAATACTAGGAAGCCCCCGGCGAAAAAGCAGAAACAGGAAGTGAAGGCTGTACCGCCTAAACAACCTCCTTCCACGGGCCGGAATTACGCTAAACCGAAGCCCCGTTTCACGGGAGCTAAGCCGAAGCATACTTCCAGGTATGGTACGGCTCCTAGGCCGCAGCCCTAGGGGTACGCACCTCTCTATGACTATCCCGAGGCCGGAGATTGCAGTAGGGGGCCGCCTGTCATTTTTCAGGGAAGAATGGGGGGGTATCACGGAGGATCGTTGGATTTATCCGTGATACAAGAAGGGTATCTAATTCCCTTCGTTTCCCCCCCTCCCATGACAAGCGTGCCCATCGATCTGTCGTCACGCCATCCGACCATGTCAGAAGTGATTACATCACTTCTGAAAAAGAAAGCCATAGAGAGGGTTCTCAACCCCAATACTCGGGGTTTCTACAGCCGTCTTTTTCTCGTTCCGAAAAAAGACGGTCGGTGGAGACCGGTGATAGATTTGTCAGTATAAATGCTGTGGGAGCCTTTCTACGAATGAACGGGCCCCAGCTTCTTCAATACTTCGACGACTGGCTACTCCACAGAGCAGATCGTTTAATTCTACCTTCACGATCTGTCTCTAGCCTGGGGACCATTCTGCGATTGGGCCTTATTCCCAATACGCAGAAGTCGGACTTAGTTCCGTCAAAGAGGTTTACATTCGTAGGGATGACCTTTCGCACCGACCTAGCGGTGATTCGGGTCCCTTCGGACAGAGTCGATTCTCTTTTCCGGAAGATCAGACTCACTCTGGACCAGGCTATGGTAACAGCCCGGTCCATGCTGTCACTTCTGGGGTCCCTGAGTGCAGCAGCCGACCTAGTCAGTCCAGGCAAGCTCCACATGCGGCCCCTTCAGTAACTTTTTCTGTCCCGGTGGCGTCCGTCTGTGGACTCACTGCAACAGGAGATAGCTCTGACGGATTTCCTCAAGTCACACCTTCGGTGGTGGCTGGATCCGTTAATCCATCTACAAGGGGTGCCCTTGATCACATCACCTCCGGATCTGTACCTTTTTACAGATTCCAGTGCTGTGGGTTGGGGAGCTCATTAGAGCCACAGGGCCTAACAGCCCAGGGCATGTGGACAGCGGAGGAACGTTGTTTGCACATGAACAACTTAGAATTGAGAGCAGTCCTGCCAGCTCTCAAACAGTTCTCTGCCTCCGTTGCGAACACAACTGTTTATTGTCGACGGACAATACTACTGTTGTGTCCTACATTCGCAGGCAAGGAGGAACGCACTCCCATCTACTCTTTCTGGAGACATGGAAGTTACTCCTTTGGTGCCAGGCGACGTCGTTAGTAGTCTTAGTAAAACACGTCCCCGGCCATTGGAATGTCCTAGCGGACAGTCTATCCCGCCAAAACAAAGTTCTTCCGGCGGAATGGACACTGAATCAGAGTGTAGTAAACTCTGTATTCATGCGGATCGGGACACCACTGGTGGATCTTTTCGCCACCAGAGTCAACCATCGGCTGCCACTTTATGTGTCACCGATGTACGATCCTGCAGCCTGGGCAGTGGACGCACTGACCCTCGATTGGGACCGTCTATTCGGGTACGCGTTTCCCCCGTTCATTCCGGTCCCGATCGTACTACAAAAGGTTCTTCGTTCTCAACAGTGCAGAATCCTGTTGATAGCGCCATTTTGGCCCCAGAGGTCTTGGTTCAACGACCTCCTGGTCTGCCTGTCGGCACAACCAGTACGTCTTCCTCTTCAAGACGACCTTCTGTTTCAGCAACCGGGGCGGCATCTTCATACCAACCCGGCAATGCTTCATCTTCACGCTTGGACATTATCAAGCGATCGATCCGAGAGAGAAACTTTTCTCAAAAAGTTGCCTCTCGCATCGCTCAATCCAGAAGACGATCCACTAGAATCGTCTATGATTCCAAGTGGACAGTCTTCTCAGATTGGTGTCATGCTAGGTCGATCAATCCTGAGTGCCCCTCTGTAGCTAGGATTGCCGATTTCTTTCTTTTTCTTTTTGAAGATAAAGATCTAGCTGTTAGCACAATAAAGGTTATCGTTCAATGCTTTCGAATACGCTTAAGTTCAAAGGGGGAGAGAGTAATGGTGCTAATCCATTTCTCTCGGAACTTATGCGATCATTCGAACTAGATAAACCCGTTTGTAGGAGTTTAACTCCAAAATGGGATTTATCTTGAGTTCCTTGGTCTCTTACAAAGGCGCCGTACGAACCTCTGTCTTCTGCTTCGTTAAAATTTTTAACTTACAAAACTGTCTTTCTTCTTGCCTTTGCGACGCGCGTCGTAGAAGTGAGTTGCATGCGCTTTCAGTAGAAACCGGCTTTATCAGTTTCAATGAATCTGATGGCTCGTTCACTCTACTTCGTCAGTCAGGTTTTTTAGCCAAGAACCAGTTACCTTCGGTCCTTCCTAAACCAATCACGGTTCCCAGTCATTCTGCGAGCTGTGGTCCGTTGGATGCCGACAGACTTCTATGTCCCGTTAGAGCTCTTAAGCTTTACCTTAAGAGAGTTAAAGGGACAAGGGGCCGTAGGAAGAGGTTGTTTCTCCCTCTGATAGGATGTAAGGATATATCAGCGGCTTCTATTTCCCGCTGGATATCCTGTACAATTAAGTTAGCCTACACTAATCTTTCAGTTCGCGATCTCTCGTTTTTACGGATTCGTCCACATGAAATTAGAGCACTCTCCGCTAGTTGGGCCTTTTCCAACAATGTGCCTTTAGAGGATATTCCTCGTGCCGCGGTATGGAAATCGCAATCGACTTTTTCAAATTCCTACCTGCGATCTATGTCAAAGCAAACTGAAAATCCTCACTCTCTGGGGCCACTGGTGGCGTCTCAGCGAGTTATATGCTAAATTACATATTAGACACAACAATAAAGTACTTAACGATTGAAATTTATCAATCCATTCTCCTACTTTCACAGGCTGTTGTGTCTCAGTACTAAGTAAATAAATTAAATAAAAATAACTACAATGTGCTGCATTACCTGTAGGACTAGAAGTGTTGGCAGATGCCTCCCGACCGATGCTGAAAAGTCATCAGGTAATAAATGACTGGTAATGTATTTTTGACATAAAAATGAAGTTTTTAAAGTAAAACATATTTTTATTAGAAAATACTTACCAGTCATTTCATATTCCCGCCTCCCAACCCCGCGTCGTCAACCAACACTTACTTGAAAACTAAAAGTGACACGTTGACCTCGTGCACCGGTATTTACCGGTGACCGTGTATATCACACAGGCGTGAGGGATACGCTAGGCGAGTTCTTTTTCTGGATGAATTAAGGGTTAGGAGATGTATATATCAGGTAATAAATGACTGGTAAGTATTTTCTAATAAAAATATGTTTTACTTTAAAAACTTCATGTTTATGTTGAAATATGCCTATGTCTAGAGCTATATTTATGTTGAAATATGCCGTATGTCTAGAGCTATGGTTATATTGAAATATGCCTATGTGTGGTTTTTTAGGTCGACCTTTGAAAAAACGAGAGCTATTGTCATAACCCTGGCATTGTCGTCGGCGGTGGCGGCGTGGTCGTCTGGTTAAGGTTTTTTGTTCGGCTCAGTTTTTTTTCTGTTTTCTATCAGTCGACGCCTGTGCCATACGCTGTGCTCTTGTTTAAATATGGTTTTGTCTAGAGCTATGTTTATATTGACATATGTCTATGTCTAAGGCTATGTTTTTTTTTTTTTTTTTAAATATTGTTTTGTCTAGAGATATGTTTATATTGAAATATGCTTTTGTCTAGAGCAATGTGCCTATGTCTAGAGCTATGGTTGTATTGATATAAGCCTATGTCTAGGGCTATGTTGTTCTTTTAAAATATGGTTTTGTCTAGAGATATGTTTATGTTGAAATATGCCTATGTCTAAAGCTATGTTTAAATTGAAATATGCCTATGTCTAGAGCTTTGTTTATATTGAAATATACATATGTCTAGAACTATGTTAATATTGAAATATATGCCTATGTCTAGAGATATGTTTATATTGAAATATGCATTTGTCTAGAGCTATGATTATATTTAAATATGCCAATGTCTAGAGCTATGTTTATATTGAAATATGCCTATGTCTAGAGCTATGTTTATATTGAAATATGCCTTTGTCTAGAGCTTTGTGTTTATATTGAAATATATGGAATTGGCTGTGGTCTAGTGGTTAGCGTTGGGGATTTTGAAACCGGGTGTCCCGGTTCGATTCCCAGTCGCAGCTCTATGGTCATGGTGGAGTGCCCTTGGGCAAGGCACATTTTCTAGCCTTGTACTGGTCTGTTTACCCAGGGATCATGAATAAGTGAACTGTCGCCGTGATATAACTGAAATAATGTTGAAAGCGGCGTAAAACCCCAATCAATAATAATTATATTGAAATATGCCTATGTTTTGAGCTATGTTTATATTGGAATATAATAATGTCTAGAACTATGTTTATATTGAAATATGCCAATGTCTAGAGCTATGTTTATGTTGAAATATGTGTAATGTTACTGCTAGTTTGTTACATCATATTCAATGTAATTTAACTGCAGGTGAAATCTTAACAAAACTTTAAATGTTTAAAAAGATATGGCAAAAGGAGAAATTGCTCATTACAAGATCAAGAAATATTAAAAATTGTGAACACCAAAAACCTCTTTTTTTTTACTTGTTGCATAGCCTCTTGTGTACATATCAATCCCGTGCTCACTCTGTGAAATTTACGTCAACCATAGGGCATTTGTGACCAGTGTAGATTCAAAACAACCAGCACATTTGTGAAGGTTAATCTGGTTCTATATCTTGTGCCAATTAGCCATAGAAGGTTTCAATAGATAAATAAAATGTTTATTCATATTGCCCGATATAATGGATTGGTAGCCAGAAGCTTTTATTCATTGGAAATAATTGCTCTTTAACCCTTTTCCTCATATAGACGCTTTCTGACGCCTCTGCAATAGAGGGCTTTTCGGAAAGATAGTGACAAAATAAGAAATTGCTCAAATTGAATGGATATTTTTTACAATTTTTCAATAGAGTTCAAAACATTGCAAAAGGGGATGCTCATTATGATGTTTTCGAAATTCGTCTGCTGCAAGAGCATCAGAAAGCATCTGTATCAGTGTATGTGGGAATGGATTGAGCTTGGTTTTCCCGGAAGACCTGATCGGTTAAAATTGAGGGCTTGGTGTGAAACGGTTGTAACTAAAATTGGTATTTTTTTACCAAGGTCGATCACCTCGCCATAAAGTCTTTATGTGGTTAAATCATTTTTCTTGGTGAACAATGGAAATTTAGGTGCCATTGCTCGTTTGAGCAATGGCACCTAAATTTGCATTGTTTACAAAGGGGTCAAAATTGCCAGGGTTTTCAAAATAGGTTTTTAGTTACAACCGTTTCATGCCAAGCCCTCGAAATATCCTCTATCCTAAGACTGCTATTAGACACTATGTGTTTGTATTTTAACAGAATTACAAGTATGAGTTCTATGAGGCCTGGAACCAGAAGAAGTTGGATGCTGTCATATGTCCCCCGTTTGCCACCACAGCTGTCCCTCATGGTGCTGTTGTGAAAATAATGCGTAAGTATGGAGGCCCGTTAGCCCTTACCTACTTGTAGATACATTTGAACCCATCTGCAGCAAATGATTTTTCAAAACTTTTCGGTAAAATGAGAAGTTGCTCAAAATGAGCCATTTCTTTAAAAGCCTTTTTTCAATTAACATACTTTCATTTTTCCATATTTTTCCATAGATGATTTCAAAGTCGTCTGCTGGAGATTTGTTGTATGAGGGAAAGGATTTATAGATGTATATATATATTGTATCAAATATATCACTAGAATAAATATTGCAGGATGGTCTTAATTCCTTCACTGCTCCTTTAATGTTATGATGTATATTTTAGCCACCGGATCCTACGCAGTGTTATATGGTCAATTTCAGTTGCTGGTTCCTATTCAATGTTATATATTATCTATTTCAGCTGCTGGTTCCTATTCAATGTTATATATTATCTATTTCAGCTGCTGGTTCCTATTCATTGTTATAAATTATCTATTTCAGCTGCTTGTTCCTATTCAATGTTATATATTATCTATTTCAGCTGCTGGTTCCTATTCATTGTTATATATTATCTAATCCAGCTGCTGGTTCCTATTCAATGTTATATATTATCTATTTCAGCTTTACTTTAAACATATTTTATTGCCCACAAAATTTTCATACGTTAGATTTACAAATATTTATGTTATAGGCAAACGGGTCTGGCCATAAGTTATCACAACTTAGATACGGCCATCCCCTTTAATAATTACAAACTTTTTATTTTGTCTCTAAATACGACATTGATTTTTATAAGTTGTTTATATCTAAAAAAAAATGGAGACAAAACATAGTCTGGTTAGGCAACGTTTCCGGGGAAGTGTGTCACACGAGCACATCCATGTCCAAACCAAGATAAAGTTGGGCACGCCAAACACAAAACTGCCTAAGTGTTGGAAAAATACTTAAAGAGTATTGAATTCTAACATTTATATATATATATATATATGATATTTAAAAATAAGTGGAAGTGAAATATTCCTGATAATCTAGAAAAATAACCTAAGTTCAAAATAAAAGAAACGAAAAAATGAAATTAAAAAAAAAGAAAAAGATGTCTGTTGGATATAGGGAGTTAGGGTAGAAAAGTGGTCATATTGGGCGTAATTTTGAAATTGATTGAAAAATCCCACAAAACAAATCATTTATACCTTTCTGTTTCCTTGCTAAATGTTTGCACATTCTTAAAAGTATATGAATTATCTTCATCGGTATAGGATTGGGAACCATATAGAAGTAAGTTTGCGTTTAAAGGGTGATAATCATGAAGGTTACGAAATAATTTTAATCTCTGATCCTTGTATAATGTACATTTAACCCTTTCCCTCATATAGACGCTTTCTGACGCCTCTGCAGCAGACGGCTTTTTGAAAACATAGTGACAAAAGAAGAAATTGCACAAAACGTGCAATTTCTCCTTTTGCCACAATGTTTACCACTTTTTGTCATAGGTTATCCATTCAATTATGGAGTTTTCTATGTTTTGACAAAATACGTTCAAAGTCGTCTGCTGCAGAATTGTCGTATGAGGGAAAGGGTTAAAGAGATAGTGTTCGGCATCCTCAATGTAATCTCCACAAATACATAAATTGTTGTTTTTGATATGGTTTAAGTGAAGATTGTATTTCAAATCACTACTGTGACAATGGTGCAGTGGTAGAGCGTTGTCCTTGTATCAAAGGTCCCTGGTTCGAGTCCCGTGATGAGCGGGTCCTGACTTTGGGATTTTTTCACACAAACAGCGCTAGTACTGGTAAAGTCTCCAGGAAGCAGACATCGAGCGTGATTAATATAAGCTGAAAGCTTGCTTCGCAATCAATGTAAAATAAATAATGTTTAAATTTTAAAATCACTACAATTATTATGTAGCTTAGCATGGAAAACAGAAAGTTTACGTTCACTGACGAGGACATGTTTAGGTACAGATGAAACTTGAAATAATCGCAAAATATTTGATTTCATCAAAGAGAGAGACTGTAAACTTCTTATATCGTTTGGTAACTCATTCTATAAAGAAATGGCTGATGGTATGAACAAGTTAGCAAAAAGTTCTGTTTGAAGAGCAATTATATCAATATTAAGCGCGTTACGTAATGGATAAGCTGTTATGTCTGCCACAATCCCGGGAAAAATATGAGTAAGATAGTTTGGGGTAAGAACATTAATAATTTTGTAAGTTAAAATAAATTTTTAGTATTTCCTCCTTTAAACAGATAGTGTTAGCCACCCTATTTCTTGATATAATTTAGTAAGTGTCGTCGACCTTGTTATGCCTGTAACTAATCTGGCAGCTTCTGTTTGTATCTTATCCAGTGATTATTTTTCAGTAAAGGTGCAATTGTCCCAAACTACAGAAGCATATTCCAAAATTGGACACAAAAACGACACATTATATTTGATTAAAAGATTGACGATGAATTTTGTATTTTAATGCTCTCATCATTTCTAACATTTTTGAGGCCGATGTTGATATTTCTTTTATATGTTCCCGCCATTTACCATTAGTGCTGAGAGTTCAACCAATGTGTTTGTGACTTTAAACAATCTGGATTTCTACATCATTGAATGTTAATTTTGGAATGGGGATATTTTAGTTTGAAAATAACATAGCTATGGTTTTATTTGGGTTTAACGTTATATATTATCTATTTCAGCCGCTGTTTCCTATTCAATGTTATATATTATCTATTTCAGCAGCTGGTTCGTAATCAATATTATATATTATCTATTTCAGCTGCTGGTTCCTATTCAATGTTATATAATCTTCTCAACTATCCATCTGGAGTGGTTCCGGTAACCAGGGTGATGATGGATGATGTTGCAAATATGAAAAATTACCCCAGGAGAAAAGCAACTGAAAAATTTATACACCAGGTACCCCTTTCCCACAAAAAACAAATCTGCAGCAGACAACTTTCAGAACAGTTAATAAAAAATATGGAAAATCTCTATGAATGAAATAACAACTATCGCATAAAGTTTAAAACATTGTGGCAAAAGAAGATATTTCTCATTGTGAGCAATTTGTCCTTTTGTCACACTGTTTCGAAAGCCGTCTGCTGCAAAAGTGTCAAAATACCCCTGTATGAGGGTTAATTTATTAACCTGGTTCAGCAAAGTGGGCTGGTTATTATTAGTTGATGTTTTTTGGTTGGGCAATTAGTTAAATTTGGTATGAAAATTCCTCTTGGGAGGTCAGTGTGTCACATACCAAAAACGGGTGACATTTAACTCTGACCCAGTTTTACGGAAAAGCTTTCACACATGGGTTTAAAGATGCATCTTGGGAAGATGGCGTGTCACATACCAAAATTCGGTCATTGTAACATTAAACTTTGACTCCATTTTAAGGAAAAGCTTGTCGGGCCATATCTCTTATGCTTTCACACCTGGAGTTACCAAATTTGGTTAAAAGGGTGTATTTATGGGAAGATGGTGTGTCACATACCAAAATTAAGTCACTATTACCTTGACCTTACCCAATTTTTAAAAAGTTGGCTTGTAGTGGCCTTGTCTCCTTGGCTACAATAGTTATCGGTATGAAGATGCATCTTTGGAAGCTGACCAAATTTAGAATAATGTGACCTTGACCTTATTTAACAAAAGCTTTTCTAGGCAATATGGTCAATGCTGTTTCTAGTTACCAAATGTTCTGCATACATGCCTCTTTGGAAGATGGTGCATTGAGTACCACAAATAGACCATTGTGACCTTGACCTTTGAAGGTAAAATATCTCATGCAGTGTAACACCTATAGAAACCAAATTTAAAGTAAGCATATATCATGCGAAGAGGATGTGCTGCATACCACAATGTGGTCACTGTGATATGAGCAATTTACACTTTTGCCAGTTTCAAAAATCATCTGTGCCGTCCTGCGAGAAAACCAACATTATGGCCTCTGCGTAATGTATCGACCCAGATCAGCCTGCGCAGACTGATCCAGGCCGACACACTCCATCTCAGGGGGATAGAGGTATAGAGTAATGATTCCTGAAACAGAAAATCCACAGGAGGCGAAAATTGTCTATCCGGGTTAGCCTGCGTGGCATGCTTATGCTGATCTGGGTCAATACTTTATGCAGAATCCACAATGTTAGTTTTATCGCGGGATGGCTCATTTGCTGCAGATAGGTCAAAACACGTCTGCATGTGAGAAAGGGTTTGAGGGAGGTATTTTTGTTAGTTTTTAGCTCACCTGAGCACAAATTGCTCAGGGTGAGATATTGTGATCATCCAGTGTCAGGCGAAAATAATTTCTTTAAGCAACATCTCCTTTTAAACCACTGGGTCCACAGGAATGTAAATTGACTCTTCCTCTTTCAATAATTTAATTCTATTTAAAACTTTAGTTGCTGCCACATCAGAAAGTTGGAAAATTGCAACTGGGTCCATTGCAGCCAAACTTCACAGGAATGTTCCTTTCGCGGTCCTATTTGAAATGTGTTCAAATATTTTAATTAAATTCACAAATTTGGTTGCTGCCTCATCAGATAAGGGGGAAATTGCCAAAATGAACTGGTTTGATTTTAAAAATAATTTTGTGCACATGTTCCTTGGTTGACCCTCTACCAGGTAACTAACTTCAAATTTGTATCGAGGGCTTTGCGTGAAGGTTGTAACTAAAATTGGTATATTTTTACCAAGGTTAATCACCTGGCCATAAAGTCTTTAAAAGCGTTAAATCATTTTTCTTGGTAAACAATGGAAAAATTGTTCTGAGCAATGGCACCGAATTGCATTGTTTACAAAGGGGTCAGAATTGCCCCTAAACCAGGGTTTTCAAAATAGGTTTTTAGTTACAACCGTTTCACGCCAAGCCCTCGGTATGATCCTTTAGAAAATATGGCCGCCAGGGAGGCAGGGCTTGTTTTCCTGAAACATATATAGTGTATAGTTAAGTAAAAATCTACTTGTTAAAAAGTACTGGCCAAATTTGCACAAATGTTCCTTGGTTGACCCTCTACCAAGACTGTTCAAACAATCCCGATCTTTTGAAAAACATGGCTACCCTGTGGCAAGGCTTGCTTTCCTAATATGTATAGAGTAAGAACATTGAAAACTATTGCAGTTCTATAAGATCAGGTGAGCCATACAGGACATTCATGGTCCTTTTGTTTATTTGTCTGTTAACCCGTTCCCTCATATAGACGCTTTCCAATACCTCTGAAGCAGAGAAACTTTTGAAAACATTGAGACAAAAGGAGAAATTGCTCATTGTTAGCAATTGGAGATCTCAAGTGTCACAAGGTTTTCGAAATACGTCTGCTTCAGAGGCGTCAGAAAGGGTCTATATGTGAAAAAGAGTTAACCTGGACCTATAGGCTATTGAGATTTTAAAATTTCATAAGCCCTGATTATTATCCTTCATGTGATAGTTTTGTAGTGGTCTTGTTAGAAAATATATATATAGGGTAATTTATCTTGAATTTTTGTAGGACACTTTTTATACAGAGTTAAAAGCGTTGTGGAAAAAGGACAAATTCCTTGTTTTGAGCAATTTCCCCCTTTTCCCAAAATGTATACACAAATATTCTGCTCTAAGGTAGTCTTAAATCTTCTGTATCAGGGAAAGGATTTGTCTGTAGGTGGGAAAGGGTTAAATATGGTCTTAAACTCATGACACATGCACTTCAATTGCAAACAACTTGTTATTATGTAGATCATTATTTTAACTGTTTACCTGATTTAGTCGTCAGCTTTTAAAAGATCTGACACAAAAATTATGTGATTTCTGAAAATCAATTTTTCAATGTCTCCACAATATTGTCAAATGTTAGTGTATCAGTATCATTTTTAGCTCTACTGGCCAAAGGCCAGAAGGGCTTATGTCGTGGCGATTCATCCGTGCGTGCATGCGCGCGTGTGCGAGTACGTGCGTCCGTCCGTAAACAATTTCTTGTTAACACGATCAATCTTTTGATTGTATCTCAACCAAACTTATACAGTAGTTAGATATTCATGAGAGCTGGGTTCCTTTCGAAAACCAGCCAGATCTGCCCATGCATGACTGGATTATGGCCCTTGAAATGGTCAAAATTGTTATAATAGAGCTTGTTAACACGATACAGTCTTCTTTTTTTATTGTATCTCAACCAAACTTATACAGTAGTTAGATATCCATGAGAGCTTGATTCCTTTCGAAAACCAGATCCGCCCCATGCATGACTGAATTACGGCTCTTGAAATTGTCAAAATTGCTATAATAGGGCTTGTTAAAAATGATACGGCCAGATCTACCCATGCATGGCTGGATTATGGCCCTTGAAATTGTCAAAATTGCTATAATACAGCTTGTGAACACAATAGAGCTTCCATTTACTATCTGATCTTCACCAAACTTAGATGGTATTTGAATATTGATGACATATTGGTTCCTTTTGAAACAAGCCAGATCAATGCCAGCAGAGCATAGGCCCTCATGGGCCTCTTGTTTTCTTTTAAACACCCTCTTTTCTATCTTTTAAATTCAGGTGACAGTAGGTAGCGAGGGCTTACCAGTCGGTGTTCAATGTGCTGCCCGGCCGTTCCAAGAAGAACTTGTATTGCGGGTCATGACAGAGGTCAGGGATGGACTTAAAAAGATCCAGTCTGGATAGAATAAAAATATAAACATGTCAGACACTTTTTGACGCAATAGCAGCAGACATCTTGTGAAAACATTGTGAGGAATTTATCCTTTGGCCACAATGTTTTGAACTTGATTTAACAATTACGACATCTTTTATTTAGATTTTTCAGGCTTTTGTCACAATGTTTTCAAAGATGTCTGCTGCAGATTTGTTGTATTTGGGAAAGGGCTAAGCTTTTCTACATACAGCAAATCTGCAGCAGACGATGTTGAAAACATCTATGCAAAAACATGGAAAATCTCTATAAATGAAAGTATAATTGCTGAAAAAAGTTGAAAACATTGTGGCCTCAGGAGAAATTGCTTGTTTTGAGGAATTCCTCCTTTTGTCATAGTGTTTTCAAAAGTTATCTGCACCAGAGGTGTCAAAAAGCGTCTATATGTGGGAAAGGGTTACACTTTCCCACATACAGACGCTTTCTGACGCCTCTGCAACAGACGACTTTTAAAATCACTGGCAAAAGAAGAAATTGCTCACAATGAGTAATTTTCCTTTTGCCAGGTTGCTTTCAACTCTATTTAACTCTTTCCCTCGTACGACAATCCTGCAGCAGACGACATTGAACGCATTTTGTCAAAACATAGAAAATCTCCATAGTTGAATGGATAACCTATGACTAAAAGTGGAAAACATTGTGGCAAAAGGAGAAATTGCACGTTTTGTGCAATTTCTTCTTTTGTCACTATGTTTTCAAAAAGCCGTCTGCCGCGGAGGCATCAGAAAGCGTCTAAATGGGTTAATGAATCAACTCTCATTTACTGGGATTGTTCACACTTTTGAAAATATATTTTCAAAGTTGTCTGCTGCAGATTTATTGTATGAGGGGGAGGGTTAAGCTTGGCCATGGTTTACATTATTTACATGACTTTCAGGAACAGACCTAGTCCTTTAAAAATATAATATGTTGCTTTGTGTGTGATTTCATTCCAGTTTTGTGTAGAAAAATAAATGATATTATGATGTGTTAGTTAAGTAGAACTGTTAACAACATATGGGTCAGAAACAGACTCTTAACCTTTTCCCATATACAACAATTCTGCAGCAGTCGACTATGCTCAAAATTTGTTAATCTCTATAAAAAACAAAGCAAAATGATTGAGTAGAGTTGAAAACAAGGGATAAAAGGAGACTTTGCTCATCATGTTTTCAAAAGTCGTCTGCTGCAGAGGCATCAGAAAAAGGGTTAAACGATTCTGTCTGTATAAATAGATGAAATCATTATGTTTCCGACAAGGTTATAATTGTGGTCATGGTCTCTGATCAGTCTGATAAGGATACTTTGTGTCCAGCATTTTAACCCCTTCCCACGTACAACAAATCTGCGGCAGAAGACTTACCAGATTTTCTTTTTGAAATTCCCTTTAAATGGAGGTACAATAATTGAACAGTTGAAAACATGGTGACAAAAGGAGAAAATTGTTTTGAGCAATTTGTTTTTTTGTTGCCATGTTTTCAAAAAGCTGTCTCCTGCAGAGGCGTCAGAAAGCATCTATATGAGGGAAAGGGTTAACGGTCAAGCATCCAGAAAGTCTCTAGAGAAGGGTAATAACCAAATAAAAAATATATATACATGTATTATTAAAAGAGGTTGTTTATTTGTAATTTCAGTTGATTTCGAAATCTCTGAAGGTTGATTTTTGAGTGGTGTTGCTCATATCATATATCTATATCAGTCTATAAGGACATAATCCAATTCTACCTCGGATAGCTCAGTTAAACCCACCAATTTGCATACATTAATATTATATGTTTACATACCATATATTTGTATCAGTACTAATTTCTTAAATTCCTTACAGGCTGTCTCACCTGAATCTGCATTTTTTGCAAAAGAAAAGCCTTTAATTGCGTTTGGCAAGGAAAAGGGTTAAGATGATGAGTGCATTAATTTTACTCTTTCCCACATGCAACCAATCTGCCATAGACGATTTTGAAACCATCTGGTAAAAAACATCTCTTAACACTTTCCCTCATATAGACGCTTTCTGACGCCTCTGCAGCAGACGACTTTTTGAAAACATAGTGACAAAAGAAGAAATTGCTCAGAACGAGCAATTTCTTCTTTTGCCACAATATTTTCCACTTTTAGTTATAGGTTATCCGTTTAATTATAGAGATTTTCTATCTTTTGACAAAATATGTTCAAAGTCGTCTGCTGCAGAATTGCTGTATTGCTCCTGTTGCTAAAAAATGTATTTTATCCATAGTCATCTGCTGCAGATGTGTCGGCAGTTATGGTAGGGTTAAATTTAATTTTGTTGTTTTTGTCATACTTTACACCTCATGCATTTCAATGAAAACTTGTTAATTTAACTTGAAAATGTTGTTGAAAAGGGAGAATTTGTATGCCAGTTACTATTTTCCAACCAAAATATTTTTTTAATTTGTCTTTGTATTAAAATTATTTTCTGCAAATATTTGAAAATGTCAAAAAATATCTTATCTGTTAATAGAAAAAGAATTTATATGCACTTATAAGCTCACCTGAGCACAAAGTGCTCAAGGTGAGTTATTGTGATCGCTTTTGTCCGGCATCCATCAACTTCTTCTCCTCAGTAACCAGTTGGTCAATTAGGAGGTCAATTGGGATGAAACTTCACAGAAAGCATCCTCTCAATGATTTCACCAGAATTCCTTCAAACTTTTGGGATCCATGCAGAATTCTGGTTCCATGTCAACAGAACAAAAAAAACTTTAAAATTCTTCTTGTCCCAAACTAGTTGGCAGATTTTCAAATATTTTGTAGAAATGTTCCTAAGGTGACCCACTATCAGATTCCTTAAAGCCATGTTGATTGGTCGAAAAACATGGCCTCCAGGAGGCGGGGCTTATATAGCTAAATTGAAAAAAAATAATGAAATCAGGTGAGCGATCCAGGGCCATCACGGCGCTCTTGTTATATTAACTAATCAGAAAAATATAATTCTATATTTACAATAATATTGTGTTATTAATATTACCTTTTCCAATTGTTGTAGTTGGAAGGAGGAATTGGTCAAGAATAGTATAGAAACAGAACATGTTTTATTGACATAGACAACATTTTTATACATGGGTCTTGTCATACAAACCATATTTATACATGAATTAATGCAAATTAAACAGTTACATCAAAACGTAAAGAATTAGTAAGAATATTTAACTGTTATACTATAACTACATAGATGATGAACAATTTCGTTATATGACTTTGATTATATGGGTGATAAACATGTAAAAAATAATGGTTATACATAGAATATAACTGTTTTTATGCTTTGGTGCCAAATATATATAATTAGCTTTATTATACCTCACATGACTTTGTAATGTTAAATTCTCATATACTCAGCATGGGCAATTTCTTACTGTCTCATGCTAACAGTACGTTTTTGACCGGTTAATAGTATACTGTTACGTGGCACGCACGTTCAAATGTTGGTTATGCATGTGCATGACGTCATTTCAAACAATAACGTCACGTTTTAGATGCGCATGCCATGTAACCGGTATATTCATATGTGTGTGTTACATTGTAGTAGATCTACCCATGTTCACCTCCCCTACAAATGTACAGAATAAATTGAATAAACGTGTAATTTTGTTCGGTATAATAAAATAAATATTGCATGGCTTCCAGTGTGACAGTACATATTGTCAACATTCGGGTAAATACTGTTAACCTCGGCTTCGCCATGCAATATTCATATAAGGTTATTCTTTGTCTTTTGTGTAGTTGAGATAGAGGTTTGGTGAACTTAAACAATGTTTTCAACTCTGTTTGAAAGTGATTTACGAAGAAGACGATTCTAAAAGTATCAAGCCAGATATTCAATCAAACTGAAACTGGTTTGAAAATTGGAGGTTCTTTTAAAATTCCGATTCAATTAGGAATTAATTTGTCCTACTTCAAAGAAAGTTTGTGTCTTAACCCTTTCCCTCATATAGACGCTTTCTGACACCTCTGCAGCAGACGGCGTTTTAAAAACATAATGACAAAAGAAGAAATTGCACAAAACATGCAATTTCTCCTTTTGCCACAATGTTTTCCACTTTTAGTCATAGGTTATCCATTTAATTATAGAGATTTCCTATTTTTTTTACAAAATATGTTCAAAGTCGTCTGCTGAAGAATTGTCGTATGAGGGAAAGGGTTAACCTATGTCTTGGATAGAAAGATGAACTCATCATGTCCCATACATGGTCACGCTTTGCATGGATTACATTTTGGCAGGTACAAACTTTAAACAATTCAATATGAATAAATAACATAACATAGTGTTTATTGGCATTAAACATTATCAATATTTATAGCCAAATAATAGATGTATTGCATGTCAGTTTCTATTTTCCAACCAAAAATGTTTTAATGTAGGCATGTATTAAGATTATTCTCTGCAAATATTTGAAAGTGTCAAATAATACCTTATCTGGTAATAGAATAAAGTTTTATATAGACTAATCAGAAGATGAAAAATTAAATATAAACATCTATACTGTTTTGTGTTATTAATAATTACCTATCCAAGTTGTACGTGGACGGAGGAATTGGTCAAGAACAGAACAGCATATACCGTATAAGGAGAACATGCCCCGTCCCCTGGTGGCCATTTTTGTTGACGCATTGAAATCATTTGGACAAACTTGGTAGAGGGTCACCCAATGATCATTTGTGTCATATTGTTTTTAAACCGGACGAGTCCTTTTGGACAATAAGATTTTGGCACATTACCCGTTCTGATGCCGCAGCGAACAAAGTTCTGCACAGATTCAGATTCTTTGAACAATTTTGAAAGAGAGACATGATAAAGTTTTGATGCAATGGACCTAGTGGTTTTAGAGGAGATGTTATTTAAAGAAATGGTTGACGACGCTTGACACGAGAAGATCACAATAGCTCGCCGAGAGCTAAACAATGTTAAAAAACAATTGAGATAAAATATCAGTGAAGTAATTACATTCAAACTTCATAGACTGCTTTCTTTTAACAGGATATGTCAAAGTGGGGAGTATGTTGGTTAGAAAACACGTGACCCTTTCCCTCATACAACAATTCTGCAGCAGACGACTTTGAACATATTTTGTCAAAAAATAGAAAATCTCCATAATTGAATGGATAACCTATGACTAAAAATGGAAAACATTGTGGCAAAAGGAGAAATTGCACGTTTTGTGCAATTTCTTCTTTTGTCACAATGTTTTCAAAAAGCCGTCGGCTGCAGAGGCGTCGGAAAGCGTCTATATGAGGGAAAGGGTTAAAAAAGAAGTTCCTGTGTAACAGTAAAAGTCGGTCTATTGTGATACTATTGGTGTCTGTGTCGTCACAGAACTTTCGCCTTACCTCATAACTCAAAAACCGTTCAACATTTTCAAATGTAACTTAGTACATATGTCTGTACCAAAGTCACATAACTCCGACTTAGATAATTATTCAGTAATGCCCCTTTTTCAACTTGGAAAAAACAGACAAGTTTGCTTCGCGGAGCTCTTGTTCAATTTATCGCTGATCAGTTTTCAATGGCTGTCTTGATTAAATTTCAATGTTTAGAGGATTTCAGGTACGCAAAATACGCAGCTGCGTACACATTGTCTCCAGTACTTAAATTTTAAAAAGTTCAAATCTGCAATAAAAACTTGACATTGGGTAGGCGTAAGTATAACCCAACCGATCTGACTTGATAGATTTGACGAAAAATGACAAATGTGACACATTTTACTATCTCAAAGTTTCCTAGAAAATACATTTATTTCACCATGAAGATCAGTCATATTTTGTTATTGAAATGCTCACAGAAGTCACCACAGATATAGAGGGGGAAAGAATCGTGAGCTGCCAGCCCTCCATAAAATTGTTATGTGCAAAAAATAGCCATTTGGAAAGTGGGAATGGCCAATTGTTACATACTTAACCAAATCATTTACCGGATATAAGCTTAACCCTTTTCCGCATACCGAATGCTTTCTGACTCCTAAGTAGCAGACTACCTTTGAAAGCATAATGAGAAATTGCTCAAAACAAGCCACAATGTTTTCAACTCTATTCAATTACTATACATTAATTCATAGATAAAATTCAAACTTTCGCAAAAAGGGTTTTCAAAGTCGTCCGCTGCAGACTGTTGGTATGAGGTAAATGGTTAACAGCTGCGTCTAGAGATTTTGGTTCTTAACCCTTTCCCTCATATAGACGCTTTCTGACGCCTCTGCAGCAGACGGCTTTTTGAAAACATAGTGACAAAAGAAGAAATTGCACAGAACGTGCAATTTCTCCTTTTGCCACAATATTTTCCACTTTTTGTCATAGGTTATCCATTCAATTATGGAGATTTTCTATGTTTTGACAAAATACGTTCAAAGTCGTCTGCTGCAGAATTGCCGTATGAGGGAAAGGGTTAATGCACTTGTGTACAGTCTCGCCAGAATCGGGTCTATCCGTCTATATGTTATATATAAATACATGAAACAATTTTCCCTAGAGAATAGAATATCTCTGGAACATGTTGTCAGATAGTGTTGTAGAAACCAAGAGTGTTAAAATATGTGGTAATTAAAAATTTAAACAAATAATGGCAAAATGCTTCATTTATTAAATTTGTACCCAACTGTGATGGACCAGGACAGGGTTCATTAACACTAACTGAAGAAATGGACCATAGAAGCTCTAGGACAAAGTAAACAAATCAAATCCATTTTCTGACACCCTCCCCGTCCCCTCAAAGAAAGTTGAATTAATTAGACACCAAACCACGAGACGTGGCTCAATTTATAAAGTCTGGTAATAATATATAATAGAAAATTCAATGCCATTGAATTCAGACCAACATGAGCCGTCCAACAAGAAAACAAACATTTTGGACTCTGTGTAAAGTATCGACCCGGATCAGCCTAAGCATGCCACGCAGGCTTATCCGAACAGACACTTTTCACCTCCTGTGGATTTTCTGTTTCAGGAATCATTACTCTATATCTCTATTCCCCCGAGACGGAAAGTGTCAGCCCGGATAAGCCTGCGCAGGCTGATCTGGGTCGATACATTATGCAGAGGTCATAATGTTGGTTTTCTTGTGACACGGCTCAAATACTTCGTTGTATGTACATGTATATTAATCCATTATTTCACACAACTACATTTGACGACTTTTGAAAACATTGCATTGAAAGGTGAAAATGCTCAAAACAAGCAATTTTTACCTTTTATTGCAATATTTTCAACTCTTTATCATTATAAATCTTTCAGTTTTCTAGATTGGTGAAATTGCTCGTCTGATGATTGTCAAGCAGATGATCTATCTAAAGTAATGGGTTAAAGCTGTAGACACCAAATAAAAAGGTGTCGACTGTACCTATACATTTGAATATTCTATATTTTGTTTCTTTATATGGGTTAACTCCCCTGTAGATACCTATCTGTTTCATAGGCAACAATTTGATTGGCTGTTGGAAAAGGTCAATATGGAACAACCTGTGAAAGGTAGTCATCAGAATTATCTATACAAGCATTTGGTCTGGTATTAATGGGCGAGTTCGGATGGGCTTCTCTAGGATAGAGAACTGTACATCATGTCTAAATATAAATTCAGAAAACATTGCACACTGATGTTTTCCATCTGAACGGTGTTTCCTCGTCTTAGTAGTAAACCATTCGGAACTACTTGGGTAATACCATAATCCTTCATAATCCATTGGTGAAGCATTCATCACCGAGGTATTCCGAATGAGTAGTAAACATCGTTGGTCGCCATTTTGAAATGCTAGTAACGCCAGGCTTGAGGTGGGTTATTAGGATTCGGGTCAAAAGGTCAAAATGACGTCACTAAGGTTAAAGTATCACAGTTCAAATGGATTCCGAGTGCACTCGGGCTGTTCTCGGATCCCATATGAACTCGCCCAATGAGATTGCAGTAAATTGTAGGTATAATTTTGACAATTTTAAGGAGTTAGATCTATGACTTGTATTTCGAGAGTGTTTTATAAAGTCATCTACTGCAGAGTCATAAAACATAATTATGCATTGGGGATAAGGACAAGGTTATTTCTCAGCGACTTTTGGAGAGAAAGGATATCTTTAACATTTTCCCACTTGACAATGCATTCGCGGTAGAAGTCTTTTGAAAACATTGTGGCAAGATGAAAAATTGCTCAAATTGGGCAATATCTCCTTTTGCCCCAATGTTTTCAACTCTATTCAAACTTTTTACAATTCGTCTGCTGCTGCTGAAAGTTAGAAAGGGTAAAAACTGGGACGTAGATCAATGTAGCAATATTTATAAATATATTATACATTTTGTACTTTCAATCAGAGACCTAAAATAATTATTTTAGGTCTCTGATCGAAAGTACAAAATGTTATTTTTAGCTAATCTATCAAAAAAGTCTAAATCTGTACAGATCTTCCAGAAAAATGCATTGACAGTATTTTTAAAGTACACAAACATATTAAGAAAACATTTCTGCTTGACTTTTAATGATTTTGTAAAACTTAATTTTGTTTTTTATTCCAATGCCATTCTGATGACGACAATGAGCCGCAAAAAATGGTTTTATACCTGCCCTATAAAACAACAACAAATATTGGTCAACATGTACTTTCACTTTAAAAATCTATTTTTCATTACTCCAAACTGATTGATTGAAATAGTATTGTGTTATACCAATAATAAATGGTATAAAAGCAATAAACTTGTCGTTATAAATACAACCAACAACCCGGACAGTTTGTATTGTCAGAATTCAAGGTAAATATAAATAAAGATCCAAATTTAATTGTCGATAATCTCGTTTCCGCTTTTCTATTTTTATAAAGGACACTCAACTGAAATTGAAAGAACGGACAAGACTTTGGTAGGATATCGAGGGATTGGCGTGAAACGGTTGTAACTAAAACCTATTTTGAAAACCCTGGTTTAAGTGCAATTTTGACCCCTTTGTATACAATGCAAATTTAGGTGCCATTGCTCAGAACGAGCTATGGCACCTAAATTTCCATTGTTTACCAAGAAAAATGATTTAACGCTTATAAAACCTTTATGGCGAGGTGATTAACCTTGGTAAAAAAATACCAATTTCAGTTACAACCATTGCACGCCAAGCCCTCGATATGTTCTTATAACTACCAGTTACTTAGTAATGCAGTTTAGCTACGTACTTTGATCACGTTTTCCCTTATAATCCCGACTTTATGCCTCCTTGGTAAACGACTTTTGAAAACATTGTTTGAAAAGAAGTAAACAATTGATTTGCTCAAAACGATCAATTTCCTCCTTTTAACACCACGCTTCAATGTACATTCAATTTTCAGATATTGACTCTGCATCTTGTTCTAATATGTTTTTGAAACAGACGAGTCTACTATTATCATTACAGAAGTGGGTAAATTGGTCTCGTGTTTAAAGGTCCTAGACACTGATCACATTAAACCTTTCCGAAGTAAAATCTGCAGCAGACGACTTTGAAAATGTCTACTTGAAATTATGTAAAATCTCTATATTTATAGGTGCACATGTTGCAAGTATTACTAAAAAAGTTGAAATCTTTGTGGCAAAAGGAGAAATTGCTCATTTTGAGCAATCATCTTTTTCCAAAACGTTTTAAAAAGTCGTCTGCTGCAGATGTGTCAAAATGTGTCTAAAAGTGGGAAAGGGTTAAATCCCAAGGAACTGGTGTCCCTTCAATGTAACTCTGTCTCTTGAAATTATCTGCTCAAATATATGACATGCTTGTACATGAAATAGTATGTACACACTATTAAGTTTATAAATATTCTCATCACATGCAAAATGTCATAAAATTAACAACATATAAATATTAAATGCCAGACTATCTCGGCAATGTCTGTCAATGTAGGAAGCCACCGCTGCCATTTTTGAAGTCTTGTTTCAGACCTGACTGGGGATCAAGTCGAGGTCGCACTCCAAATCACGACCCAACACTCACAACTGCACTACTGAGTTTGTCTGAAAAGAGATAACCTTTCTCTGCTTGTTGTCCAAACATGGACCTTCAGATCAAAGTGTTACTAAACCCTTTCCCACATACAAGAAATTTGCAGCAGACTTTAAACATATTTTGTCAAACAATGGGAAATCTTTATAATTGAATGGATAACCAATGACTAAAAGTGGAAAAAAAATGTGGCAAAAGGTAAATTGCTCATTATGAGCAATTTCTTCTTTTGCCACAATGTTTTCAAAAGTCGTCTACTGCAGTAGGAAAGCGTCTGTATGAGGGAAAGGGTTAATTTGTAACCACAGTCCACATTTTGAAAAAGAACTAGTCCTTTAACCCTTTCCCTCATATAGACGCTTTCTGACGCCTCTGCAGCAGACGGCTATTTGAAAACATAGTGACAAAAGAAGAAATTGCACAAAACGTGCAATTTCTCCTTTTGACACAATGTTTTCCACTTTAAGTCATAGGTTATCCATTCAATTATAGAGATTTTCCATTTTTTGACAAAATACGTTCAAAGTCGTCTGCTGCAGAATTGTCATATGAGGGAAAGGGTTAAAACTGACAGCTTTTGAAACTATTTTCTCTGGTACAGAAGTGATAGAAGGTGTCTGTATTTGGCAAAGGGTTAAATCTTGAATCCAACTTAATAACATCGAATGAAACCATAATGAATCCTACTTATTTTTACAGAGACTATTTGACTGCATGTAAAAATGTAAGTGGAAAATGGCAACAGGACAACGGACATCCAGACGAAACAGGAAGTTTGGGCCTTGCCCAGAAGTTCCATTGGAAATTACCCAGGTATCAACAACTGCTGGCATAAATGATGTGGATCGAACTACAATTAAAAGTGGGGTGTCGGAGGAAGTCAAGGAGTTGGAACTCTTAGGCTCTTTCTATGAGGAAGAGCCCTCTAAAGATGGAGATATTCACAGGAGAGGAATTTCATCATCTAGTGACGATGATGACAAATTTAAAGAGAAAATGCCGGATGATATTGCTGAAGAACTAGACATGCTCTTGGCTTATGAAGCAATGTCCATAGATGATGCTAAACTGTTACAAACACAGACAGTCCTATATTCTCAAAGTGGAGACATAGACCATGTGAACCCGAATAGTGGTTTTTGTGAGGACATTCCGGATTATGATGAAGAAGATGGGCTACCTGTTAACTGGTCAAAAGAAAGTAGCATTGACAAACAATATACTCTTGTAAATTTACATCGAGGCAATCCTGAGTTTAATGTTATAGAGAAAGAGTTCTGTGAAGCAGAGATTAAAGTGAAAAAGATAGAGAGACTGCAGAGTAAACGATCTCTTGATCGGTTTAAAAGTGAGGCAGAGGACATAGCACGACATAGAACTGGGGGTATGATTTACTTAACATATGACCTGTGTCCAGCTTCTTGGAGTCTTAATGCATCTGCGTACAGTGAAGACTCCGGGTCTTCATTGTCAGCCTATACATTATATTAACCGAAATGCGACTTGTGACAAAAAGGTAGCCATTCGTTGTTTGCCCAATTGCATTTATATATGGTCAGCTTAATGAGAGTTGCTTAGAACTCCAGTCACTGGAAGCAGCTCATTTGTATTTATGAATTGAGTTGTTTACTACTCAATTAAATTTTGCCATTTATAGAAATTTTCCGAATTTTTCCTAGATATTTTTCAACGTCAATGCTGTAGGTCTGTTGTATATGGGAAAGAGTTTACCCTTTCCCACATGAAACAAATCTGCAGCAGAGGACTTTGAATTCATCTATGTAAAATCTCTATAAATGAAGATTTAAGTATGGAAAAAAGTTGAAAAATATTATGGCAAAAGTAGAAATTGCTCGTCTTGAGCAATTTCTTCTTTGGTCACAATGTTTTCAAAAGTAGTCTGCTGTAAAGGCATCAGAAAGCGTCTATATAAAGGGTTAATCAAGTGGTTATTTTTATTCATTATTTGTATATGCCCCAAATGTAAATCATTTGCTGCGGAGGCATCAAGAGTCATCTGGGAATGGATTAAATAACAAAAGTCCCCTCATAACTTGATATGGCTCATTTTATTTTGAAAAATCATTTTACAAATATCAGTTTTAAGAGAGATATTAACCCTTTCCCACACACAACAATTCTGCAGTGGACAACTCTGAAAACTAAAAAATCACGTCCGGCACTATTATGTTGGGAAGGAATAAATTATTTACTGCAGTGGCATCAAACTTCACTTAAAGAAAAAAAAGGGGCAGAACTAAGGCAAACTACAATTATTCTTGTTATTATCTGAAGCTTCGTCTTGTTTTATATAACATACAACTAAGTTACTAACCAGTGAAGGTTTGTCTCTTTTCACTTACGGTAATCTCACTCAACAAAATCCTTTTTAGCTTGTCTGTTTTTTTATGAAAAAAAGTTGGGGTAATACCTTTGCCGTCTGTGTCGTCACAAAACTTTAACCTTACCTCAAAAAACATTCTTCATTTTCAAATGAAACTTGGTACAAGTGTTCCTTGGAATAATACGCATGTCTATGCGAAGAAGTCATAACTTGAGCTTAAATAATTATTCAGAAATGCAATTTTTTTTTACTTAGAAAAAAAAAGACGATAATTGGCGTTAGCTTGCAGCTCTCTTGTTTAACCCTTTCCCTCATATGACAATTCTGCAGCAGACGACTTTGAACATATTTTGTCAAAAAAAAGAAAATCTCTATAATTGAATGGATAACCCGATGTGACCGAAAGTGAAAAACATTGTGGCAAAAGGAGAAATTGCTCGTTTTGAGCAATTTCTTCTTTTGTCACTATGTTTTCAAGAAGCCGTCTGCTGCAGAGGCATCACAAATTGTCTATATGAGGGAAAGGGTTAAGCCTGACATGATTAATTTGTGTTTTCCAGATTTCAGTTTAAATGTGACGTATTTGTACCACGGTAGTAATGTGAAGAAGGAGACACTGTGTGATGAGGGGCTGGACCAGAGGTTAAGTAGGAAGGGATATTTTGGCAATGGAATTTACTTCAGGTAGTCGGTCACTTTCTTAACCCTTTCCCTCATATAGACGCTTTCTGACGCCTCTGCAGCAGACAGCTTTTTGAAAACATAGTAACAAAAGAAGAAATTGCACAAAACGTGCAATTTCTCCTTTTATCACAATGTTTTCCTCTTTTAGTCATAGAGTATCCATTCAATTATAGAGATTTTCCATTATTTGACAAAATATGTTCGAAGTTGTCTGCTGCAAAATTGTCGTATGAGGAAAAGAGTTAAAAAGGGAGAACATGAGCAATCTCTCCATTTTATATGCCTTAACCCATTCCCTCAAACAACAATTCTGCAGCAGACGTATTTGAACATATTTTGTCCAAAAATGGAAAAACTCTAGAATTGAATGGATAACCTATGACTAAAAGTGGAAAACATTGTGGCAAAAGGAGAAATTGCTTGTTTTTAGCAAAGGCGTCAGAAAGCATCTATATGAGGGAAAGGGATAAGGTAGTTACAGAAAACATCTGTCTCCTAGTAGTATAGAAGTATAGAAGAAAGTAGTTAACTTATGCATGCAAATCCTCTTACAACTTTCAAGGGTTGTTAAACGCAGCTTTCAACAATTTTTAGCTTCACTGGCTAAAAGCCAGTCGAGCTTATGTCATGGCGAATTGTCCGTTGTGCGTGCGTGCGTGCGTGCGTGCGTTAACTTTTTCCTTTAAACGACTTCTTCTCCCTAACCACTTGGCCAATTTGGTTGAAACTTCATGGGAAGCATCCTCTCAATGTCCTCTACTAAATTCCTTCAATTTTTTTTGATCCATTCAAAATTCTGGTTTCCATGGCAACCGAAAGAAAAAAATAGTGAGAACTTAAAAAATCTTCTTCTCCGAAAGTGTCAGGCCGATTTTCAAATAATTTTGTAGAAATGTTCCTTGGGTGACCCTTTATTAGATTCCTTCAAGAAATTTTGATTGGGCGAAAAACATGGCCGCCAGGGGGCGGGGCTTTTTTGCCTTATATAGCTATAGTGAAAACTTAAATAATCTTCTTCTCAAAAAGTGTTCAGCAGATTTTCAAATAATTATGTAGAAATGTTCCGTGGGTGACCCTCTATCAGATTCCTTCAAGCCATGTTGATTGGTAAAAAAACATGGCCGTCACAGGGCGGGGCTATTTTGCCTATATGGCTAAAGAGCAAACTTAAAAAATCTTCTCCTCCAAAAGTGTCAGGCCGATTTTCAAATAACTTTGTAGAAATGTTCCTTGTGTGAACCTTAATTAGATTCCTTCAAGAAATGTTGATTGGGCGAAAAACATGGCCGCCAGGGGGCGGGGCTTTTTTGCGTTATATAGCTATAGTGAAAACTTAAAACATCTTCTTCTCCGAAAGTGTTCAGCCGATTTTCAAATAATTTTGTAGAAATGTTCATTGGGTGAACCTCTATCAGATTCCTTCAAGCCATGTTGATTGGTCGAAAAACATGGCCGCCAGAGGGCGGGGCTATTTTGACTTATATGACCATAGTGAAAACTTAAAAAATCTTCTCCTCCGAAAGTGTCAGGCATATTTTCAAATAATTTTGCAGAAACATTCCTTTGGTGACACTCTACAAGATTCCTTTAAGCCATGGTGGTTGGTAAAAAAAATAGCCACCACGGGGCAGGGCTGTTTGGAGATTTTATTTTTGCCTTATGGCCGTGGAGCGATACTGGCCCACTTGGGCCTCTTGTTTTTTGTAAAGCAGCCACCAATAAGGTGAGTAAAAAATTGGCTGCTGAACACAGGTGGCTAAAAGACAAATATGGAAAATAAATATGATTTAGGTTCAATCTTCAAGTGGCTGCTTAATATAATTTGGCTACTTAACCCTTTCCCTCATAAAGACGCTTTCTGATGCCTCTGCAGCAATGTCTCCTTTTGCCACAATGTTTTCCATTTTTATACGCCGCCGGAGGCGGTCGTATATTGGCGTCATCTTCTCCGTCTGTTCGTCCGTACGTCCATTTCTTGTGAACGCAACTCCTCCTACGTTTCTGACCATATCTTTTCAAAACTTGGTCAATTTTCCAGTTCATTGATTTTTGCAAGATTTTTGTCCCTTGAAACTTAGTCTTTGTAGCTGATTGATATTGCAGCCTTGTGAACGCAACTCTTCCTATTTTTCTGACCGAATCTTTTCAAAACTTGGTCAATGTCATGACTATAATGGGTAGATGTGCATGAAGCGGCGATTTTCCGGTTCATTGATTTTTGCAAGATTTATGTCCCTTGTAACTTAGTCTCTGTAGCTGATTGATATTGCAGCTTGTGAACGCAACTCTTCCTACGTTTCTAACTGAATCTTTTCAAAACTTGGTCAATATCATTACTATAACGGGTAGATGTGCATGAAGCAGGGATTTTCCGGTTCAGCAATTTTTGCAATAGTTATGCCTTTCGAAACCTGGTCTCTATAGCATATTCACTTGAGAATGCAACTCAAGTTTCCAAACAGGTAGAAGTGCATAAAGCAGGGATTATCCGGTAGAGTGATTTTTGCAAGAGTTATGCTCAGAAGGAAAAAAGGATACATATCGACACTGCCATTTGACCTACTTTCATATCGGAAGCCTCTATAGGGTTCTATCTCTGTTTATATGTATCCTATTTTCTTTAGTTAATACCAAAGTCAGCTAGGCTTGTAAGCAGAGTAAGACTTTCAACTCTGAACAAGTGTGGATAAACTGTTTTGCTCAAGGAATTACCCGGCTGCCCCTGCAGGGATCGAACCTACTACCCAGGCAACCATGATCTCGGGTCCCTGTCTCTTCCAGCTAAGCTAACTGGTCTCACAGACTTCATTTTGAGCTTATGTATACAGACATGTTAAAAGCAATAATTAAAAGGACCAATCTTGATCTTTATATTTTGTGGCGGCACTGGCACTCTTGTTAGTCCTATGTTATCCATTCAATTATAGAGATTTTCTATTTTTTGACAAAATATGTTTAAAGTCATCTGCTGCAGAATTGTTGTATGAGGGAAAGGGTCAACAAAGGTGACCACTAACAGAGGTTTGACTGTAATTATGTTATGGCCCTTGTGTTCCATCTGTCTGTCTGTCTATCGGCATAAAACTTCTCAAAGCCAGCAATTTCTCCTTTTTGACACAAATTCTTTCAACTTTTTTCAGTACATGTAATTATACCTACAATTATAGAGGTTTTCTATATTTTTGAGAAGACATTATCAAAGTCGTCTGCTGCAGGTTTGCTGTATGTGGGAAAGGTTTAAACTTGATACAGGGGATCACTATGAAGTATAGAATTGTGTAACTTATTTCAAATCTAGTTCCAATGTGGCTATCAGGATTTATGTGCATTTTAAGTTTTTCCAGGTCAGATACAGCCTTTTTAGACATATTGCTCCGTCTTTCCAAAGGGTAGTGTTCTTGTTTTGTGAATACCGCAAGGCCACCAGCATCCCATTGGTCAGGTCTTCCAATAATATGTCCAATCTGATGACAGAATGTATATAAAAATTTAAAGATAGACACAGAGATCTAGATTAGATGAGTATTTCAATTTTCCAAACCCTTATTAGACCCTTTAACCCTTTCTCTCATATAGACGCTTACTGACGCCTCTGCAGCGGACAGCTTTTTGAAAACATAGTGACAAAAGGAGAAATTGCTCAAAATGATCAATTTCTCTTTTTGCCACAATGTTTCCTACTTTTAGTTGTAGGTTATCCATTTAATTATAGAGATTTCCCATTTTTTGACAAAATATGTCCAAAGTTGTCTGCTGAAGAATTGTCGTATGAGGGAAAGGGTAAAACCCTTTTTTCTGGGTACTCCAAACAATTTTGACAGTGAGACAAATTCTATTGAGTACCCACAACATTAAGAAATATAGGTGAGAAAAGATCAGTTAACCCTTTCCCACATACAATAAATATCCAGCAGACGACTTTGAAAACATGTAGGTACAAACATGGAAAATCTCTATACATGAAGGTATACCAACTGAAAAAGTTGAAAACATTGTGGCAAATGGAGAAATTGCTCGTTTTGAGCAATTTCTCCTTTTGTCACAATGTTTTCAAAAGTCTTCTGCAGAAAGTGTCTATAGTTGGGAGAAGACAAGTTAACTCCTCCCTATCGTGTCATCTGTGTGAGACGTGTTCCGTTACCTCATTGTCTATTTTCAGTGACAATCCTTTGAAATGTGTTCATTATTCTGAAGATTTCCAACAGCAAGGATCCTATGAAGCCTACGTCTTAAAATGCAGGGTGATTCTTGGGGACACTAAGGTAGGTGAACTTTACCCCCGTTAACCTTTTCCCTCATACGACAATTCTGCAGCAGACGACTTTGAACATATTTTGTCAAAAATGGAAAATCTCTTTAATTGAATGGATAACGTATGACTAAAAGTGGAAAACATTGTGTCAAAAGGAGAAATTGCATGTTTTGTGTAATAATGCATAATGTCACTATGTTTTCAAATAGCCATCTGCTGCAGAGGCGTCAGAAAGCGTCTATATGAGGGAAAGGGTTAATTTTGCATATCTCAGCAACTAACTAGCAGAGGAATAGTCCAGCTCACTGTCTTAGGGCAGCTTTTGTTAACTCTTTCCTACATATAGACGCTTTCGGACGCCTCTGCAGGCAGGCGACTTTTTAAAAAATTCTGGCAAAATACGAAATTGCTCAACTTATTTCAGTAATATTACATTCATTTACAGAGACATTCCATTGTTTTGTCCATATGTTTCCAAAGTTGTATGCTGCAGATTTGTTTTATGTGGGTTAATTATGTATTTTAGTCTGTAAATAGTATGTTGACTACACAGTGGTATTAGAGGAAACTGTATGATAACATGTACTGCTATGTTATCTTTTACAGATTTTTATATGAATTAATGTATGGTAAATCCTTTCCCACATTTGAAGGCACTTTCAGATCTGTTTTCTTAACCCTTTCCAACATGTAGCAGCAAGAGCAATTTTTCTTTCTGTCACAATGTTTTACATGTTGAGACATTTTCTAAAAAACAATCCTGGATGTTTTCTAAAATCGTCTGCTGAATTATTATTTTTTGTAAATAGGAGAAAAAAAAGTCATTTGCTGCAGATATGTCAAAATGAATCTGAATATGAAAAAGCATTTAAAGGAGCTTAACTCCAGATGTAGATCAACATTTTGAAATGTTCAAATTTCTGAAAAAATTGCTAATAGTGACAACAAAGTAAGTAACATATGTAGTTTAAAACTACTTTGGCAGTAAATGTTGAAAAATAGTCAATGAAAGTGTCAGGCCGATTTTCAAATTATTTTGTAGAAATGATCCTTGGGTGACCCTCTATCAGATTCCTTCAAGCCATGTTGATTGGTCGAAAAACATGGCCGCCAGGGGGGGGGGGGGGCTATTTTGCCTTATACAATGTATGGCTATAGTGCAAACTTAAAAAATCTTCTCCTCCAAAAGTGTCAGGCCGATTTTCAAATAATTTTGTAGAAATGTTCCTTGGGTGACCCTCTATCAGATTCCTTCAAGCCATGTTGATTAGTTGAAAAACATGGCCGCCAGGGGGCGGGGCTATTTTGCCTTTTATGGTTATAGTGAAAACTTAAAAAATCTTCAACATCTTCTCCTCAGTAACCAGTGGGTCAATTGGGATGATTGGGCACAGAAAGCATCCTCTCAATGACCTCACCAGAATTCCTTCAAATTATTGGGATCCATGCAGAATTCTGGTTTCCATGGCAACGAAACGAAAAAAACTTCAAAATTCTTCTCCTCCCAAATTGGTTGGCTGATTTTCAAATAATTTTGTAGAAATGTTCCTTGGATGACCCTCTATCAGATTCCTTTAAGCCATGTTGATTGGTCAAAAATTATGGCCGCCAGGGGGGGCGGGGCTATTTTGCCTTATATAGCTATAGTGCAAACTTAAAAAATCTTCTTCTCCAAAAGTGTCAGGCCGATTTTCAAATAATTTTGTAGAAATGTTCCTTGGATGACCCTCTATCAGATTCCTTCAAGCCATGTTGATTGGTAAAAAAACATGGCCACAAGGGGTCGGGGCTATTTTGCCTTTTATGGCTATAGTGAAAACTTAAAAAATCTTCTCCTCCAAAAGTGTCAGGCCGATTTTCAAATAATTTTGTAGAAATGTTCCTAGGGTGACCCTCTATTAGTTTCCTTCAAGCCAAGTCGATTGGTCGGAAACTATGTCCGCCAGATGGCGGGGCTTATATAGCTAAAGTGAAAAAAAAAATCAGGTGAGCATTTCCAGGGCCATCATGGCCCTCTTGTTTAAAAACACTTTTAAGCTCCGTTTTCACTACTTAACACTTTATTTCCATGATGAACAGTTAAATAATCCACAATTGCACTTTTAAATCCGCAAATAAGAGCTTGAATCGACATGACACATTTATTTCAACCAGTATACACATCTGTCGGTGCGCGTAGTGACGTAAACTCTATATATGTAGAGGTTCCTTACACTGGAAATATTACTTTAATTTTATCCCAGTATAATGATTCTTATATTTCAAGACAACTATTGAACAGTTTTAAAACTTATATTCTGGAGTTCAGCACCTTTAAGAAAAAAACAATGGACAAATACCCTTAAAGCAACCTTTGGGTTTCATGTTAAACAGATTTCCGCAACTCTGACTATTATTTATTATATCTTCCTCCTGATACACAATACTTTAAGCATCTCTCTAGAAGAAGACTAGTGAAAAATGTTGTGGAAAAAGAAGCAAATTTTCTTTTTCCAAACTTGTTTCAAAATTATAATTCCAATTTTTCTAGTAATAACTCTGGGTTCCTCAAATATTTTCAAAGCAGAAAAAATATTTTGTGAGGTAAATGGTCAATACTTAATAAACTGAGTAAACAGAATTGTTTGTACATGTATTTCTGGTTCCAGATTTATCAAGGAGGAAAGAGTGACATAGACTTGAAGCGAGAACCAGAAAAAGAAACGCCAAGTCATGGATCAAAGTACTATGACTCAGTTTTGGTATGTGTCTATATGTATCTACATGTATAATTAACTGGTGAACCCAATAAAGATTACTTTTTGTGCATTTGGAGCAGACAACGAAAAGTAATGTCTTCTCTTCTCACATTGTTTTTTTACTTTTTGTTTTAGATGAATCCGATTAAAACTCAGTCAATCATTTGATTAAATTCCTTTTAACCCTTTCCCACATACGGATTTTTAGCTCGACTTTTGAAGAAAACGAGAGCTATTGTCATGACCCTGGCGTTGTCGGCGGTGGCGGCGGCGGCGGCGGCGTAGTCGTCCGGTTAATGTTTTTTGTTTAGCTCATTTTTTTTTTTCCTCCCTATCAGTCAAGCGTCTGTGCCGTACGTGGGGCTCTTGTTTTTTATGCCTCTGCAGCAGATGACTTTTGAAAACCTTGTGACAAAAGGAGAAATTGCTCAAAACGAGTAATTTTTCCATTTGTCACAATGTTTTCAACTTTTCTCAGTAATTTAACCTTCATTTATAGAGATTTCCTGTGCTTTTGTCTAGGTATTTTGAAAGTCGTCTGCTGCATATTTGTTGTATGTGGGAAAGGGTTATCACTTTCCTACTTGCTGACACTGTATGCAGCAGAGGGCTTTTGAAATCACTGTAGCAAATCAACATATTGAGCAATTTCATCTTTTGCCACAATATTTTCCACTAAATTCAATAATAGCACTTTCATATGGAAGATGTTTTCAATAATTATAATAGATATTGTCAGATTTGTTGAAAGTGGGAAAAGGTTAGGTTAAACTTATTTATTTTACATCAATTGCGAAACAACCTTTCAGCTTATATTAATCACGCTAGATGTCTGCTTCCTGGAGAGTTAACCAGTACTCGCGCCCTTTGTGTGGAAATATATCAAAGACAAAACCCGCTTATTACGGGACTAAAACCCGGAACCTTTGGTACGAGCGGACGCTCTACCTCTGCCTTCCACTAAATAGGTTAACCCCACTTTCCCACTGGCAGACAAATTTGACCACAATGTTGTCAACTCAACTCAACTCAAGTATTTGAAGTATTTTGCTGCTGTAATTGGGAACGAGTCAATATTCTGCCCAACACAATGTGAAACCATCGTTAGAATAGGATTAGATACTCATAATGAGAAACTTGCTTTTACCTGCAACTGTATTGACAGACAAGAATCTTATATCGGGTATCTGTATAAGGAGGAGTAAACAGGTCTTTTCTTGAATAATGTATCTCTCTTATGACTCAACCAAACCCTATATTGTGGGTACTCAAAAGAATTTTTTGAGAACCCACAACATAGGGTTTAAGTGTCAAAAAAGGGTTTTAGAATTAGAAATACTTGATCTATAGCTCTATTACAATTACTCTCTATTCAGGGATGCCCGAAAGATTTAAATGAGTTTGTAGTTTATGAGAACAGACGTGCCATGATAGAGTATATTATCACATTTCAAGCGGATGAGTTGGTCATCAAAAATCTGCGTCAACTAGTGAAGGAAGGACCAAAAGAGAAATTGCAAGGTCAGTTTTTGTGATTTCTGCATTGCCAGGTTGACACGGAGGGTTCACTTTTCTGTTGGCTTCCAGTCCATATGTCTGTCTACCAAAATAACCCTTTCCCACATACAATGAATTGGCAGCATCAGTAATCATCAGCATCAGTAATCTGTTGTAGATTTGTTGTATGTGCGAGAGGGTTTTAACAATATTGTACCGTCCTATTTCGTAAGGTTGTGAGTTCGAATCCCAGCTCGGCCAACATTTTTCCCGATGTTTGACAAAAGTCACTGTGACATGCGTCATTCGTCTATCACCAATGGGCTGTTTAACAGTCTATGCAAAAAAGCAGCCAGTTGTTTGGAAAGAATGTTGTGTGGTGTACTGGTGAGGGAATACCAGGAAACATATCAGTAGGTGAACTGGTCGCCGTGATATGACAGAAAAATTGTTGAAAACGGCGTTAAACCCTAATCATTCAACGTATTTCGTAAATATTCATAAAAAAAACTTGTATCCAAGGATGTTTGCATAGCAAATGACATTTTAAATATCAAATCAGGTGAATGGTTAAACTTGCTTATTAGCTTGATAATTGATAGGACAGTGCATTAACACTGATTAACCTTTTCCCTTATATAGACGCTTTCTGATGCCTCTGCAGCAGAAGGCTTTTTGAAAACATGGCGACAAAAGAAGAAATGAGCAATTTCTCCCTTTGTCACCATGTTTTTTTCAACACTATTTAATTTTTGTAAAAAAATCGGGTATGTTTTAAAATTCGTCTGGTTTAGAATTGTTGTATGTGGGAAAGGGTTAAACATTTTCCTGCTTCCCTCTCCTAGTGTTTTATTTACTGTTTACCTGAAATTTAATCCATTCCCATAAACAGACGCTTTCTGAAGCCTCTGCAGCAGCGGACTTTTCAAAACATTGTGACAAAAGGAGAAATTGCTTATTTCAAATTTAGTCTGAAGCAGATTTGTTGTATGTGGGAAAGGGTTAAATTTATCTTGGAGTCTGCTATTAAATCGTCTGAGGAAGTAGTTGTTATACATGGAAAATTGAACATGTTTTAATGTTACAAGTTGAAAACCGAGAAATTGCTTATTGCGTAGTTATTATTATCATATTGTTTTTGCCCGTTCCGTCCTTCCGTCTGTCACACTTGTTTCCACTCAATAACTGAAGAACGCTTGGGCGTAGGAACTTCATACTTGGTATGCAGGTTGGTCATGACCGGTAGCTGACCCCTATTGATTTTGATGTCAGAAGGTCAAAGGTCAAGGTCATGGTGACCCTGTGAGGTAAAAATTGGTTTCCGCTCAATAACTGAAGAACGCTTGGGCCGAGGAACTCCATACTTAGTATGCAGGTTGGCCATGCCCAGTAGAAGACCCCTATTGATTTTGAGGTCAGTACGTCTAAAGTCAAGGTCACAGTGACCTTGAGCTGAAAGGTTACAGTGACGATGAGCTGAAAATTGTTTTTGCTTCGGCCCAGGAACTTTATACTTGGTGTGCACGTTGGTCACTACCAGCAAATGACCTCTATTGATTTTGAGATCACTAGGTCAAAGGTCAAGGTCACAATGGTCAAGGTCACGTCCATATCACTTGTTTCCGCTCAATAACTGAAGAACGCTTGGGCATAGGAACCTCATACTTGGTATGCAGGTTAGTCATGACCAGTATCTGACCCCTATTGATTTTGATGTCCGAAGGTCATGGTGACCTTGTGAGGTAAAAAATGGTTTCCGCTCAATAACTGAAGAACGCTTGGGCCGAGGAACTCCTTACTTGGTATGAAGGTTTGCCATGCCCAGTAGAAGACCCCTATTGATTTTGAGGTCAGTACATCTAAAGTCAAGGTCACAGTGACCTTGAGCTGAAAGGTCACAGTGACAATGAGCTGAAAAATTGTTTTTGCTTAATGGCTTTGGCCATGTAAGTTAATACTTGGTGTGCAGGTTGGTCACCACCAGCAGATGACCCCTATTGATTTTGAGGTCACTAGGTCAAAGGTCAAGGTCATGGTAACCTTCAGCTGAAAAATGGTTTCTGCTCAATAACTAAAGAATGCTTATGTCGAGGAACTTCATACCTGGTGTGCAGGTTGGTCCTAACCAGTAGATGACCCTTATTGATTTTGTTTCATTTTGAGGTCAGAAGGTCAAATGTCAAGGTCACATTAACAATGAGCTGAGAAATAGTTTTTGCTTATTAACTGTATAATGCTTGGCCATGGAAGTTAATACTTGGTGTGCAAGTTGGTCATCACCAGCATATGACCCCTATTGATTTTGAGGTCACTAGGTTAAAGGTCAAGGTCATGGTAACCTTCAGCTGAAAAAAGGTTTCCGCTCAATAACTAATGAATGCTTATGTCGAGGAACTTCATACCTGGTGTGCAGGTTGGTCCTATCCAGTAGATGAACCTTATTGATTTTGATGTCAGTAAGTCAAAGGTCAAGGTCACGGTGACCTTGGGCTGAAAAATGGTTTCTGCTCAATAACTGAAGAATGCTTGGGCCCAGGAACTTAATACTTGGTGTGCAGGTTGGTCACCACCAGCAAATAACCCCTATTGATTTTGAGGTCACTAGGTCAAAGGTCAAGGTCATGGTTTTCAGCTGAAAAATGGTTTCCGCTCAATAACAGAATGATTATGTCAAGGAAATTCATACTTGGTTTCGCATGTTGGTCCTAACCAGTAGATGACCCCTTTTAATTTTGTTTGATTTTGAGGTCACAAGGTCAAAGGTCAAGGTCACAGTAACATTCACCTGAACAATTTTTATTTTCCTCAATTACTTATACTTAGTGTGCAGGTTGGTCCTAATTAGTAGATGACCCCTATTGATTTTGTTTGATTTTGAGATCACAAGGTCAAAGGTCAAGGTCATGGTAACCTTCAGCTGAAAAATCATTTTTAATCAATAACTCAAGAACGTGTCCTGGAACTTCATACTTGGTGTGCAGGTTGGTCCTAACCTGTAGATGACCCCTATTGATTTTGACTCCATCATTTCTTTTCCTCTCCTACAACAAACAAATGGGGAGACAAGCGCTTTTTCAAAAAAGTAATCTCTAGTTTCCTATTATTTACTTTAGAAATTTGATTACAATTAGTCGAACATGCATTTTTGTGGAATTTCACTTCTTTGTTAACAGAAATAATTTACTCTTTCAAAAAATTAATAAGATTCATCTCAACTCATTTCTTATAAAAAATAGTACTTGAAAAGGAGAATTCACCAATAATACACTTATTTTCCCTCCGTTTTCTTGCCCTGTCTCAAAATCAAAGTAACTTTCATATGAGCCAAATTATTCAAATATAGAAAGTTCTTGATATGATAGTTTTTGTTAACCCTTTCACATGTGCAGATGCATTTTGATGCAAATGCAGTGGATGACTTTTGAAAACATTGTAACAAAAGGAGAAATTGCAAATGATAAACAATTTCTTCTTTTGCAAAATCATAAATGTTTTCCACAATTTAACATTTTCGCTGATACATATGATTATTGACACCGGTGCTGTAGACAATACTTTGAATTTGAAAACACAGTGGGAAAAGGAGAAATTACTCTAAGTTTTAATGCTTTTAGATCTGCATAGAATATGATTACATGTATATCAATTTTGTCAGATGTTTTTCGAGCAGACAGCTCTAAAGATAACACATCTGGTGAACAGTTAACCCTTTCCCTCATATAGACACTTTCTGACGCCTCTGCAGCAGGCAGCTTTTTAAAAACATAATGACAAAAGAAGAAATTGCTCAAGACGAGCAATTTCTCCTTTTGCCACAATGTTTTCCACTTTTAGTCATAGGTTATCCATTCAATTATTGAGATTTTCTATTTTTAGACAAATTATGTTCAAAGTCATCTGCTGCCGAATTGTTGTATGAGGGAAAAGGTTAAACCTTTGACACATGCTACAAACTGCAGCAGACGACTTTGAAAACAACTATGAAAATGGAAACTCATTATGAGCTATTTCTCCTTTTGTCAAAATGTTTTCAAAAGTCGTCTGCTGCAGAGGGACCAGAAAGATTGTTGTCTATTTATTGTAAAGGGTTAAATAGATAAAGTAGAGTGAAAATGGAGATTTTATTAGAAAATGTAACGTATTAAAGGAGCAGAAGGAACTGATGATTCAGAGGAACGCTACAGAATGTTGGTTGATGTCCGAGAGGCCGTCCAGAGAAAAAGACTTGGAAACTCTTATATATCCCCGTCAAATGTAAGATTGATTGTCCTAAATAATTTCATTTTCAAATCTTTATGGAAAAATATAAGTCTCATAACCGAGTATATACGGAATATGAATTTTTCGATGCAGGAAATCATTTGACAGACCCTACCGTTGATACAGAAGACATTTGATGCCTCTGTAGAAAACATCTTTTGAAAATAATTTGATCATATGTTCCTTCTCTCACACATTTTTCAGCTGAGTGTTTTTTTTTGGGACCCTAAAGTTTTTCAAAGTAGTGATGCGTGGGGAAAATGATATTGAGCAGATTTCCATTTATCTTATAAAGGTTGATTTCTAATTAGTCTTAAAACTATAATTTGACCTCATCATGTGTAATGTCTTCTTTTGCCTCAACATGTTTTACTCCTTTTAACCCTTTCCCACATGCGACAATTCTGCAGCAGACGACTTTGAACATATTTTGTCAAAAAATCTCTATAACTGAATGGATAACCTATGACTAAAAGTGGAAAACATTGTGGCAAAAGGAGAAATTGCTCGTCTTGATTCATTTCTGTGGTTGCTATACTAAGGTGGTCTTTATCACCGGTTTAATTGTAGATGACTGCAAATATCAATGTTGGTTATATGATTAATTGTGATCACTTTTCTGTCGTCTGTCTGTCACACTTTCACCATTTGCAGGCAACATTTGTGCTACTTCAGTCATCTTCTTTGCAAATTTCCCAGGTTGAAAATGGCATTACAGTGTATCTGTAAATGAGGTGGTATAACTTTGTCCGAGTTTTCAATGTTTGCCGCATTTGACCTTTCCCTCATACGACACTTCTGCAGCAGATGAACTTATTTTGTCAAAATATAGAAAATCTCTACAATTAAATTGATATCCTATGACTAAAAGTGGAAAACTTTGTGGCAAAAGGAGAAATTGCTCGCTTAGAGCAATTTCTTCTTTTGTCACTATGTTTTCAAAAGCCGTCTGCTGCAGAGGCGTCAGAAAGCGTCTATATGAGGGAAAGGGTTATTATTTTTACTTTCATTTAAATAGATTTTTTTTATTTTTGGCTGCATTTCATGCAATTGAATTTATTTTTTGTGGGAGAAAGTTAAATTAAAATCCTGTTTGATTATTCCTTTTTCCTCTATTTTCTTCAGGAGCAGAAGCAAAAGGACAAAGTTATGTGGAAAAAGATACAAAAACTTCAAGGTGTCAAATGTAAACAAGAGGTATGGATTGTTTCGTTATGAGTGTTGGATTTAAGGTGTTGCTTGCCTATGCATGGTGACAATTCACTTCACTGTTGTACATACATCCGTCTGTCTGTCCTTCATGCTTTCTCTTACTGCATATAGGCAGGTGAACACTCTTGCTTACATTTCCACTGATACATTGAAAAGTTACATCATTCTGCTGTTGACAACTTTGAAAAATGATTTTGAAGAACAATTTCTTCTTTATCCAGATTGTTTTCTATTCTTTATCTAAATAGAACTGTAAGGCCCCAGACTCTACAATAAGAAATTGAGCAATTTCTGCTTTTGCTTCAATTTTTTCAGCTCTTATAAATAATTATACTTTCATACATAGAGATGGTCAATATTTTTGCCCAGATCATTTCAAAGTTGTCTGCTTCAAATTTGTTTTAAGAGGGAAAGGGTTAAGCATTAAAAAAAAAATGAATTCATATTAAAATATTTTTATTAGCATCTGTATAATATATTGGCAGAGAAATATACATTTTGTACTTGTCAATAGTCCACATCTTTTCACAGAGAATTAAAGAGAATTATTTAGAAAAACAATTCACAAAACAGTCAAGCTTTGAAGATTCACAAGATCCAATATCAGAGCTTGACCTTTTGGAAATGCAGTCTTCCTATGCATCTGGCACTGGACAATCATCACTTGTGCATGAACGGTATTCACCAGTCATAATGTGGGAAAATGAACCAGAAAAACAAGAAGAACCAGGTACATGTAATATCTTTCATTTTTAGCTTGGATGTTTTATGAAGAAAAAAAGTTAAGAGTATAATGTTACCCTTGGCATCGTCGTCAGCGTCTGCATTATCACAACACTTTAACCTTACCATATAACTAAACAGATCTTTCAATATTTTCAAATGGAACTTGGTACACTCGTTCCATGGAACAATACACATGTCTATACCAAGTCACACAACTCTGGCTTTAATAATTATTCAGTAATGCCCTTTTTTTCGAAGCAGACAAGCATTGGCGTTATAGCTCTGCGGCACTCTTGTATGCAAACTGAGGTAGTATGCCTTAGGGATTACTTCTTTTTTTGGTCTCAGTGTTTTCAAAAGTCTTCTGCTTCAGAGACGTCTTAAAGCGTCTATATGTGGTAAAGGGTTAAACTGCCTGATTCTATTAACCCTTTCCCTCATATAGACGCTTTCTGGCTTTCCACTTTTAGTTATCCATTCAATTATAGAGATTTTCTATTATTTGACAAAATATGTTCAAAGTCGTCTGCTGCAGAATTGTCGTATGAGGGAAAAGGTTAATCTTGAGTTTTCCCATATGCCAATGCTTTCCAACACCTCTGCAACATACAACCTTTAAAAAAATATTGATGAGCAATTTCTCCTTTTGCAACAATGTTTTCATTTTGATTCTAAACCTTAACTTTTAACCCTTTCTCTCATATAGACGCTTTCTGATGCCTCTGCAGCAGACAGCTTTTTGAAAACATAGTGACAAAAGAAGAAATTGCTCAAAACAAGCAATTTCTCTTTTTGCCACAATGTTTTCCACTTTTAGTCATAGGTTATCTATTTAATTAGAGATTTTCCATTTTTTGACAAAATATGTTCAAAGTCGTCTGCTGTAGAATTGTCATATGAGGGAAAGGGTTAAATAAAGGGATTTTCCATATTTTTTTCCAGATGATTTCAGTTGTCTGCTACAGATTTGCTGTATGTTGGAAAATCGTGTTTAACTTATTTATGACTGAAAAGGCTATACTGTTTAAACTAGGAAAGCTTACGAATGTGTTATATTACAGACTGGTTTCCCTCCTCATCGAGTACAGGAGATAATTACCAGATAAGAGAGGATAACCCTGGTCTTTGGTTCCCCTCCTCATCAAGTACAGGAGATAATTACCAAATAAGAGAAGAAGATAACCCTGAGGACCAGGTGCTGAGTTTATGCATTGCAGAATTTCTGTCCGTTACGGGCCTTGAAGATTCCAGTCTTGCCAAACATTTTGTCCTTAAATCTGAAATGGATGTTAACCACGCCATATCTATGTATTATGAGGACTGTTGATGTTTGTTAGTCCTTTCATACTTCAAATTTGGGCACAAAGTGTCCCTAGTTTGATTCCCACTCGCAGATGACATCGCGCAGTGACCTTGGGTAAGACCCATTGCCTAGCCTAGTACTGGTTTGTCACTGAGGCAGTGTAAGTGGTCTGCTGCTGTGATCAAATAACCGAAAAGCTGATGCAAAATAAAAACAAACAAGTATTCCCGGCTTCGCACAATTTTTTTTATGTTTCTCTGACAGAATGCTTAGAAAACTTTGAAAAAAAAGGGAGAATGAAAAAGAAAATGAAATTTGGAAAATTGCTTAAATTCTCTTAGATTTGTAAAAAAACGTAGCCACCAGGGGACGGGACTTTAATGGCTATTGTGAAATATTTTAAATCTTCTCTTCACAAATTTCTTCCAATTTTTAGCTCAGCAGAGCACAATGTGCTCAATGTGCTCAAGGTGAGTTTTTGTGATCGCCTTTTGTCCGTCTTCCGTCGTCAACATTTGCTTGTTAACACTCTAGAGGCAACATTTTGCATCCAATCTTCATTCAAATTTAATAGAACATATATCTCCATCAAATCTAGGCCAAGTTCGAAACTGGGTTATGTCGGGTCAAAAACTAGGTCACTAGGCCAAATTTAATGAAAATCTTGTTGACACTCTGGAAGCCGCATTTTTGGCTTGAGCATGTTGAAACTTTGTCAGAATGTTTGTCTTAGTGATATCTAGGCCAAGTTCGAATATAGGTCATGTCAAAAACTAGGTCACTAGGCCAAATTGAAGGAAAATCTTGTTAACACTCTGGAAGCCACATTTTAAATTTGAGCATGTTGAAACTTTGTCAGAAAGTTTGTTTTGATGATATCTAGACCAAGTTCGAATATGGGTCATGTCCGTTTAAAAACTAGGTCATTAGGCCAAATTTAAGAAAAATCTTGTTAACACTGTGGAAGCCACATTTTTGGATTGAACATGTTGAAACTTTGTCAGAATATTTGTCTAAGTGATATCTAGGCTAACTTCGAATATGGGTCATGTCAGGTCAAAAACTAGGTCACTAGGCCAAATTTAAGGAAAATCTTGTTAACACTCTTGAAGCCGCATTTAAACTTGAGCATGTTGAAACTTTATCAGAAACTTTGTCCTGATGATATCTAGGCCAAGTTCGAATATGGGTCATGTCCTGTCAAAAACTAGGACACTAGGCTAAATTTAAGGGAAATCTTGTTAACACTGGAAGCCACATGTTTGGCTTGAGCATGTTGAAACTTTGTCAGAATATTTGTCTTAGAGATATTTAGACCAAGTTCGAATATAGGTCATGTCGGCTCAAAAACTAAGCCGAATTGAAGGAAAATCTTGTTAACACTGTGGAAGTCGCATTTTTAACTTGAACAAGTTGAAACATTGTCAGAATGTCTTGATGATATCTAGTTTTACTTCTGCAGCTTAAAATTTGGTCAGAATGTTTTTCTGAATTGTATCCAAGTCAAGTTCAAATATGGATACTTTTGGGTCAGAAACTAGGTCACTAGTCCAAATTGAAGGGAAATCTTGTTTAAACTCTGGATGCTGCATCTTTAATTTCAGCATGTTGAAACTTTACCAGAATGTTTGTATTGATGATAAATAGGCCAAGTTCGAATATTGGTCATGTCTGTTAAAAAGTAGGTCACTCAGCCAAATTGAAAAACATGTCGTTAACACTTTAGATGCTGCATTTTTGGCGTGAGCATGTTAAAACTTTGTCAGACTATTTGTCCTCATAATATCTAGGCTAAGTTTGAATATGGGTCAGTTCAGGTCAAAAACTAGGTCGATAGGCCAAATTGAAGAAAATCTTGGTAACACTATAGAGATTGCATTTTAATCTTGAGCAGCTTGAAATTTTGTCAGAAAGATTGTCTTGATGATATTGCCATTGGCGCTGAAAGAGTTTAGTCTTAAATAGCCCATTCTCAGGTGAGCGATCCAGGGCCTCATGGCCCTCTTGTTAAGTTATTTTATAAAAAAAAATTTCGTTGGCGACGCCACCTGATTGCTGCAAGCCATGTTGATTATTATGAAAAAAAAAAGTCCACCATTTATGTATAATTAATTAATTAAAGCGAAAACTTTAAAAGTCTACCCTTCCGAATATTTTTCCCAAATTTTCAAGTTACTTCATAGAAATGTTCCTAAGGTAAACCTTAACCACATTCCTGCAAATCATGTTGGTGAGTCCATTACTGCTAGTATGGTGTGCCTATAGAAAAAGCCTTTTACCATTTCTCACATATAGATGCTTTCTGATGCCCAAGCATGAGACAACTTTTGAAAACATTGTGGCAAAAGGAGAAATTGCTCAAAACGAGCAATTTCTCCATATTGCCACAATGTTTTCAACTCAATTCAATAATTAAATTATCAGTTATAGAAGTATTCCCTTCTTTTGTTGAGAGGATTTCAAAGTCGTCTGCAGCAAATTTGTTGTATATGCGAAAGGTTTAAAATCTTCTCATCATAATGCTCAGATTTAAACAAATTATTATCATAGAGATGTTCCAATGGCGATCATCCTTCAAAACACATCTGCAACAGAGGTTTCTTTTACCTTATGCCAGTGGAGTAATACATGCCATGCCCTGTTTGTTATAGATTGACTTCAATAATAAAAACAAAAAAAATACATTTAAAGGTGCTGAACTCCAGATTATAGATAGTATAGTCAAAGTTTTAAAACTGTTCAAAAGTTGTCTTGAAATACTTGAATTGTAATTCTGGGAAAACGTTTAATTAGAGTAATACATGTATTTTCACTTTCCAGTGTGATTTATAGAGAACTTGACATTTGTATAAAATGTATATTTATTGTCAAATTCTTGACAATGTACCTGTCTAATAAAGTTTATGGTATGTCATGTCTAAATATGATAATTGTTATTGCATGTCTTTGTTTAAATCTGTCATATGTGTCTCACACTAATGCATTAATGTTTTTTAACCCTTTCCTTCATACAAAAAATGAATGAAACCATTAAAAGAAGTTGAAAATATTGTGTTAAAAGTAGAAATTGATCATCATGAGCAATTTCCTTTTGTGTCGCAATTATTTCAAAAGTCATCTCCTGCACAGGTGTAAAATGCATCTGTATGGAGGAAAGGTTTAAATGCTGTGGGTTTTGATTCATGAACATTTTTTGAGTATTATAAATAAAATTAGCTTGCATTACCATACATAAATATCAATAGTCGGGTCATTCTGCCGTGATATGTCATTTTTATCATAACAAAATGAGAAGAGGTAAACAATACTCTGATTACCACCATTTCTAAATCTGTTAACCCTTTCCCTCATACAACAATTCTGCAGCAGACGACTTTGAATATGCTTTGTCAAAAAATAGAAAATCTCTATAATTGAATGGATAACCTATGACTAAAAGTGGAAAACATTGTGGCAAAAGGAGAAATTGCTCGTTTTGAGCAATTTCTTCATTTGTCACTATGTTTTCAAAAAGCCATGTGCTGCAGAGGCGTCAGAAAGCGTCTATATGAGGGAAAGGGTTAAGTCATACCTGGTTTCAGACCGTCTGTGAATAAGGTAAAGATCGACTTTCATATTTCATGCTTTCTTTTATTCATTTGCTTGGTAAACAGTAATCATCTCACTAGGCATTCTATCAAATGAAAATCACATGCGGTATGGGTAGATAAACGAGGGGTTTTAAAAGATAATGCATATATCTTCGCAGGACGAGGTTTTTTTTCAACAAAAAGGGCACAAATACACTTGTGTCGAAAAAAAATGTGATTTTCATTTGATAGAATGCCCAGTGAGATGATTACTGTTTTATTTTTAACTCCCCTGTGCAGAAATTGCTCATGGTGAGCTATTGTGATCACATTTTGTCCGTGTCAGTCAGTTGTCAACAATTGCCTTGTTAACACCCTACAGGCTACATTTTGCATCCGATCATCATGAAAGTTTATCAGAACAGTTATCTGCATCAAATATTGGACAAGTTCGAAAGTGGGCCATATGAGGTTAAAAACTAGGTCAAATTGAAGAGAAATCTTGTTAACACTCTGGAGGCCACATTTTCAACTTGAGCATGTTGAAACTTTATCAAAATGTTTGTCTTGATGATATATGTAGGTCAAGTTCGGAAATGGGTCATTTCAGGTCAAAATTTGGGTCACTAGGTCAATTTGAAGGAAAATCTTGTTAACACTCTAGAGGCCATAGTTTTTGCTTCAGCAGTTTGAAATTTTGTCAGAATGTTATAGATATCAAGTTTGAATATGGGTCATATTGGTCAAAAACTAGGTCATTAGGCTAAATTGAACGGAAATCTTGTTAACACTGTAGACGCAGCATCTTTTGCTTCAGCAGCTTAAAATTTGGTCAGTGTGTTTATCTTAATGATATCTAGGCCCAGTTTGAAAATGGGTCATGTCGGGTAAAAAAAAACTAGGTCACAAGTAAATCTTGTTAACACTCTGGAGGCCCCATTTTTTGCTTAAGCAGCTTGAAATTTTGTCAGAACGTTTGTCTGTATGATTTCTAGGTCAAGTTTGAATATAGTTCAGAAACCGGGTCACTAATTGAAGGGAAATCTTGTTAACACTCAGGATGCTGCATTATTAATTTGAGCATGTTGAAAATTTATCAGAATTTTGTCTTGGTGATATGTAGGCCAAGTTCGAATATTGGTCATGTCTGTTCAAAAAATAGGTCACTAAGCCAAATTGAAGGAAAATCTTGTTAACACTAGAAGTCGCATTTTTTTATTCATCATCTTCAGAATGTTTCTCTTAATGATATCTAGGCCAAGTTCAAATATGGGTCATATTGGTTTAAAAACTAGGTCGCTAGGTCAATTTGAAGGAAAATATTGTTAAAACTCTGGAGGCCGCATTTTTAGCTTGACTATTCGAAGAATAAGGGGAGCTATTGTAGTCACCCCGGCGTTGCCGTTGGTTAAAGTTTTTGTGCAAGCTAGCATTTACCCTTATAACTTACATACGCTTAGGCCAATGATATTCAAACTTGGTATGGACATACTTCATAGCAAGTTGGTGATGCCTACAAAGGTCAAGCTCATTGTAACTTTCTATATAGAAACAGTTCATGGTTAAAGTTTTTGTGCAAGCTAGCATTTACACTTATAACTAACATACGCCTAGGCCTATGGTCTTTAAACTTTGTATGGACATTCTTCATAGCAAGTTGGTGATGCCTATAAACTTTGAAGTCAGTAGGTCAAAGGTCAAGGTCACTGTGACCTTCTATATGGAAACAGTTCATGGTTAAAGTTTTAGTGCAAGCTAGCATTTACCCTTATAACTAACATACACTTAGGCCTGTGATCTTCAAGTTGGTTTTGCCTAGAGAGTTTGGAGTTACTAAGTCAAAGGTCAAGGTCACTGTGATCTTTCTGTAAAGAAACAGTTAATGGTTAAAGTTTTTGTGAAAGCTAACATTTACCCTTATAACTTACATACGCCTAGGCCTATGATCTTCAAACTTGGTATGGACCTACATCATGGCAAGTTGGTGATGCCTAGAGAGTTTGGAGTCAATAGGTCAAAGGTCAAGTTCACTTTGACCTTCAATACAGAAACATTCCATGCTTTAAAACTACCGATTGCTTAGGCCTATGACCCTGAAACTTAGTTTGGGTAATGGTCATGATCAGCACTTGACTCAAACAGGTCATGGGATCATAAGGTCAAAGGTCAAGGTCACTTTGACATTTAACAAAAAAAACAATAACTTTGAACTAGTTGCATATGGTGCAAATTGTTGCCCTATGGTTAAAGGTTTGCGTGCAACTACATTAAGAGTCCATATCTTGAAACATTATACAACCCTTCTCAACCCGAAGAATAAGGGGAGCTATTGTAGTCACCCCGGCGTCGCCGTTGGTTAAAGTTTTTGTGCAAGCTAGCATTTACACTTATAACTAACATACGCCTAGGCCTATGGTCTTTAAACTTTGTATGGACATTCTTCATAGCAAGTTGGTGATGCCTATAAACTTTGGAGTCAGTAGGTCAAAGGTCAAGGTCACTGTGACCTTCTATATGGAAACAGTTCATGGTTAAAGTTTTAGTGCAAGCTAGCATTTACCCTTATAACTAACATACACTTAGGCCTGTGATCTTCAAGTTGGTTTTGCCTAGAGAGTTTGGAGTTACTAAGTCAAAGGTCAAGGTCACTGTGTTCTTTCTGTAAAGAAACAGTTAATGGTTAAAGTTTTTGTGAAAGCTAACATTTACCCTTATAACTTACATACGCATAGGCCTATGATCTTCAAACTTGGTATGGACCTACATCATGGCAAGTTGGTGATGCCTAGAGAGTTTGGAGTCAATAGGTCAAAGGTCAAGTTCACTTTGACCTTCAATACAGAAACATTCCATGCTTTAAAACTACCGATTGCTTAGGCCTATGACCCTGAAACTTAGTTTGGGTAATGGTCATGATCAGCACTTGACTCAACAGGTCATGGGATCATAAGGTCAAAGGTCAAGGTCACTTTGACATTTAACAAAAAAAACAATAACTTTGAACTAGTTGCATATGGTGCAAATTGTTGCCCTATGGTTAAAGGTTTGCGTGCAACTACATTAAGAGTCCATATCTTGAAACATTATACAACCCTTCTCAACCATCGCACCTATGAAAATAATCAAGTTAAATAACTCTATCCTGCATATAATGCAAATTATCACCCTTTAAGACATTGTGGTTATTGTTTAGCATGCAACTACATTAGAGTACATTATCTCAGTAATCAAATAAGCGGTGGAATAGTCGAGCATGCTGTCCTCCGACAGCTCTTGTTACTTTGAGCAAGTTGAAACTTTGTTAGAATGTTCGTTTTGATGATATCTAGTCTATGTTCGAATATGGGTCACCAGGCCAAATGAAGGAAAATCTTGTTAACACTCTCGAGGTTGCATTTTGAATCTTTGTCAGAATAATTGTTTTCATTTGCTTTGCATTAGAAATCACATTGCATGATTCAGGTGAGTGATCTAGGGCCATCATGGCCCTCTTGTTAGTGAACAAACCTTAAAAAGGCTGGTAGCAGTTTAACATTTTGATTACTTTGTGGTAGTTATATATATACAGAAAAAGGTCAGAATAATTAAGTCGAGGTTTATACAATTTCAAGTATTCTTTTTAACTGCCATTTATTTATAGATACTCCAATTCCCCAAATGTTGTTTTGGTTTAGATACTTTTTCATTTGCTTTTATTAATCCCCTACCGGCGTGCCGAAGGGGACTATTAGGTTTGCACTCCGTCCGTCAGTCCGTCAGTCCGTCAGTCAGTCCATCTGTCAGTCAGTCAGTCAGTCCGGCAAATCAGTTTTCCGCACTTTTTTTCTACATGCTTTGAGGTATTGAGCTGAAATTTTGTATATGCCTTTGTAATCATGTGTCACAGATCAAGTTCGCGTTTCCTGGGATTTCGTCAATTTTTTAATGAGTTATGCCCCTTTTTGGACTTAGAATATTCGTTTTCCGCATTTTTTTTCTACATGCTTTGAGGTATTGAGCTGAAATTTTGTATATGCCTCTGTAATCATGTGTCACAGATCAAGTTCGCGTTTCATGGGATTTCGTCAATTTTTTTATGAGTTATGCCCCTTTTTGGACTTAGAATATTAATAAGTCAAAACGTGCAAACCGGTAGGGGATTATGGTATTGCTTGCAATCCTACAGTTACTTCTTATAAAATGTGATGTATTATACTGAAGATAACAATAATGTGCTTTGAAGATTTATTGACGGCAACATGTGCATACATTAATTGGTTCACTGCACTTGAAAATAGGTACATGTAGATATCATACTGTTCTGGGTTGGTGGGCACAACTTCACTTGATTATACCGATTTTCAAGTGCAGAGTTTTAAATTATAGATGCACTTGAACAAATAGTCAATTAACTTTTACAATAACCTTATCAAAAGTTATATGTTTTAATTGTGATTCCTTTGTATTTATACTGTTATGTGTTATAGCAGACAATATACTGCACCCTTATTTTTTCACTATTTTGTTTACTCTTGTTCAATATACAACAAGAGCATCACCGACGATACAAATACCCTTGAAGTGTCTTTTGTGTACAGATGTATTAGTCACAGTAACCTTGACCTTTGATGTAGCCAGTGAAACTTGAACAGTCCAAGCTCGCTTCACAATGAACCTATGTATGAAGTTTTAAGAAATTAAAGTGTGATAGCTATGTTTCATATAGAGGTTTTATAGTCACTGTGACCATGTTTAGGTTGGTGAAGCACAAACCCATCCAAGCTCTCTTTACAATGAACCTATGTATAAAGGATGATGTGGTTGTCACTGTGACCTTGACCTAGGGCAGTGAAATGCGAACTCGCTCAAGAGACTGCTTGTGAACATATGTGTGAAATTCGTAACAATTGATAAGACGCTAGAGATGATTTGGACACATACATACAGGAGAATCCCTATTAACCCGCTACAAACTTGTTGGAAAGGATAATAAATTTGCAGCAGACAACTTTGAAAACATCTGGGCAGATATATGAAAAATCTCTAAAATTAAGTTTTAATTACTTAGTAGAATTAAAATAATTGTGGCAAAATGAGCTATTGATTTGCTCATTATGATTTCCCCTTTTGCAACAATGTTTTCAAAAGTAATAGATTTTACTTGTTTATGCCGAGATGGTTTCGTCTGCTGCAGGTTTGCTGTATGTGGGAAAAAGTATGTTGCAACAGTTTTTCACAAGTTTACCAGTAATATTTATTCCGACACCGATCAATCAGTCCTAATGCTATTCTTGGAACCTTGAGGGCCATTACCACCATTTTTAGCTCGTCTGTTTTTCGAAGAAAAAAAAAGTCTGGGTATTGTGATACCCTTTAACCTTACAACCCAAGATGTTCCAACATTTTCAAATGAAACTTGGTACACATGTTCTTAGAAACAAACTGCTATCCAATTTCTATACCAAGTCACATAACTCGGGCTTAATTAATTATTCAGTTATTCCCCTTTTTCAATATAGAAAACAAGAGGGCCATGATGGCCCTGGATCGCTCACCTTAATTATACAATGTACTGCAATGCAAAACACATCAAGACAATTATTCTGAATGCATCCTCCACAGTGTTAACAATATTTTCCTTCATTTTGCCTAGTGATCTATATTTTTTTACCTGATATGACCCATATTCCTACATGGACTAGATATCATTAAGACAACATACTGACAAAGTTTCAACTTGCCCAAAGTAAAAATGCGGCTTCCGGAGTTTGAACAATATTTTCCTTTATTGACCTAGTTTCTGATCCAATATGACCCATATTCGAACTTGACCTAGATATAATTCAGACAAACATTCTGACCAAATTTCAAGCTGCTGAAGCAAAAAATGTGGCATCCAAAGTGTTCACAAGATTTTCCTTCAATTTGATCTAGTGACCTAGTTTTTAACCCGGCATGACCCATATTCGAACTTGGCCTAAATATCATTCAGCTCAACATTCTGAACAAATTTCAAGCCGCTGAAGCAAAACATGCGGCTTTTACAGAGTTAACAAGATTTTCCCTTAATTTGGCCTTGTGACCTAGTTTCTAATCCAATATGGCCCATATTTAAACTTGACCTAGATATCTTTAAGACAAACATTCTGACAAAATTTCAAGCTGCTGAAGCAAAAAATGAGGCATCCAAAGTGTTAACAAGATTTTCCTTCAATTTGGCCTAGTGATCTAGTTTTTGACCCGGCATGACCCATATTCGAACTTGGCCTAGATATCATTCAGCTCAACATTCCGAACAAATTTCAAGTTGCTGAAGCAAAATATGCAGCTTCTACAGAGTTAACAAGATTTTCCCTCAATTTGGCCTAGTGACCTAGTTTCTGACCCAATATGACCCATATTTGAACTTGACCTAGATATCTTTAAGACAAACATTCTGACCAAATTTCAAGTTGCTGAAGCAAAAAATGCGGCATCCAAAGTGTTAACAAGATTTTCCTTCAATTTGATCTAGTGACCTAGTTTTTGACCCGGCATAACCCATATTCGAACTTGACCTAGATATTTTTAAGACAAACATTCTGACAAAATTTCAAACTGCTTAAGCAAAAATTGCGGCCTCTGGAGTGTTAACAAGATTTTCCTTCAATTTGGCCTAGTGACCTACTTCTTGACCCGACGTGACCCATGTTCGAACTTGACCTACATATCATTAAGACAAACATTCTGATAAAGTTTAAACATGCTCAAGTTGAAAATGTGGCCTCTAGAGTGTTAACAAGATTTCGCTTCAATTTGACCTAGTGACCTCGTTTTTGACCTCATATGGCCCAGTTTCGAACTTGTCCAAGATTTTATGGAGATGAACGTTCTGATAAACTTTCATGAAGATTGGATGCAAAATGTAGCCTGTAGAGTGTTAACAAGCTCAAATGTTGACGACGCACGACGGACGGACGCCGGACAAAATGTGATCCCAATAGCTCACCTTGCACTTCGTGCATAGGTGAGCTAAAAACAGACGAGCATTGGCTTTCGCTCAGCGGCGCTCTAGTTGAAGTTATTGGTGGGAACTTCCCCACAGATCTAGCCCTGGTCTCCAGTACCCATCACCGATGCTCTAACAATTTCACCACAGAGATATTCCTTGTCTGGAGTCCAAACCCTATGTTGTGTGTACATAAGAAGAGTCGTTTCTTCAAGAGAATTCTTTTCAATAGAGCTTAATCCTTTCCCTAAATAATGATGCATGTGCAGCAGACATTTTTTAAATCATTGAGGCAAAGGATGAAATCGCTCATAATGAGCAATTTCTTCCTTTACCACAAGGATTTCATATCTTTTCAATGTACTATACATATAGATTTTACTCATTTTGTCAAGATGAAAGGGACGAGTGAATAATAAGAGGCGTCAAGGTGCAAATACCAACTATAACTTGACCCCTGTGTTCGAATGAGGTACATGGAGCTGCAAGATATTCGACAGAATTAACCCACCATCTTTTTCCTCATGCATGAATCCAACAATACAAGTCTTTCTGCTCAGTGCGGTTTCAGTCAACAGGAATTCTATCATGAGCGATATTAACGCACATGTAACAAACTGGTAAAAGTCACGAGGGATATTAACTCGCGTTTCAAGTGTTAAAGTCACGAGGGATATTAACTCTCGTTTTAAGTGTTCAATAGTGACTTATATATATATATCTTACATATAGGGGATTGACGATAATTTAAAGATTGATTAGGGTTTAACGCCGTTTTCAACAATTTTTCAGCCATATCATGATGATCAGTTCATCTACTCGTGCGTTTCCTGGTTTTGCCACACAAGTACACCACACAACATACTTTCCAAGCAACTGGCAGCTTTTCCACATTGACTGTTAAACAGCCCATTGGTGAAAGACGAATGATGCATGTCAGTGACTTTGTCAAACGTCGACGTTGAAGTGTTCAATACTTGTATATACATGTACATGTCTATCTCATTAAAATCAGACCAAGCAAACTTCTATGTACTTTAACCCTTTCCCTCATACGACAATTCTGCAGCAGACGAATTTGAACATATTATGTCAAAAAATAGAAAATCTCTATAATTGAATGGATAACCTATGACTAAAAGTGGAAAACATTGTGGCAAAAAGGAAATTGCTCGTTTTGAGCAATTTCTTCTTTTGTCAATATGTTTTCAAAAAGCAGTCTGCAGCAGAGGCGTCAGAAAGTGTCTATATGAGGGAAAGGGATATACGAGTTAAGATCTGGTTTTAATGAGATCGATATACTACATGTATATTACATACAGGATTGACGACAATTTATATAATTTCTATTAACTAACGTTAGATTAGGGTAAAAGAAGCTGTGTTGAAGGCCTTTTCTTGACAAGATTATGTACCTCTTCACATTATGCAGGATAACTAGGTTTTGGTAATAATAAAAGATAACAAACATTAAAATGTTTTTTATACTGTACACATGTTATTATTTCGTTCAAATTGCTTTTATAGCATGTTTTAACAAAATATAGTACACATTTATGTAACATTAAAACAATTTTAAAAGTGTACCAAGTAGCATAATATAATACAGTTATAAACGTAAAACAAGTTAATGTACATTTTTTTTTATCCAAGTCTTCTCTTTAAAAATAAAATGACAAAAAAGATGAAGACCTACTACACACACACACACACACACACTCAGTTAGAAGTTCCTTTTTTTCTTCAGAAAAAATTCAATGTGAATTAATATTTTCTTCTTAACACTTTCTCGCATACAACAAATCTGCAGCGAAACATGGAAAATCTCTACAAAAGAAAATATGATTATCAAATAGAGTTGAAATTGTTTTGACAAAAGGAGAAATTGCTTGTTTTGAGCATTTCTTTTTTATTTGTCACAATGTTTTCAAAAGTTGTCTGCTGCAGATGCATCAGAATGAGTCTACAAGTGGGAAAAGAGTTTAACCCTTTCCCTCATATAGACGCTTTCCGACGCCTCTGCAGCAGACCGATTTTTGAAAACATAGTGACAAAAGAAGAAATTGCTCAAAGCGAGCAATTTCTCCTTTTGCCACAAAGTTTTCCACTTTTAGTCATAGGATATCAATTTAATTGTAGAGATTTTCTATTTTTTGACAAAATAAGTTCATCTGCTGCAGAAGTGTCGTGTCGTATGAGGGAAAGGTCAAATGCGGCAAACATTGAAAACTCGGACAAAGTTATACCACCTCCTTTACAGATACACTGTAATGCCATTTTCAACCTGGGAAATTTGCAAAGAAGATGACTGAAGTAGCACAAATGTTGCCTGCAAATGGTGAGTGTGACAGACAGACGACAGAGAAGTGATCACAATTAATCATATAACCAACATTGATATTTGCAGTCATCTACAGTTAAACCGGTGATAAAGACCACCTTAGTATAGCAACCACACTTTTAATTTCCCAAGTAATCACATTGTGCATACATGACCCTGCAATGATAGACCACTCATGAACAAAGACCAGATTGTTCTCTTCCAATGGGAGGTCTTTAAACACAGGTTGGACTGAACTTTTGAAAGGCCCCGACAATAAATGAAAAATCTGAATAATAGGGAGGAATATAGTTGATGCAGTCGTGAAAAGCAAATCCTTGTTTCAGGTAATTTCAATTTATTTTCCAACAACATTCTTTATTCATCTTTTGCAACTAAGTCTGTCTCTAACAGGTTATTGGTCCTCCCTTTCCCAATAAAACACATCTGTAGCAGACATCTTTGAAAATGATCATAATTATTCTCTATAAATAAAAGAATAATCATTGAACATTTGACATTGAAAACAAATAATGACCCATTTCTCTGTTTGCAGCAGTGTTACAAATAGTCGTCTGCTGCAGTTACATTAAAATGTGCCTGCTGTTTGCATGTGGGAAAGGGTTAATGAGATTTGTTCTTCTTAAAATAACATGCAGACGCTTTTAGATGAAGGTGCATAAAAAAAAAGGCCATTATTTTTAAGATCATTTTCCTATATTCTCAGAAAAGCCATTACTTTAAGATCATGTTTATATTCTCAATTTCAATAAAATAAAGAAGTCCTTGTACTTCTACAGCTCTGGAAAGTCCATTTCTATGGAATACATGCACAATGAAACTATTAAACCTTTTCTCTGACATAAGCAACATCTAACTTTATATATGTATTAGATGACATTGCAAACATTAATGTGGCAAATAGAAAATTGCCCCTTTTGCCACAATGTTTTCGATAAGTCTCTGATGCACATATATCTAAAAGCATCTACATGTGTTAATAATTTTGGAGGTACAACTTAGAACACTAGTTTAAAGCATTGAGGGTAAAAAAAAAAGAATTGCTTGTTGAGCAAGTAATTGTTCCTATCTTTATCCCCCACACTATTTTCAAACGTCAAATGCCTTTGTCATTAAAAGGGTAAAATTCATATGCACATTTTGTATGTTTAATGATGAACTATTATACAGATGGGATGGTTCGCAAGCACACAGATTTAAAGACTTTCACCCATTCAGCACATTTCTGTATAAAATACTTGACTAGATAATGCAGTCCATAATAAGTGCTTAAAAAGTTCTGTATGACTTAAACTACCAAACTCAAGAATTGCCTTTACCAGAAAGGGTAATCCTCCTTATTTAACCCTTTCCCACCTGCAGACACATTTTGATGCAATAGCAGCAGACGACTTTTGAAAACATTGTGGCCAAAGGTAAAATTGCTCATGATGAGCAATTTCTCCTTTGGCCACTATGTTTTCAACTTTATTTAACAATTAAGCTATCTTTTATGGAGATTTTCAGGTTTGTGTCACATGTTTTCGTAGTCAACTGTTGCAGATTTGTTGTATGTGGGAAAGGGTTAACACTGTATGTACCTTTAGACTACATCAGTACTAAATTTAACCTTTTCACAAACTACAAATCTGCAGCAGATGCCTGAAGAAAATAAAATGGAAAATCTCTAGATATCTTTAGCATAATTATTGAATAAGAGTTGGAAAACATTGGGGCAAAAGGAGTTGATCATTATAAACGAATCCTTTTGCCACAATGTTTTTAACAGTTATCTGCTCCAAAATTCGAGAGCTTGGCGTGAAACAGTTGTAACTCAAAACCTATTTTGAAAACCCTGGTTTAGGGGCAATTTCGACCCTTTTGTAAACAATGCAAATTTAGGTGCCATTGCTCAGAACGAGCAATGGCACCTAAATTTCCATTGTTTACCAAGAAAAATGATTTAACGCTTATAAAGACTTTATGGCGAGGTGATTAACCTTGGTAAAAAATACCAATTTTAGTTACAACTGTTTCACACCAAGCCCTCGAAATGCTTCCGTAGGTGGGAAAGCGTTTAACCATCGCTTGATACATGAGTTTAGGCAACTTTACAGTAGTCAACTTTTGTAAACATTATAGGAAAAGGTAAAGTTCCAGAATTTGAGTGATTTTTTCAGCAAAGATTTCCAACAAAGAAGCAAAAATTGTACCTGTCATTAACCCTTTACCTAATGCAGCAAATCAGCAGAAGACTACTTCCGAAAAATGTATGGAAAATCTCTATATGTCAAGGAAAGGTTAATCATTGAAAAGAGTTGAAAACATTGTGACAAAAGGAGAAATTGCTAATTACAAGCAATTTCTCCTTTTGCCACAATGCTTTTAAAAGTTGTCTGCTGCAGAATGCATCTGGAAAAGGGTTAAAACATTTGTAGCGCCAACACCTTCTAGACAAATGATGATACTCTTTAACTGTGTGAATAGGATTACTATTTTCCCTTTCTAAAAGTCTTTTTTTTTTCACCAAGAAAACCAGATGATAAATTATTGAAATGAGTTGTTATTCATTCAGAAGAGGCTCAATGTCGCTTTTCAGGAAAAGGGTGAGCACTCTGATCCGTCTACAGGGGAGGTAAAAACTGATTTAGGAACTCAACAGATAAGAGAAGGATTTCACATTCTGAACTCTGTATTTGAGACGTTCCAGGAGAAAACCAACATTATGGTTTCATGCGTAATGTATCGATCCAACACTTTCTGTCTCAGGGGATAGAGTAATGATTCCTGAATCAGAAAATCCACAGGGAAGTCAACAGGGTATGTCCAGGTTAGCCTGCGCGGCATGCTTAGGCTGATCCTGGTCGATACTTTATGCGGAGTCCACAATTTTGGTTTTCGCGTGGAACGGCTCATTTAACCTTCAACTCATATGTTGTGGCTACTCAGAAGTATTCTCTCACTGAGTGACCACAAAACAGGGCTAATATAAATTATAAATAAGATATTGTGGTGCAACAACGAGTTTGTTTGTCTAGAAGTCAGCATCCTTTACAAAATCCACATGACAAAAACACACAAACTCTCTGTAGAGATAACATTATACATTCTTTTTTTCACACTTTTCACAACAAATTTATACTCTAAACAGAGTTTTGGTAACTCTCTTAATGCAGAAGACTCTTAGTTAATGGCATATTTGAAGCAGTTGAAGCCCTCTGAAATCAATCTGGAAATTACTTGTCAATTTTTCTCTTCAAATACTCCAATGGATAATGAGTTAGTGCCTGTTATTTATCTAAAAAGTCTAACCTTAGTTGATCATTCTTAGAAATTCTACACAAAATACATGGCCTTTTTATGGAGAAAAGTTCTAGCACAATTTGACACTATCACAATCTTTGGATGAAAGGAAGTAATCCTTATATAACTGAATCATTCAGGTTTTTTGTTATTGTTATAACATATTTACCCTTTTCCTCATACAACAAATCTGCAGGACATGCATATAAAAACATTTAAACTCTCTATAATGAGAAAATAATTTTTTAATAATGTTGAAAACATTTGAGTTTATTTCAACATTTGCAATAATGATTTTCTTCTGCAGTAAAAGGGTCAGTGTGTTCAGAAAGGTTGTCATTTCAAATCCCATTATTTTCAGAATATTTCTACTTTCAGGACATTTAAAAGATGTATATGAGGCAGACAATATGCAGGCTTATCTTTGCCAATCGTGTTAAGAAGACAAGCTTAGTCACTTCCAAGGAGAAGTAAAAAAATCATTTTGGAAAGCATTTACACATCAATTTATTAATCTTCTCATTTGATTAAACCCTTTCCCACATAAAGACGATTTCTGACTCCTCTACAGCCGACAGCTTTTGAAAACATTGTTACAAAAGAAGAAATTGCTCAACACGAGCAATTTCTCCTTTTGCCACAATGTTTTCAACTATATTCAATTCATGCTTGCATTTATAGAAATGTTTTTTAGTTCTGCCTAGATGTTTTCAAAGTCATCTGCTGCAGATTTGTTGAGTGTGGGAAAGGGTTAACCCTTTCCCTCATAACGACAATTATGCAGCAGACGACTTTAAACATATTTTGTCAAAAAATAGAAAATCTCTATAATAGAATGGATAACCTATGACTAAAAGTGGAAAACATTGTGGCAAAAGGAGAAATTGCTCGTTTTGAGCAATTTCTTCTTTTGTCGCTATGTTTTCTATGTTTTCAAAAAGCAGTCTGCTGCAGAGGCGTCAGAAAGCATCTATATAAGGGAAAGGGTTAAAAAGGTTTAAATTTTATTGGGTTACCACAATAATGGGTTGTAACTACATGTTGCAACAAGATACATGGTAGACTTATTCCGTATGAAGCCCACAATCTCATAATTATTTTAAACAATTGATTTTTAAAATAGATTTATTCATTATTGTATGTTGGAAGTAACAAAATGAGAAAATACTGATAAAGAGCAATGTTTCCTTTTGCCAAAATGTTTTTTCAAGTATTCTGTATGTCTGAAGGGCTAAAGCAGCTGTATGGAAATCATGAAACATTGCAACTTCAATATATATTAACCCTTTCAATATACATTGATTGATTGATTGGGGTTTAACGCCGTTTTCAACAATTTTTCACTCATATATTTTGAGCCAGTTCACCTACTCATGTGTGTCCTGGTTTTCTCATACCAATACTCCACACAACATACTTTCCAAGCAACTGGCTGCTTTTCCACATAGCCCATTGATGAAAGACAAATGCTGCTAGTCACATTGACTTTTGTTCAATCGTCGGAAAGAATGTTGGGCGAGCTGAGGTTCAAACTCACAACCCATGGATTGCAGCCCACGTCGCTACCGATTGAGCTACCTGGTCTCGGCTCTTTCCAATACAAACGTTTCCCTTTACATCTACAGTAAACCGCTTTAAAAGCTACTGTGAGAAAAGGGAAATATACATGTATCAAGTAATTTAATAATATTTTGTCTATTATTTTCTGGTCTGTTTAAATATCATACAACTACCCAGACTACAAATACGTAAGAGGTTGATCGACATAGAAAGAATATCTTTCCAAAAGTGTCTCAAGCGACAATAGGTGGATTTTTAGAGTTCACTTTTGTGCTATTCATTGGATTTAATTTTGTAATAACAATAATTATGTCAATGCAACACTTTCCCACATACAGATGCTTTCCGACAACTCAGCAGCAGCGACTTTTGAAAACTTTGTGCCTCAATGTTTCAAACTCTATCCAATAATTACACTTTTATAAGTAGATGTTTTCTATATTTATGATGTTTACAAAATGCTGCTGCAGATTTGTTGTCTGTGGGATATTATTAAAATATGAAATATGCTTCTTATCTAGCCCCCTAGGTCCATCATCATATCTCAGAAAAGATAATGACTAACGGAAAAAATCTGAGGCGCTGTAAACACTTCAGCTTACACATCTGTTTTTTTACATGTGTTTCAAAATTATAGACAACCTAGAAGAAGAAAAGTAGAAGCCGAAATCCTGTAAAGTTTTCCCATATTATCTCTATAAAGAGTTAAGTTCATAGTGAGAGCATGATGAAAATTCTCTTTAACCCTTTCCCTTATACGATAATTCTGAATCAGACGACTTTGAACATATTTTATCAAAAAATAGAAAATCTCTGTAATTGAATGGATAACCTATGACTAAAAGTGGAAAACATTGTGTCAAAAGGAGAAATTGCTTGTTTTGAGCAATTTCTTCTTTTGTCACTATGTTTTCAAAAAGGCATCTGCTGCAGAGGCGTCAGAAAGGGTTAAGAGCATCTTCATCTTATCTCTACTATATTTTCAAATCTCTTCTAAATAAGACATCAGAGGCATTACGCAGGTGAGGAAAGGTAAATCTATTTTAAAAAATCCTACTTAACTTAACTATTCTCCTTTTGTTCACAATATCAATCAAGTAAAAAATAAAAAGAGAGAGCACATTTATATCTAAGAAACACCCACACATGCATGTATACACATATTCCAGTGATAGAGCACTGTTGAATTTCATCCTTTTTTTCACAATTCTCATTAAAATGTATACCAACACATTTTCCCTTGCTCCAAAGTTGTGTTTATTTTCTCCTCACAACATATTTTTTTTACATAAACAGAGAAAACACACAGAGTTGAGGAAACCTATCCAAAGGTCTAGATAAGGCTAATATTTATTTATCTTAACCCTTTCCCTCAACGTATTTTGTCAAAAAATAGAAAATCTCTGTAATTGAATGGATAACCTATGACTAAAAGTGGAAAACATTGTGGCAAAAGGAGAAATTGCACGTTTTGTGCAATCTCTTCTTTTGTCACTGTTTTCCAAAAGCCGTCTGCTGCAGAGGCGTCAGAAAGCGTCTATATGAGGGAAAGGATTAACCCTTTCCAACTTATTATAGACGCTTATCGACGCCTCTGCAGCTGACAACTTTTGAAAACATTGTGACAAAAGGAGAAATTGCTCAAAACAAGCAATTTCTCCCTTTGTCACAATGTTTTCAGTATTTTTTCAGTAACTATACCTTAATTTATAGGGATTTTCCATGTTTTGCGCCAATGTTATCAAAGTCGTCTGCTGCAGATTTCTTGTATGTGGGAAAGGGTTAAATCTTTATTTGATCACACCCTATGCTTTGGGTACTCACAAGAATCATGTCACCGAGACGATTCCTTTTTGAGTACCCACAACATTGGGTTTCAATTGGGTAATAAGCGAGATATTGTGGGAAAAATACCCTTTCACCCCCACCCTTATCTAGACCTCTGCAAGCTATCCTGGTCATTTCAATTCTTTGAAATACCTTCTACTAATTGTTTGATAAAGCATTGACTTTATACACTGAAAGACTTGATTTATTTTCTCTTCTTGAAAATGTGCATTTTCCACAATCCAACAATAGTCCATTTTATCAAAAGGCTGAACAGTTCTTTAACCTTTTCCCACTTGCAGGTGCATTTTTACGTATCCGCAGCACAAAGAGTTTTGAAAACATTGTGGCAAAAGGAGACATTGCTCATAACTAGCCCCATTTCTCCTTTTGCCACAATGTTGGCAACTCTATTCAATAACTATTCTTTCATTGACTGAGATTTCCAGAGCGTTGCCTACATTTTAAGTCGTCTGCTGCATATTTGTTGTTAGTAGGAAAGTCAACATTACCTTTCACTAAAATCCTGCAGTTGGGTTATATCTGAAACACCGCTCATGTTTTGTTGCCATATGTAATTAAGACTTTTAAAGACTTTAATACAACAACAACTATTTTGTTTTTAATCCTATGGAAAATGCACAGAAAATTTACTTCAACGCTTTCACACTTTTAAATAATCCCAACAATCTATTTGTGGAATAAAATGGCTAAGATTTTGGTTGAGTACTACGTCAACTTGTCTCCGAAGGTAAAACTCGGAGACGGTGAGGGGTTAGAACCACCAGTGTTGCTATTGTTTGTTTGTGGTCTTGGACCAGAGTTCATATTCGACTCGTTCATACTCATGTTATGCCTGAAATGAAAACCAAGTAAAACAATTATAATAAATACACAGGACAAGATAAGTTGGGAGTTAACTGGACTTTTCCCCACAATATCTCTCTTATTACTCAACCAAACTCTATATTGTGAGTACTCAAAGCAAGAGCATCGCAAGGGAACACCAACGCTCATCTTCTTTTTTCCATATTCATAACCAGTACATGTTTGGAAATGTGCCTTACCCAACGGCATTGCGCCATAAAAACAGATTGAACCAGGGATGATAGGTCTCAAATCACTTAACCTTTTCCTTCATACAGACGCTTTCTGATGCCTCTGCAGCAGATGACCTTTGAAAACATAGTCGCATGATGAGCAATTGCTCCTTTTGCCAGTTTCCAACTGTATTCAATGATTATTTTTTCATTTATAGTTTCAATAATTTTGACTAAAATGTTTTCAGAGTTGTCTGCTGCAGATTTGTTGTAAGTAGGAAAAGGCCAAGCTCACGACAACTCACAGCACATACCATTCCAAGCTATCATGTTTGAAGGTACACATAATAAGTTTAAGCTTGACAGACAATGTCAAGTGACACCAAAAAAGGCAGAAGAAACTAAATTCAGCCTTGTGAATCGATACATAACGGCGGTAGATACAGTATAAGGCTATGACACTTACCCTACTTTTGACTTCAACGATGCTGGTTTCAGGTAATCGTCTGTAGCTAGTAATATCACATCTGGCCGAAACTCTTTTTTATACTGTAAACACCTTCGAATGAAGTTCTGAATGAAAAAAGAAAACAAGAATTACGCGTAATTAAATGACTCGCCACCATCAGCTTTGATAAAAAATATGAAGATGGGTACTAGATGTATCTAGATTAAAATTTTAAAGCCCTACCACTTATTGAGAAAAATAATAAAAACAAGAGGGCCAGGATGGCCGTGGAACCACTCACCTGAAGATATTTTTTTTCTTAAGTTTTGACTACATGCATATACAGCCCAGCACCCTGGCGGCTATGTTTTTTGACCAATCAACATGGCTTGAAGGAATCTGATAGAGGGTCACCCAAGGAACATTTCTACAAAATTATTTGAAAATTAGGAAAGACCATTTAGAAGAAGGAAGTTTCATCAAAGTTGGATCTGTGGCAACACCAGCAAGGCATTATTGGTGGGGTTTTTCAATTCAATCTTCCCATTTCTCAACAGCAACACCATGATATATTCACTACAATTACCTTCGCTTCTGGTGACACAATTGGCTTGGAGGGGAATTCCACATCTTTCGCGTTTAATATAGTATTTTCTTCCAGTATGGCAGCCTGCGACAAGTTATGACCAAATGGCTGAAAGGAAAGATAAACCAATCTCACATTATTCTTCACCACATACAACAAATCTGCCACGGTCTACTTTGTGCTTTATCAATATCAAAATATGGAAAATCTAAAAAAAAAAGGTATAAATAGAGTTGAAAGTATTGTGGCAAAAGGTGAAAATACTCATTATGAGTAAAAGCAAACCATAATTCTTTCAATGTGTTCAAGTCATTTACTACAGAGAATTTTTTTTCTCAAAGAAAGATTTGATTCATGGTAACCAATATATTTATTTGTCTAAGATCTTAACAAAGTCGAATTAGTAAACTGTAAATGTTTTTACTTGCATAAGCAATGAAAAGTAGCATATGTCAGTAAGTGAAAGAGATAAAAAATACATCAAAAATGTTATGTTGTTTTAATTATGATGAACAAAATGCCACAATTTCAACCTTTCCGACATATAGCAAATCTTCTGCAGAAAACAATGAAGACATCTTAGCAAAAATATGGAAAACATCTATACTTAAAAATTATTATTATTGAATATATTTGAAAACATTGTGGCAAAAATAGAAATTTCTGATTATGAGCAATTTCACCTTTTTCCACATATTTCCAATGTTGTTTGCTGCAGAGCCATCAGAATAAGTGTATGTGTGAATGCCTTAAAATCACTTACCTTTTTTCCATATAAACATTGGTAAAATATCACCCCGACTGACCATACGTCGACTTTGGAAGATATCTTGGGTGGATTTTTACCAACCATAAAACACTCTGGGGGTAAATACCTGAAAAAGAGTTAAATTGATTGATTGATTGAGGGTTTAATGCCACTTCATCAACTTTTCAGTCAAATAACTGCAGCCAGTTCACCTATTCATTTGTTTCCTGGCTTTCCCACAACAGACTTTCCAAGCAACTGGCTGTTTTCCCATAGGTAGGCTTGGCACAGTCACTTTTGTTAAACATCCGAAAGAATGTTGGCCAAGCCTGGGTTCAAACTCACAACCCCTGGATTGACAGTCTGCGTCGCTACCGGGGCTTAGCTTAAGAGTGTTAATTAAATACACTAAATGAAAATACGATACCTATATCAAATGAACATTTGGTGTAATCTATATGACATTATGTATACATTAAGTTCAATGACATCTTAACTCTTTCCCGCGCACAACAAATCTGCAGCAGACGACTTTGAAAACTACTAGGAAAACACACAGAAAAGCTCTATAAATGTAGGTATAATTACTGAAAAGAGTTGAAAACATTGTGGCAAAAGAAGAAATTGCTTGTTTTGAGCAACTTCTACTTTTGTCACAAATGTTTTCAAAAATCGTCTATATGTGGGAAAGGGTTAAACTATCACAATTAACCCTTTACAACATGGGACAAATTGGCCATAGACTAGTCTGAAACATATGGCAAAAAACTCAAGGAAAGTTTAACTCTTTCCCTCGTAAGACATTTCTGCAGCAGACGACTTTAAACATATTTTGTCAAAATATAGAAAATCTCTATAATTGAATGAATAACCTATGACTAAAAGTAGAAAACATTGGAGCAAATTCTTCTTTTGTCACTGTTTTCAAAAAGCCGTCTGCTGAGGCGTCAGAAAGCGTCTCTATGAGGGAAAGGGTCAACTATTGAATGGTCTTAAACAGCATGGCAAAAAGAGAAATCATCATTATGAGCAATTTACATCCCTCTTGGGGTCTCGTTTTAGCTGGATGGTCACCAGATGATCATTTGTACCAAATTGAATTGAATTTTGATCACCAGTTTCAGAGGAGAACATTTTAACAGATTTTTTCTTCGATGCCATGGCAACAAGACTTTTGCATGAATCACATTCGTTTAGCTTTTTTAGGCTGAGGACCATGTCTGGCTCATTTATGTAAATGGAATTGACTCAGTGGTATGGGATGATATATGAAGTTTGAATAATTGTTGACAAACAGACGGCACGTGATCAGAAAAGTTCATATTGAGCACGTGCTCATGTTAGCTAAAAAGGGTAAGATAACTGTACAAAACAAATAACAATTTACCAGTAGGTCCCGGCTCCTTGCGAGGTAAGATCCATGCCCTCTTGAGATAAACTCTCATCGTCCATGATCTTACTCAGACCAAAATCTGTTATCTTTATTTCCCCACTCACTGATGTAGGCACAGTATGTAGTGTACCTGACAGACAAAAACAATAATCGAGTCATGCTCAATGAAAACCAATCTAAGGCAGAGGTCCAGATAAGAAGGAGCATACAGCTTTTTTCCCCACAATATCTCTCTTATACTCTTACCAAACCCTATCATGATGGTACTCAAAAGAATATAGTCTCATTGAGTCGATTCTTTTGAGTACCAACCACATAGGGTTAGAGGGTCAAATAAAGATTTTAGAACATGATCTGAGATTATTTGTGACAAGTATAGATTAACCCTTCCCACATATATATATATATGTTTTGATGCATCTGCAGTAGACAGCTTTTTAAAACATTGTGAAGAAAAAAAAAAGAATTGCTTATAAAAAAATTCTCCTTTTGCCACAATGTTTTCAACTATATTTATACTTTCACTTTCGGGTTTTGTGACAAGTGCAGATCAACCGAATCCCACATATAAACATGTTATAATGTGTCTGCAGAAGATAACTTTTTAAATCATTATGCCACAAAGAGAAATTTCTCTTTTTGTTAAACAATGTTTCAACAAGTATTCTTCTGCCGAAAGATTTACCATACTTTTGCCTAGATGTTTTCAGAGCTGTTTGCTGTATATTTCATGTAGGTGAGAACAATTTAAGAATTGTCTGCGCATCTGTCTGACAACCTAAGTAATAAAATTCAAATGGCATTGCCCAATGATTATTATTTCATGACTAAAATTCTAGATAAAATTGCATTAACCCTTGGCCCACATACAACGAATCTCAGCCGAGGACTTTGAAAACATATTGGAAAAATATATGCAAAGTCTCTATTAATGAAAGTATGATTAATAAATAAAGTTGAAAATATTGTTTGCCCCACTGTTTTCAACTCTAATAAATAAATATACTTACATTTATAAAGATTTTCCTGATTTTTGCCAAGATTACTTAAAAGTTGTCTTCTGCAAATTTGTTGGAAGTTGGAATTGTGGTCTGCTGCAAATTTGATATAAGTTGGAAAGGGTTAACAGAGAGTGTTAAAGAGGAACACATGTGTTTCTTGACAATGAGTGAAAGTATGCTGGACAGACAATGAAAGGGTGATGAATCCTCACAAGTCACACTGCCAAAGCAGTTGACACACAAAAACATATACATGTACAATATCCAAGGAATAAAATGATGTACTTACTTCCATTTTGAACAGGATTTCCCAGTAAAATATTACCTGGAATAAAGATACAGTAATATATAGATTGGTTAACTTTCATTTCTACACGGTTACATGAGCTTTAGGTGTTAAAGTGGTGCAATTATATATGCTACATTACCTACGCTTACAAAGACTTAAATAAGCTTACTTAAATAAGCTTACCTACTCAGTTACAAAGAAGGTAAGAAATTCTTTTTTTTCAATATAATGAAGCTTTAACTTCTCTTTTCAAACAATAAGATTAGATTTAATTACTTGGTACAAATAAGAAAAGAGCGCCACAGCGAACGCCAACACTCGTCTGCTTTTTTTAGTCGAAAAAGGGGCATTTCCGATTAATTATTAAAGCCAGAGTTATGTGACTTGGTATAGACATGCGTATTGTTCCTAGGAATATGAGATCAAAGTTTCATTTGAAAAAGTTGACAGTTTTTTGTGTTACGAGGCAAGGATAAAGTTTGGTGACTACGTAGACGCCAAGGGTTATCACTATACACCGACTTTTCTACTTCAAAACAAGAGGCCCATGAGGGCCTATGCTCTACTAGGATGGTTCTTTGGTCATTTTCAATCCAGAGCATGTATGTATGGTGAAGATCGGATAGTAAATGGAGGCTCTAATGCGTTCACAAGCTCTATTATAGCAATTTTGACAATTTCAAGGGCCATAATCCAATCTTGCATGGGCGGATCTGGCTGGTTAGCGAAAGGAAACGAGCTCTCATGGATACCTAACTACTGTAAAAGTTTGATTGTGATACAATCAAGGCCAGTAGAGCTAAAAACAAGCAAATTCAGAGAATCATGGTCCCCCGCCAGGGTCAAGGTCACAAAAATTGGTATTGATGGAAAGGGGTTGTCACAAGGAATACACATGTGAAATATGAAAGCAGTACCTATTACGGTTCAGAAGTAAGGGCCATAACTCCGTGAAAAATCATCCAACGGGAACGCAAACATGATATGCGCATCTACACTTGGTGGTGATCCTTCCTATGAAGTTTCATAAAATTCCAAAAAGCGGTTGCAGAGAAATAGCCCGGAAATGAATTTAGTCATACATAGCCTGATGGTGGAGTAAAGGGCCATAACTCCGTGAAAAATAATCCAACCGGAACGCAAACACGATATGCGCATCTACACTTGGTGGTGATCCTTCCTATAAAGTTTCATCAAATTCCAAAAAAGCGGTTGCAGAGAGATAGCCCGGAAATGAATTAAGTCATACATAGCCTGATGGTGGGGTAAAGGGCCATAACTCCGTGCAAAATAATCCAACCGGAACGCAAACACGATATGCGCATCTACACTTGGTGGTGATCCTTCCTATGAAGTTTCATAAAATTCCAAAAAGCGGTTGCAGAGAAATAGCCCGGAAATGAATTTAGTCATACATAGCCTGATGGTGGAGTAAAGGGCCATAACTCCGTGAAAAATAATCCAACCGGAACGCAAACACGATATGCGCATCTACACTTGGTGGTGATCCTTCCTATGAAGTTTCATAAAATTCCAAAGAGCGGTTGCAGAGAAATAGCCCGGAAACGAATTTAGTCATACATAGCCTGATGGTGGGGTAAAGGGCCATAACTCCGTGCAAAATAATCCAACCGGAACGCAAACACGATATGCGCATCTACACTTGGTGGTGATCCTTCCTATGAAGTTTCATAAAATTCCAAAAAGCGGTTGCAGAGAAATAGCCCGGAAATGAATTTAGTCATACATAGGGGTAAAGGGCCATAACTCGTCAGGGTCAAGGTCACAAGGTCAAAAATTGGTATTGATGGAAAGGGGTTGTCACAAGGAATACACATGTGAAATATGAAAGCAGTACCTATTACGGTTCAGAAGTTATGACCAAGGTTAAAGTTTTTGTGACAGCGTGACTGACGGACTGACGGACTGACGGACTGACTGACGAATGAGAAATAATAGTCCCCAGCTTTCGCTAAAAGCGGGGGACAATAAGCTTATATCATTATATATTCATTAAAGTCGGTTTTATCTTACCAGGTTTTAAATCATAATGAATCACAGGTGGCTTTATCTCATTGAGATATTTGAGAGCACTGACGGTCTGACAGACAATCGAGCGCGCCTCCTTCTCCGGAATGCACTTGTTCTGTTTCAGATAAAAGTCAAGATCATTGCCCTCACAATACTCTAAAACTGTACAGAATCTGAAAATAACAATGTTCATGTATGAACTTGTTCTGTTTCAGATAAAAGTCTAAGATCATTGCCCTCACAATATTCTAAAACTGTACAGAATCTGAAAAACAAAACAATGTTCATGTATGAACTATAGGATAACACGAGGTCTAGATAATAAACTGGGGGTTTACCCTGTGTAACGTTACGGCTGGAACTACGATGGATTAATGAATAAATTATATTTGAAGATTGGAAATGCTCGATGGTACCCTGTTTTTTTGTTTCAAAGTTGTTTCATTTATATCACGGAACAGAACACTTATTCATGATCCCTGGGTTAAACAAACCAGTTCAAGGCTGGAAAATGTGGCTTGCCCAAGGGCACTCAACCATGAGGCCTAGATAAGTCTTTGCAACACAATATCGGTCTAATTACTTAAATTACTCTTTCCCACTTTCTGACGACTCTGCAGCAGATGACTTTTGAAAACATTGTAACAAAAGGAGAATTTGCTCAAAACGAGCAATTTCTCCTTTTGCCACAATATTTTTGTGATTATTCCTTTATGAGAGATATTCCATGTGTAAGCCTAGGTGTCACGGATCTGTTGTATGTAGGCAAGTGTTACTTAAACCCTGTGTTGTAGGTACTAACAATATAGGGTTGTAAAGTCAAGTAAAGATTTAAGAGCTTGAAATACACCACATATCTGCAGCTCTGGGCTAGAAGAAAGATTTGAGCTATATACTGGGAAGAAATACCATTCAGAGAATTTCATATCACTGGACATTTTTTGGAATATTACCTTAACCCTTTCCCACATATAGACGCTTTCTGACGCCTCTGCAGCAGACAGCTTTTTGAAAACATAGTGACAAAAGAAGAAATTGCACAAAACGTGCAATTTCTCCTTTTGCCACAATGTTTTCCACTTTTTGTCATAGGTTATCCATCCAATTATGGAGATTTTCTGTTTTGACAAAATACGTTCAAAGTCGTCTGCTGCAGAATTGTCGTATGAGGGAAAGGGTTAAGTAATATATTCAACATGTCAATAACCTCTAAACTTGCAAATACAAAATGATTTGAAAGGGTAGATCCCATGGGGATACAACTGTCAGCTTATCTGGATATCACATGATATCTATCCATTCCTACAAATTTGTGAGCATCTGCATTACACGGCCTTTCGAAAACATTTAGGCAGAAGAAATTGCTCATAACGTGCATTTTTCCCGATTTAGTTTAAACAATATTTTATTAATAATTGATACAATATAAACATAAAGTTACGTGTACATACAAGTGAATCAATCTTTTATTGGAAAACACGTTTTTAAAAACTTATATTAATTCCTCTCCTGGAAGAGTAAACTTGCAAGGTTAAAGGTACCAGTATTGAGTATTATTTACCTTTTGACCTAATTTGTTCATATTTAGTAAATATTTATTCATTTATTCTCATAGATTTTCAAGCTATAATTAAATATGTTGAGATACTTACGAATTGTTATCAATTTCAAATACATCATAAAGTTTCACAATTCGAGGATGATCCAAATTTTTATGGATTTTATATTCTCTTAAAGCATGCCTGAAAAAAGGAAAACAATAAGCAAATCATTTAACTATTTTATGTAGGGATAGCATTATATACAGGAGACAGACTACGGAGCTCTAGATAAGGGGCGTTTTACATGTTATAAAATCCTGATTTGATCCTCTAACCCCTTGATGGTGGTACTGAAAAGAAGTGTCTCAGTGAGGGATCCTTTCAAGTACCCACATCGTAGGGTTTTTGGTTGGATAATAGGGAAGATATTGTAGAGAAAAGATTTTTTTACCCCCACCTTATCTGGTACTCTGCAGGCTAGCGATTGTAGAGCTTGATAAGGAATCATGTTATTGAACATGTAATACAAATTTAGAAAATCAATTTAAGTTATTCAAACCTTTAACCCATGTAAGGAAAATGTTATGTAACCATAAAGACTCCATGAAATAGTGATAAAGAGAAACTTCCTTTGGAGCAGGAGATCAGGGCTTGATACCAAATTGGGTAATACCAAAGACTTTAACTCTTTCAGCGCCAAATTGTTTAAAGTAGACTCTTCCATGTTAAAAATCGGGCATCTCCATTTCTCATTTGATAAAAGTTTTGGACTATTTTGATAAATAAAAGGCAAACAATGCTGATTTCAGGTGAGACAGCTCGTTACGAGCTGACTCACCTGAATCTGTATTGTTTGCAAAAACCACAATATTGCCTTTGGCGCTGAAAGAGTTAACAAGAGTGCCAACGCTTGTCTATTTTTTTCTAAGTTGAAAAAGGGGCATTACTGAATAATAATTAAATCTAGAGTTGTGTGATTTGGTATAGACATGCATATTGTTCCTAAGAACATGTGTACTAAGTTTTTTTGAAAATGTTAAACAGTTTTTAAGTTGAGAGCCAAGGTTAAAGTTTTGTGACGACACAGATAATAAGGGTATAACAAAAGCCCGACTTTTATTCTTTTGAAAAATAGACGAGGTTAATCTGGTAGTAAATGACTTCCATCCTTTGGCACTCAGGGTTGCAGATATAGCATTACAACTAATGCATTGTTTCAGGTAAAACAATACTTATATTACTGGTAATTTACCCAGTCAACACAGTGTTTAAACTTAAATATTCTTGAAAGCCCTGTAAAACACCCTTCAAACAAACAAGATTTTTTACAATATCTATTCTTGCTAAATGTGGTTTATTCAGAGATGAAAAAAAATTCTTACTTTATATAATTGGCCTTTTTATCATCCTTCCACTCTCGGTTTAATTGATGTATTTTACAACCTACATATCGCTGTTCTTTCAAATCAAACCCCTGCAAATAAAATAGAACGTTAAATATGACTTCAAGCAATTGGAGACATCGGTCAGTTATCTCCCTTTAATACTCTCTACATCTAGCTAGGTCCTATCATTTGGTTTCCTCTGTTTTTATCATTGGTTTCATTGCACTGGATGGTGCAGTTATAATTGCATTTTCTTGGCCAACTGTTAATAAATTGATTAGTAATTCCACATTTTCCAAATTTTATTTAAACACTGCTATGTAAATTTTCTCTTTTGAATCATCACTTTAATTAACACATTTATGATTAATGACAATGTGTACGGAGTAATTGCAATATCTCATTGCGAAATAGCGATAAAGACAAAGGATTCCAATTTAAAGGACCTACCAACTATTTGGTCTTCCTTGGTCTTTATCTGACAAGGGAGATAACATAATTATCACTAATGTCCCTAATTGCATTGACAGTTTAACCCCTTCCCATATGTAGACACTTCCCGACGCCTAACAAATATTTAAAACACTATGTTAAAAGAAAGAAATTGCTCAAAACAAGCAATTTCTCCTTCAGCCACAATGTTTTTCAACCCTATTCGAAAATTAAACAGTAATTCATGGAGATTTTTCATATTTTTTGCCTAGATTATTATAAAATTGTTTGCTGTAGCTTTGTTGTTTATGTGAAAAGGTAAAAAAGTTGACATGTCTCTAAAATGCTTGAAGAAGCTACTTTACTATTTATGGTTATCATGTTTACCAAGTCTTTAATCTTGAAAATTATAGAATATATAGTTTGCTACACAAATTTCGTATGTCATATTGACTGACCAACCAGCCAACAGCCCACGCACAAATTCATAAAGATTGTCACACGCAAATACAACATGACAAATTAAAATTTCATATTTGACCTCAATATGGTAATAGTACATCAGGTCTGTTCCAGGAAAAATGTCTATTTTCTAAGGGGGAGGAACGAAGAGCTATTTTTTTTCTTCTTTTTTTTTTTTAAAATTGAAATTGAAATTAGTGCCCAAAAGATAATTAAGATTTGATAGGCGGTACCCTAAATATTGGTGGTCGTTCCTCCATTTTTCCTGAAACAGCCCCGACACTGAAATTTGATGTGAAATCATTGAAATATGATTTCATGTCATTCAAAATGTCATTCTACATGGAGCATAGAAAAATTGACATCTCTCTCGACCTAATCAGTTTTGCCAGATATCAATTGTTCAAAGTGCCTCATGGCAACATAATATTCTCTATGTACTGAAAGTACCAACCTTATGGACCTCACTGAAGCCACCCTTTCCTATGAGATTTAACAATAAATAACGTTCGTTGAGAATTGGATTGTCTTTAAACCTGCAACATAAACAAGAAAATGTTTTTATTTCTTTAGCAAGACAGTGGAATCTACTTTAATCCATTGGGTTATAGTAATAACCTGAATTTTTTAGTTATGTCTGTTGAAAACAAACAAAAATTTTGATGCACTCAAAATAGAACTCTGCATCAGATGACGTTTGAATATATCATCGAAAAAGGAAGAATTACTCATACTTCAGGAATTTTGTTCTTTTGCCACAATGTTACTAAATCTATTCATCTATTATGTATGGTTTATTTTCTAAACTATAAATGTGAAATGAACTGTATTTAACAACAACCAGCTTTTAAGGGTCATTTTGCTATTTTTTGCAAATATCGCTGCTTGACCACTTACTGATAAAAATTATTATTATAAACGTTCTACTTTGTAAACATTTGATTATAAAAAAAAATTCTGCATAGAAAACGCTTTTTTAATATAACATTTTTTGTATAATGTGGACAATTGCATCAATCATTTCCAAATTTTATTCTAATGCTGGGTCCAAAACCATAACATTTTGGAAACTTTCTCCAAGTTCTGATATGAACTCTATGCTCAAAACAAACACTTGTGATTGGACAATTTAAAGAATCAATTTGCTCACAAATACAGATACTTTCCCTCATATAGACGCTTTTTAACGCCTCTGCAACAGATGGATTTTTGAAAACAAAGTGACAAAAGAAGAAATTGCCCAAAACGAGCAATTTCTCCTTTTGACACTATGTTTTCCACTTTTAGTCATAGGTTATCCATTCAATTATAGAGATATTCTATTTTTTCACAAAATATGTTCAAAGTCGTCTGCTGCAGAATTGTCGTATGATGGAAAGGGTTAAGTCTAAATACAGGGCTTAATGTTATCGTTTTGGAGCATAAATGTATCTACATTTAATGTAAATGATGAAGACAGATTTGACTGTACATGACATACCTTGAGTTATCCTCATTGTGAATGCGTTTGAGTTCACGTATATGAAGATTTCTCTCTCTCTCCAACTTCTCCAACTCTAACTGTATATCTACATCCTCCTTTCGAAGGGCAGCTTGACGGAGTTTCATGATTTCATCACGTTCATAAAACTCTACAAACGTAAATCTGTGGAAAAGATGAGAAAGATAATATTACATTGCACAAAATGTAAAGAATAATAGACTGTTATAGAGTATATCATAATGATCGATCCTCCAGGAAAACCGACCTTAGTGTAATTAGTACACCAGTAAAACAATATGTGCCTGCATGTCCATGATATCCAAACCAAATAGAAATAGTTTTTCAGTTTCTTGAAACCTTCAAGGACTTTTTGGCATACAGTGCATAGCACAGAATCGCAGGGAAAGCTTATGTGATAAAAGTATTAAGGTTGGTTTTGGCAAAACACCGCCCTTATTTACAATTATTGTCATGGACTGAATTAATTCTCCATGTAATGGATTTTATGCAGTGCAATGAATTTTCCCTGAAAGAACCAATACAGTTGATAAAATGATTCTACTGGAGTTCCTTAACCCTTTTCAACATACAAACACTTTCTGACGCCTTTGAAGCTAGACTACTTTTGAACAAATCAAATCTATTCAATGATTAAACTTTCATTCATAGATTTACCACATTTTTGCCCAGGTCTTTTAGAAGTAGTCTGCTGCAGATTTGTCATATGTGGGAAAAGGTAAACCCTCTCCCACATACAACAGATGACTTTGAAAAACCCCTCTATAAATGACATTTTAATCATTGAATAAAGTTGAAAACATTGGGGCAAAAGGAGAATTTGCTCACAATGTTTTTAAATAATGTCTGCTGCACAGGCGTCTGTATGTGGGAAACGGTTAAAATGTTTCAGGAGATTACACTAAATCTACAATTATATTTATATGTCAGAAATATGCCACTACTGAGTAGATAACATGGGTGACTTGAGGCTGGAGTTACTGGGTGTCATCCCTACTTGTGGCAGTTATGTTTGACTACCCTTTTCCTACCCTGGTCACTTAGAGGTTATGTTGCTATGATTAAACATTGAATATTGTTGAAAACGTAAAACACAAATAAAGTAAATTGTTCCCAATTGTTCAGCAAAGACCTTGATTAGCCAGCACATCTTTTCAGTCTCATCAAGATCTTCCCTGTTTGTGATTCAGTAACTTATCCATTCCAACGCTTCCAACGAGTGATTATGACTACTAGAAAACCATCATGAACTCCAAACCTTCCCTGGTAAGTTTGCATGCGGCGTAGCTCATGACATTTAACCCTTTCCCACATACAACAAATCAGCAGCTGACAACTATGAAAATATCTAGGTAAAAATAGTTACATGGAAAATCTCTATAAATGAAAGCATTATATTAAAATAAGAGTTGAAAACATTGCAGCTAAAGGAGAAATTCCTCATAACAAGCTAACTTTTCCTTTTGTCACAATGTTTTCAATTGTCACCTGCTACGAATCTGTCTGCAGGTGGGCAACTCTTAAGACGAGAGAATGAAAGAGAAAAGACAACTTACAATTTTTCCCCACCAGGCTTAACAAAGTTATTGTTTGAAGTTTTTGTCAAGTTAGAGGGAGGTTTTCTTTTCAATAAAAGTTTTCTCTGTTTTTCTATCTCCTCCCTCTCAACTCCTATCCGCTCTTGTTGTCTGTAAAAGATACAAACCATACAGATAACGGGACTGGCACATTTATACTTGCTGTTATGTAACTGTTTTTGTGATGGAAACTACAAAAACATTGCAGGAGCAAAGGACAAATGTTCCTGATAAAATAAAGAATATATTTTACAAAGAAAAAATTCTGACAGTAAAGAGAAGCCGTAACATCAAGTTGTTATTGAAGAAAAACATGGGAAACTAAAAATATCACTGAAGGTGATGAATATCCCCAGCTGGTGCCTGACAATATACATATATGTATGAGAAATTCAAGGGGCCATAACTCATTTAAAAATCATTCCAGTGCAACATGCCGACAATATACACAACTAGGCTTGGTATCAATCATTCTTGTGAAGTTATATTGAATTCTGATTGCTTGGGAAGATTTTGTGTGGAGTACTGGTGTGAGAAAACCAGGAAACACATGTGTAGGTGAACTGGCTGCCGTGATATGACTGAGAAATTGTTAAAAACGGCGTTAAACCCCAATCAATCAATTAATTGAATTCTGACTAAGGGTTGCTGAGAAATAGTGTTCACAAGAAATGTCTACAGACCAACGGACCGACCGACAAGCGTGACCCCTTTATAGCCCCCATATACTATGTATCTGGGGGTATAATAATACGTACTATTAAGAATTAAAAATTAGAACCCTATCATGAAAAGGCCTTATTGTAATTGACAAAGCTTCTCGGGCTTAACTAACAACAAAATATGCCCTAGCTATACCAGTCCCCAGCCTGATGGCACAACAACATAACCTACTTAATTTATTAACAAATATAAATAGTGTTTGTTTATAAACAATGGAAACATTATGTATGCCATATGACTGTAGCACATATCCTTATGCAACAAAATTGTGTATCTTTACATACACAACTTCAAACAAACAATTGTAATCCACTCTTGGTCCAATCTCATTAAAAATCAAACCAAAATACCAAAGGTCGTCTCAAATTGACCCCATACTTAAATATTCATGAGCAGGTTTTTGTTTTTTGTCCAATGAAATTCCATGATACAACCAAAGCTTGTTTCTTTAATATCTGAACACTCAACATACACCACTTCTCTCATTTATTATATGGCTTATCTCCCCTGTTTTAAACCTATGGTTTTGTAGGCGACAATTTGATTGGCTTTCGCAAAGGTCAACCGAAATAACCTGTATGAGGCAGTCATCATATGTATATACATGCTAGCGAAGCAGAGGTCTTGTATTAATGGGATTGATCTTGGTCTATATTGTTCACTACTAATTTATCAAAATGTATCAAAGAGTACTTCATGACAAGAGCTCCGCAAGTGATCGCCAATGCTCGTCTGCTTAGTCGAAAAAGGGGCAATACTGAATAATTATTAAAGCCTGAGTTATGTGACATGTGTATTAGTCCTAGGAACATGCGTACCAATTTTTTGTTATTTGAAAATATTAAACAGTTTTCGAGTTATGAGATAGTTTTTTGATGACGCAGTCAACTCCAAGGGAATCACAATACTCGCGACTTTTCCCCAAAAAAACAACAGACAAGCTAAAAATGTAAAGAAAGATGGAGGTGATGCTACAGATTGTAGAAATTGAGGGATGTTAGGTTTAATAAAATCACAAATAGAAACTACTTACTTCATTAATTCTGTGAAAGCCCAACCATCAACCCAGTTCTCAACAAATGTGGCACCTTGTCTTTGCGTGACAAACTGACCAAGCCGTAACCGATTTTCCATACTCTTTTGACGGGTCCCTTTCTTTTCTATTCCACTCTGAAATATCCCAGTTATTTACAGATTACTTACAGAAAGACTCATGTCGTCAACATTTTTCTTCTTCTTCTTCAATGATTTACACAAAAGTCATATGCAGAAACAATCAGAATGAGCATATGCAATTATTCCCATTAGATTTCCCGTTTGATTTGTGTTGAAATACTTCTTCAGTTGTTCTTTGATATTTAGTAGTCTCCCTGATAAATCAAAGGTTGCACTTCTTAGTGTATCCCAACACCAGAGTTTCAATCAAACTGTTATCCCAGCAATCCTGGGTTGCCAACGAGGAACTACTGCTACCTTTCAGCCTTAACCCTTCCCACATACAACAAATCTGCAGCAGACGACTTTGAAAACATGTAGTAAAAAAAAAGGAAAATATTTATGAAATGAAGGTATAATTACTGAATTAAGTTGAAAACATTGTGGCAAAGGGAGAAATTGATTGTTTTGAGCAATTTCTTCTTTTATCACAATGTTTTCAAAAGTCGTCTGCTGCGGAGGCATCAAAAAGCGTCTGCAGGTGGGGAAGGGTTAATAAGACTTATACTTATAAGGAACTTATCATAATTTTGGGATTTAAATGTATGTATTGTTTCAGCAATTCTTCAACAATTTCAACAACTGTTCATTTTTCTTTTTTAAAGAGAATAAGTTTGTGGAAAGAAATTGCTAATTTTGAACATTTCTCCCATTCCGGCATATTTCAGAAGACTAAATAAGGAAGAGTAAACAAGTCTTCCTTCAAAGATACCTCTATCAGCACTCATTAAAACTTATGTTGTGGGTACTCAAAAGATAGTTTAACTGAGAGGATTCATTTGGGTACCCACAACATAGGTTTTGGAATACAAATATGATTTTTAAAACATGCATCCGTTCATCTAGAGCTCTGCTATTTTCAATTGTCATCTGGTACAGCTGTGAAAGACAGCATTGATTGATTAGGGTTTAACGCCGTTTTTGAACAATTGTTCAGTCATATCACGGCGACCAGTTCACCTACTCATGCGTTTCCTGGTTTTCCCATATCCCATTGGTGAAAGACGAATGACGCATGTCAAAGTGACTTGTGAAAGACATCAAAGGTGAGGTCAAAAATGTTCTTTATAGTCCACACTTACCTTATCTATGAGGAGTGTCTTATTTACATTTAAACATTTTTGTAAATTCTCTTTGTGTTTTTCTATCAGTTTTTGCTGTGCTGTTAATTGACGTCGCAACTCATCGTTTTGCTGGAAAATAAACAAACATAGTAAATAATTAAATGGCAAAGCTTTTAAATGAATATATTTCACAAAAGTAGTAACTCAAGTTTCTGCATGTAAATTATAGAAAATCTCTTTAAAATGGTTCCCGATATCATTTAAAAAAATAAATAGATGAAAGATTTCTGTACCAAACATTATAAAGGTGCTGTACGATGGTACAAACTTTCAATAGCTTTTAACCCTTTCCCTCATATAGACACTTTCTGACGCCTCTGCAGCAGACAGTTTTTTGAAAACAATGACAAAAGAAGAAATTGCTCAAAACGAGCTATTTCTCCTTTAGCCATAATGTTTTTCCACATTTAGTCATAGGTTATCCATTCAATTATAGAGATGTTCTATTTTTTGACAAAATATGTTCAAAGTCGTCTGCTGCAGAATTGTCGTATGAGGGAAAGGGTTAAATGAAATTGTAATCATTGTATAGAGTTGAAAACATTTTAAATAAAGGATGAATTTATTTCATTATAAGCAGGTTCTCCCTATGCCATAATATTATAACAAATTATCTGCTGTAAATGCCTCAAAATGAGTGTACAAGAGGGAAAGGGTAACTGTTTACAATAACTACTTAATCTTTGATACAGACAACTTATTTGATCTTATTTAGAAGACGAAATAACAATTATGTATAGTTTGTACATAATAATGCATGAACTGTTTATTTGGTCTTTTAAAAAGACTTAATATGGTTTCCAATATCATTTAAAGAAATAAATAGATGAAAGATTTCTGTACCAAACATTATAAAGGTGCTGTACGATGGTACCATTTTTCAATAGCTTTTAACCCTTTCCCTCATATAGACGCTTTCTGATGCCTCTGCAGCAGACGACTTTTTGAAAACATAGTGACAAAAGAAGAAATTGCTCAAAACAAGCAATTTCTCCTTTTGCCACAATATTTTCCTCTTTTAGTCATAGGTTATCCATTCAATTATAGAGATTTTCTATTTTTTGACAAAGTATGTTCATAGTCGTCTGCTGCAGAATTGTCGTATGAGGGAAAGGGTTAAACAATAACGTAATTATCAATGCGATGTCAATAGCTGAAATCAATCTCATTTAGCCCTTACACACCTGAAAATAACATTTCTGATTGGCCGAACTATAATGATCCGATTTATTTTCTTTAACTTGGAAATTTAAAATTAGAATTAATTCATGAGTTATCCAACAAATTTTAAGCAGACTATTTTGAAAACATTTAGAATATTGGAATTCTCTATAAATGAAAGTAATTATTGAAAAGATATGAAAACATTGTGGTAAAAGGCCAAAAAGTGCATTATGAGCAATTTTCCCTTTTGCCACAATGTTTTCAAAGGTTGCCTGCTGCAGTTACCTTAAGATGAATCTGAAAAGGGAAAGGGTTAATAAATAGGGGGCAAAAATCTCCATGATAAAGGAATTCTTACCCGCACAAGATCTTCTATTCTTTGATCTTTCTCTGCAATATCATTGGACTTGATACTTTCCATGTTTTGTATCTGCATTGCTGTTAACTCCGTCTACAATAAAACAGTATAGATTGGATTTGATTAGCTTAAACTTAATTATTTTAAATCACTTGTGGAAACAAGCTTTCAGCTTATATTAATCATTCTCGATGTCTGCTTCCTTTAGATTGATTGATTGGGGTTTAATGCCGTTTTTAACAATTTCTCAGTTATATCACGGCAGCCAGTTCACCTACTCATGCATTTCCTGTTTTTCTCACACCAGTACTCAACACAACAATCTTCCCAAGCAACTGGCTGCTTTTCCACATAGACATAGCCCATTGGTGGAGGACGAATGACGCATGTCGCATTGACTTTTGTCAATCGTCGGAAAGAATGTTGGCCGAGCCGGGATTCGAACTCACAACCCCTGGATTGACAGCCCGCGTCGCTACCGGGGCTCGGCTCTGCTTCCTTTAGACACAACCAGTACTGGTGCTGTTTGATGGTGCTGTTTGAGTGGAAAAATCCCTAACACAACCCGCTCATAATGGGTTTCCAACCAGGGACCTTCAGTAAGAGAGGTCAACGCTCTACCACTGTCTTCCATGTGGATAAGGTTGTAAGTAAGGTACTTAAGGTACTCATTTTAAAATGACACTTTCACTATATTCTGACTCTTCAGTGTACATTCATAACAAATATTGTTGTAAAGATATTGATCTGAGTATTTAAGAATAAAACTTTTTTACCAAATTGCAACAAAAGGACTCGCAAATGATTTGTAACAGGCGTGATTTGATTTTTGTTTCTGTTCCGAAGGTTTTCATAAAGGCTACATTTCATAATGCCATGAAACTAGGATGGGTCAACATAGATAATTTCAAGGGGTCAATGTGTCTTTCTATACAGATGGGTTGAACACCTGTGTTATTGAACTGTTTGGTACTGTGCACATTGTTATGATGGCCAACTGCAAAGGGATGATTAATTTGTTTGCATGGTATTTAACACACCTACACACCTTTCAACAGTGTTTCATGGTTAGGTACCAGTACTACTGGTCCATTTCTCCTGTTACCTACAAGTCAGTCGTAATGCTAACCCCACGGTCCTGAGCGCCGAGGAGGGCAAGCTATTACTACCATTTTTAAAGTCTTTGATATGACCAGCTTGTTGATCAAACTGGTGAACTCCTGAAGAGGCAGGAGATATACCACTACACCACCAATGCGGTATAAAGGGCATGAGGAACCATAAATGATTTATACACTGAGGCATAGATAAAGAGAAGTAAACATGTTTTTGAGTCAAAATCTTTTATTATTCATTTTAACCCTTTGCTGTGGGTACCTAAATGACTCATCTCAGTACCAAGATTGCCCGCACAATAGGTTTGTGAGGTCAAATAAGAATTTACAAACATGAAATACACCTATTATCAATTGATTTTTTTAGGTGTTTTATTCCGCTTACAACAATTTTTCAGTTATATCACAGCGTTTCCTGGTTAAGTTACCAATACTACTGATCCATTTATCCTGACACCAGCCAGTCACTCTTAATGCGAACACCGCAACCCTGAGCGCCAAGGAGGGCAGCCATTACTACCATATCAAAGTCATTGGTATGACCCCACTGGGATTTGAACCCTCAACTTCCAGCACTCTAGGCATGGGCTCTACCACTACACAAAGAATAACGAACATATGCTTACCTGTATTGATTTGCTAGCAGCATAAAAGTGTGGATATCCAGACATGCTGTTGGAATTACTACTCTGTGGGGATGACGCCATATAGGACTGTAAAAGTATAAAACATGGATCAGAGCTTTAGATAAGAAAACAAATGTGTTCTAAAATCCTTAAACCCTATGATGTGGGTACTCAAAATAATCATCTCAATGAGACGATTCTTTTGAGTACCTACATCATAGGGTTTGGTTGGATGATAAGAGAAATATTGTGGGGAAAAGATCTGAATACCCCTCCTTATCTGGACCTCTGGATGATGCTCCAGGAGAACAAACAGTTACGTAATTTTCTCATGCAGGGGTAAAATCATGTCTGCCCATGGATGCTTTACAGAAGATTCTTGAAACCTTTTATGATTAATTGGCAAACAGTGCAGATTTGGGTCAGACTTTGGGGGATGTGCTGGCTGAACTGAATCTTCACAGGTTGCAAATGACTGTTGGATTTTGCGGAGCATCGCTCGTATACACATACAAGTAAATAAGGTAAATAGTTCTGTCGCACAATTTCCTTGGGTTGATTACAAATACTAGTTGTATGTGCAGATACACTTTTTTTTTAAAACACAGGTATTTATCTCTTGGAATGGAATTGCTGCATCAAAAGAGGGAAAATAAATTTTACATTACATATTTGATCCATGAAGATGTTATGCCATTCATTGTAATTGAGGGAATAGCTTGTTGATAAACTTTACCTTTCCCACACACAGAGGCTTTCAGACACCTCTACAATAGAAGGCTTTTGAAAACATTGAGCAAAAGGAGAAATTGAGATATGAGAAATAGCCAATGTTTTCAAAGACGTTTGCTGCTTAGTTGTTGTATGTGGGAAAGGGTTAAGTTTAGGGCACTTTCATGACCGATAAATGTATCCCAACGTAACTGGTGATGTAATAATGTATGATATCACTTCCGTATCATCCAGGCAACTGATAATTTCCGATGGCTATTATTTCCTATTAGGATAAATACTGCCTATGACTATAAACGGTACTTACATACTGAACACCTTGTGGTGAGGGGGACTTGGTTCCGATTTGAGCGAAACACTGACTACGACTAGGTGACTGGCTTTGCTGCAATAAACATGGTAAAAACATAATTTAACATTCCAAGAATTAGAAGAAGAAGATTGTTCAAAGCAACATGTGTCGAATGCTAATCAATTAAACCTTTCTGACATGAAGACACACCTTGGTGGATCTGTAGAAGACAACCTTTGAAAGTAATATGGCAAAGGAGAATTGCGCATACAAGGCAAAATAGCCCCGCCCTCTGGCGGCCATGTTTTTTTACCAATCAACATGGCTTGAAGGAATCTGATAGAGGGTCACCCAAGGAAGATTTCTACAAAATTATTTGAAAATATGCTCAACACTTTTGGAGAAGAAGATTTTTTAAGTTTTCACTATGGTCATATAAGGCAAAATAGCTCCGCCCTCTGGCGGCCATGTTTTTCGACCAATCAACATGGCTTGAAGGAATCTTATAGAGGGTCACCCAATGAACATTTCTACAAAACTATTTGAAAATCGGCTGAACACTTTCGGAGAAGAAGTTTTCACTATGTTTTTCAACCAATCAACATTTCTTGAAGGAATCCAATAAAGGGTCACCCAAGGAACATTTCTACAAAATTATTTGAAAATCGACCCGACACTTTCGGAGAAGAAGATTTTTGAAGTTTTCACTATTTTTTTCTTTTGGTTGCCATGGAAACCAGAATTTTGGATAGATAAAAAAAAATTGAAGGAATTTAAGAGAGGACATTGAGAGGATGCTTCCTATGAAGTTTCAACCAAATTGGCCAAGTGGTTAGGGAGAAGAAGTCGTTAAAAGGAAAAAGTTAACGCACGCATGACAGACAATTTGCCATGACATAAGGCCAGTGGAGCTAAAAATCAAAGAAACATCTGTGAAAATTTGCAAAAGAGGCCTGCAGGGAAGACTGGGCAAGCACAACTTGTTACTTGTATATTATTATAGGTATTATAAGTGTCAACCCTTCCTTAAAGGCTGGAGCCACAAGAGTGATTGATTGTTTGGTGTTGAACACCACTTACAACAATTGTTCAGTTATATCACGGTGTTTCCGTGGTTAGTTACCAGTACTACTGGTCTATTTGTCCTGACACCAGCCAGTAAACCATCATGCTAACAGTGCAAACATGAGTGCCAAGTAGAGCAGCCATTACTACCATGGTGATACAAGAAAATAAGAGAATTGTTCAATATGGCTCCTTTTCAAAATGTTAAAATGGTGTTGTCTAAAATAAGCCCCAAATATTTCAGTCATAGCCAGTTTAGCTACCCAGTTTTACTTGGCGTATACACATAATAATCTAAACAATACCTTTCAAAGCAATAACACTACCTTGGCCCAAAATTAGAAAATGAAGAAACAGTTGCAATTTCATTGAGAAATTGTCTGTAAAAATGTTGGGTGTTAAGGGGATAAATCTTCACATTACATCGAGTATACAGTTGAACAGAACCAATTTAAATATAATAAAAAATATATCTTACTTTGAAGTATTCATTAATTTTCTTTCCGTTGGCTTCTGGTCTCGTTTTTGTTAAAACTGAAAAAAGTATACATTGAGCAAGTTAGTTCATTTAATTGAGATAAACTGCCAAAATATTTTGTTAATAAAAATGCTTGGACCACCTTGGTATACCAGTTAATAAACTATTTAAGGTTTTTCTTAAAATTTACTGTGTGACCTAATTTTTGACTCGATATGATCAGGTTTCGAACCTGATTAGGATTTGATAGAGATGAATGATATTTGACACAAAGATTGGATGCAAAAATTTACCTCTAATATGTTCATACAATTTTTCTAAATTTTACCTAGTGACCTAGTTTTGGACCCCAAATGATCCAGTATCAAACCTGACTGGGATTTGATAAAGATGAAATTTCTGATGATTTTTCATGAAGATCGGATGAAAAATGTGACCTCTAGTGTATTTACAAGGTTTTTCTTAATTAAGCTTTAGCAAGACATTATACCTTTAAAATGGTTAACAAGTTGGTGAAGATTGGATAAAGGTTCTGCTCAAGTAAGAGAGAGAACAAAATGTCACTTATTAAGGGCTTTTAACTCTGCCAAGGGTCCCGCAACTCAGCTTGAAAATGGGCTTGTCCTTGATATTGTCCTAATAAATATTGAGAGCAAGTTTGATTCAGATTGGGTCAAGTTTTGTTCAAGTTAGAGAGCAGATAATGCTGATTCAGCAGATAATCATTGGTAGAGTTGATGACTTGGTTGATCTGACTGGAATTCGAGCTTGTCCAACAAGCTTTTGTTTCTTTTCACATTTTGACCTAGATTGGTGTAGATTAGATAATGATTGGTCAAGTCAGAAAGGGTACAAAACTAATCAAGCGAACCGGACCTTCTAACTACTGCAGCATCATTTTGCCCTTGACAACAGTCGGCTATTGCAATGGTTATTCATTTCAGAATAAAGATTGGATCAAGCTAAGCATATCCTGGAATGACTTACTTCCACTCTCGTTATTACTGTCACTGTTGGTGGGCTTGCGTTTCCTCTTCCTGTCGGACGGGGTACGCTTTTCTGGGGTGTGGATCTAAAACACAAAGTAACACAGACCTTTAACCCTTTCCCTCATATAGACGCTTTCTGACGCCTCTGCAGCAGACGGCTTTTTGAAAACATAGTGACAAAAAGAAATTGCTCAAAACAAGCAATTTCTCATTTTGCCATAATGTTTTACCACTTTTAGTCATATGTTATCCATTCAATTATAGAGATTTTCTATATTTTGACAAAATATGTTCAAAGCCGTCTGCTGCAGAATTGTTATATGAGGGAGAGGGTTAACCCTTTCCCAACTACAGAAATTTATACAGATGTTCCAAAAAATATGTCCCATCTGAAGATTGGCTTATAAAATATCACGACAATTGATTGATTGTCTGGTGCCTGACATCACTTTCAACAATTTTTCAGTTATATCACAGCGTTTTACGGTCTTTGGTATTACCCGGCTGGGGATCGAACCCAATGTGACAACAGTATTTTATAATTCATCTGTTGCAGAGGTGTGGATCCAATCCTGCAGCAGACTGCTTTGAAATCATCTAGGTAAATATATTGGAAAATAAACACTATTAATGAAAGTTCAATTTAAGAAGAGAATAGTTTGACAAAAGGACAAATTGTTGATCATGAGCGATTTTCTCCTTTTGTCACAATGTTTTCAAAAGTTGTCTGGAACAAATGCATCTGTAGGTGTGAAAGGTTTAAACAAGGTCTGTAACAGAGAGACGGTTAGGGACTGAACCAGTCTGATTCCATTTATATCCCAACCAAACCCTTTCTGTTCAATAGGGACCAACTGTTTACTATTTGTAACAATATTTAAAGCTTTTTCCCCAAACAACACACCTGCAGCAAAAATATGGCAAATCATTCTTAAGTGCAAGTATAATTATTGAAAAGAGGCAATAAACAGTGAAAAAAAGAGAAAATTCTTATTATAAGCCTATTTCCACAATGTATTCAAAATTCCTTTGCGCTGCAGATGGGTTAAAATGCGTCTGACGGTTGCGTCCACTGATCTGAAAATATCACATTATCTGGAATATTGGAATGACAGTTTGATTTACAACCAATAAACAAAATTTTCAATAGTCTCCTGCTGGAAACACATCAAAAAGGTTGTCTGCATCATGAAAATGATTAAACTTCGCGAGACTGTCCACTTACATCTTCCTCCCTGTCTTTCTCGACAGACCCTGCACTCAAATTGCTGTTGTTGTCTCCCCCTGCCTGGTATGCCAAAGGTGGGGGTTGCTGGGGAAGATTCAAAGGCTGAAACTGAAAAACAAACACAATATGGTCAGGATGTCTGTATTAACTGTGTTAATTTTTTAACCTATTCCAACTTGATGATGCATTTTGATGCACCTACTGCAGAAAGGGGAAATGGCTCATGAGTAATTTCTCATTTTGCCACAATGTTTCTCAACTCTTTTCAACAATCAAAATTTCATTCAAAGAGATTTTCCACATTTTTGGCAACAAATTGTTTTCAAAGTTTGTCGCATGTGGGAAAGTTAAAAAATCTGCAAATGTTACACTTGCAATTTATTTTTATTTTGGTCAAACCATCTTTATTTCACCAGTAGGAGACATAGTCAGATGTCCAGATAAGGAGGCGTATTCAGCTCTTTTCCCCACAATATCTCTCTTATCATCCAACCAAACCCTATGATGTGGGTACTCAAAAGAATCGTTTCAATGAGACGATTCATTTGAGTACCCACAACATAGGGTTTAAAGTTCAAATGAGGTTTCAGAACATACAGAACACCCCTCCCCTTATCTAGAGCTCAGCATAATTCCAAAGGACAGTTTTCCTGTGACCTGGCCCATTGATAAACTGTTTGTTTGATTGGTGGTTTATGCCACTTTCAACCGTATTTCAGTCATATCACAGCATTCCTAACACCGATGCATCAGTCTTAAGGCAATCCCTGTAACCCTAAACACCAAGGAGGGAAGCCATTTCTACACTTTTAAAAGTCCTTGGTATAACCCGACCAAGGATCGTAGTCTAGCCTGCCGATCCCAAAGTGAAAGCTGTAACCACTACACAATTTATGAAATGTTAAGATCAGTTGCATGTATAAAATGTCAAATTTGGCATGTCTGAACACTGTAGGTTCAGATCATATTGTCCACTGGCTCAGTCTTAACTGAATATACACAAGTTGACAGAATCTTCTATTGATTGATTGGTGCTTAATGCCGTGTTCAACAATTTTTCAGTTATATTGTGGCGTTCCTTGGGTAAGTTACCAGTACTACTGGTCCATTTATCCTGACACCAGCCAGTCAGTCTTAATGCTTACCCTACAACCCTGAGCACCAAGGAGAGCAACCATTACTACCATTTTTAAAGTCTTTGTATGGGCTTGAGATTGAACCCGCTACCTCATGCACCTTAAGCGAACACTCTACCACTAGTCCACTACAGCTTTTATAGAATCCTCTAACAAGTGTGTGTAAGTACTATGTGAACAGCGTAGATCTTGATCTGACTATGCGAATCTATACTGTTCACAAAAGGCACTTTGCACATTTACCGGTGCACAGTCTCATATTGAGTACCATCTCTCCTTTACTTTAGAACTTACCCTTCCATAAAAGCGGGCCTCAAGCAGTTCCTGTTTCCTTGGATCTAAACTACTTAAGTTGACATTGGGGTCCATACTTTGGTACTGAAAATAGAAGGCAATGTACAGAGGACTATGTTTTCAGTTCTATTAAATTGCATTTATAGAGATTTTCTTTCAATGTTATGCCCAGATGTTTTGAGTTGTCTGCTGCAGATATGTTGTATGTCAGAATGAGTTACTTTCAATCTGGACATCATCTTGTTAACTAATGGCGTTTTATTATTTTTCAGTTAACCCTCATATAATACATCTACAGCAGACAACTTTAAAATCATCTAGACAAAAATATAGAAACCTTCTTTAATTGAAAGTTTAAGTATATAATAGTGTTGAAAACACTGTGGCAAACAGAGCAAAATGAGCAATATCTCCTTTTGTCAAAAAGTGTTCAAAAGTCGTCTGCTCCAGAGGCATCATACAAACCTTGAGGCAAAAAGATAAAATATCACCTAATGCAAAATAAGTAATTGAATGTAGAACTTTGAAAACAGAACAAGAATGGTTTGGTAATATTAAACCTTTCCCCCCAAAGTTACAAGTCAAATTTGGAAAACATTGTGGCAAGAGAAGAAATTAATCATATGGTGCAATTTCACATTTTGCCACAATGTTTTTTTCAAATGTGTGAAGTGAACTGCCTTTATTAAATATGTCATACATGTGAGAGGGTTAACCCTTTCCCACATACAATAAATATGCAGAAGACGACTTTAAAATTATCAAGTCCAAAATATGGAAAACTCAATAAAAGATTGAATGATTATTAATAGTCTATAGTTGAAATTATTGTGACAAAATGAGAAATTGCTCATCATTAGCAATGTCTCCTTTTACAACAATGATTTCAAAAATCGTCTACTGGAGAGGCATCAGAAGGCATCTTTATGTGGGAAAGAGTTTAGTTATTTGACTTGAGGAGAAATTCCTAACCAGTTCAGTCATAAATCACTTAACCCTTTCCCTCATACGACAATTCTGCAGCAGACGACTTTGAACGTATTTTCTCAAAACATAGAAAATCTCCATAATTGAATGGATAACCTATCACAAAAAGTGGAAAACATTGTAGCAAAAAAAGAAATTGCACGTTTTGTGCAATTTCTACTTTTGTCACTATGTTTTCAAAAAGCCGTCTGCTGCAGAGGCGTCAGAAAGCGTCTATATGAGGGAAAGGGTTAAAAACCTGTTCCCACATACAAATCTGCAGCAGATGATTTTTGCAAATTATTTTAACAAAAATATGAAAACTCTCCACCAACCATTCAATGAAATAATATATTAAAAAGATATATATATTACTGAAACTCATAGAACAGAGATGAAAACATTGTGGTGAAAGTTGAAATGGTTCCATTTGAATCATGGTTTTAGAAACTTATTAGCAGCCGAGTCGTGTTAACCCTTTCCCTCATATAGACGCTTTCTGACGAGCAATTTCTCCTTTTGACACAATGTTTTCCACTTTTAGTCATAGGTTATCCATTCAATTATAGAGATATTCCATTTTTTGACAAAATATGTTCAAAGTCGTCTGCTGCAGAATTGTGATATGAGGGAAATGGTTAAAACACACATTACTACATGTTTGTATGTGCATGTTGGAAAGGTTTAAAAATGTTACACTATTACATTTCAAAAACATGTCACTTGGCCATTTAAATTGGCATTCTGCCAGTCAATGAATTTATCATATACCTGATAGAATACTTTATAAATGAGATGGATAATGAAAAACGATAAAATTTCAGAACTAACATGAAAACTTTGGAATCAAGTTGAACTTAAATATTGGTGAAAAAAGTTGAAACTTCATTTGCAAATCATCACAGTTGTGTCAAAAGGAATGTCCTTTAACCCTTTCCCACTTGCAGACGTCTTTTAAAAACATTGTGGCAAAAGGGGAAATTGCTCGTAATGTTTTTTTAACTCTAATTAATAACTCCATTCGGAGAATTTGTTGACACAGAACAAACAATAGAGAGTCAGGGTGGTTAGAAGGGCTTAGTCATTCTGAGCACAAAGCTCAAGTGAAACAAGCCAGCCAAGATATCCCATAAATAATCACACGAGTGATGCTATACATGATGCAGTAGCAAATGTGTAACTGCTCATATCGGAGATTTTCTTTTATCAAAAGTGGAAAAAAACTGTCAATGAAACAGCTTATTTTGTAGGCATTTGAAATAAGGCATTAAATCTTTGAACAATTTTGAAAGAAACATGCCAGCAGAATTTGGTTGAAATTGGTCTAGTGGTTGAAGTCTTTCCCGCGTTCAACACATCTGATTAGAAGACCTTTAAAACATATTGGCATAAATGTCGAAAACCTCTAAAAATAAAAATGCAAGGACTGAAAAGAATGTCAAAAGGAGGAATTGCTCATTATGATCAATATCTTCTATTGCAACATTGTTTTTTTACAATTTGTCTGCTGCAAAGGCATCAGAAAGCATCTACATGTGGAAAAAGTTAAGAGGAGATGTTGTTTAAAGATAGAAGTTAATGGCTGACGACAGACAGAGAGTGATCAAAATACATCACCAAGGTGATCTAAAAGGCAATGTTAACATGAGCCAGATCAGGCTATTTTGCATCCACAAACATTGAAGGTGTCACTTACTTAACACAGTTACAACTTCAAATGATGCCAAACCGCGAGTCAATAAGGCCCAAAATCCAAAGCAGTGCCGGATATATATATACATGTATACATGAAGTACTTACAAAGACGGCTGTAATGACAGTCCCTTTGCACACTCGTTTCACCCCTTTATAACATACTCATGCCGAGGATGATTACAACATCAACTCTTCATCTGTAAATAGAAAACAGAACTTAAGAGCACAAGATAAGGAAAAGTTTGCTTTGTCAAAAATCCTTATTCCACACTTGAACCCTACTTTGTGGGCAATAGGAGATATTGAATGGATTAAACTTGTTTAATCTTGTCCTCTGGAACTTATGTAAAATCACCAAATAAACTTAACCCTTTGCAACATACAAATATTTATTTATTGGGGTTTTATGCCGTTTCAACATTATTTCAGTTATATCATGGCAACAGTTCACTTATTCATGATCCCTGGGTAAACAAACCAGTACTAGGCTTAAAAATGTGCCTTGCCCAAGTAAATCTGCAGCAGACGACTGAAAACATTTTGACAAAAACCTTTAAAATGTCCATAAAAGATAGCTTAATTGTTTAATAAAATTGAAAATATTGTGGCCAAAGGAGAAATTGCTCATCATGAACAATTTTCACCTTTGGCTACAATGTTTTCAAAAGTCGTCTGCTGCAGAGGCGACGGAAAGCGTCTGTATGAGGGAAAGTGTTAAGCTGCATCTAACAATTTGGAGTATTGTTTGCATCTGCGTGCAGCTTCACTGTCCACATCAATTTTGTATAGAAACAAGAGCCCTCTGTATGCCTGTTTTTTCATGAATTTCCAAAAAGGGGCATAACTTAATAAATATTAAAGCATATATTATGTGACTTTGTATAGACATTCTTGTTTCCAGGAACATGTGTATCAAGTTTCATATGAATATGTGGAAATGTTTTTTGAGTTATGAGGTAAGGTAAAAGTTTTATGAGGATAGCCTGACTTTTTTTTCTTCGAAAAAAAAATGAGCTTAACCCTTTCCCTCATATAAACGCTTTCTGACGCCTCTGCAGCAGACGACTTTTTGAAAACATAGTGACAAAAGAAGAAATTGCTCAAAACGAGCAATTTCTCCTTTTGCCACAATATTTTCTACTTTTAGTCATAGTAAAGAGATTTTCTATTTTTTGACAAAATATGTTCAAAGTCGTCTGCTGCAGAATGTCGTATGAGGGAAAGGGTTAAAATGCATCTTCTGACAGAGAACTAAAAGAATAGCCCCACTAGTTATGTAAATGACCACAAATCACTAGTGCTAAGGGCAGTTTTCCCCTCAGATTATTAATTGCTGAAATATCCACAGCAAAGGTAGCTTGAAATCAAGGGAGCTGTTTGCCACAATGTTTTAAACTCCATTTAATAATTATACTTCCCTTAATAGAGATTAGCCTCATTTATGTGGGTACGTTTTCTATGTCTCTGCAGATTTGCTATATGTGAGAAAGGTTTAAATACAAAATTGACAAAAAGAAATATCTTAACCCTTTCCCCATGCCTCTGCAGCAGATGAATTTTGAAAACAATTCGACCAAAGGAGAAATTGTTCATAATTTTTCACATTTTTGCCTGGACAGTTTCAAAGTCATCTACTGCAGATTAATTGTATGTGGGAAAGGGTCAAGTTGTAATCCAGTATAAATACTGAATACAGCCATGAGACACAGCTTGAAGTGTTAAACATGAATTCTCAAGTCATGAAAGGGCTTAACCCTTTGCTACATACAACAAATCTGCAACAGACGACTTTGAAATCTTTTCGACAAATATGTGGAAAATATCTATAAATGGAATTGTAATTATAGATTATAGAGTTGAAAACACTTTGTCACAAAGCTTCCAAAAGTCGTCTGATGCAGACGCGTCAGAAAGCATCTATATGTGGAAAAGGATTAAATACAAGCCAGTTAGAAACTTTGCAAGAAATGTCATCTTAGGACCAAACAAGAGCGCCAACTGTCACAAACTACGCCCGTCCTGTTTTTTAGAGACCAAGTATAGTGATAATTGGTTGTACGTCAAGACGAATTTAGAGAGCGATCACTGTTAATACAGTTTCGGCCATTTAGAGGGACATAAGTGTGGAGTGACTAAGATAATGTGGTTAGTTATCGAACTTGACCAAGATATTCTGCCCATACACATTATGACTGAAATTTGGTGATGATTGGATAAATGCTTCAAAAATTATTGATCGGACAAGACCGATTTGAGGTTATTTCTATAATTAAAGGGCATTTACTCTCGAGTGACTGAAGCGCTATGGCTGGTTATCAAACTTGTCCCAGATATTATGCCAATACACATTCTGACCAAATTTTAGGGCAATAACTCCAGAATAACTCAAGCAATATGGCTAGTTATAGAACTTGTCCGAGATATTACGCCCAAACACATTCTGACTAAATTGGTGATGATTGAATAAAGGCTTCAAAGGTTATGGATTGGACAAAACTGATTTGAGGTAATTGAAATTGTCCCTAAATATTATGCCAATACACATTTTGACCAAATTTGGTGGTGATTGGACAAAGGCTTCTTAAGTAATTGAGCAGACAAGATCAATTTTAGGTAATTTCTATAATTGAAGGTTGATAACTCGAGTGACTAGAGCGATATGGCTAGTTATCAAACTTAGCATGAACAATTTCTTCTTTTGTGACGTCAAAATGTTTTCAAAAGCTGTTGGCTGCAGTTGTTTAAAAAGGTGACTGCTAGTGGGAAAATGGTTAATTATCCCTTTCCCTCATACAGACGCTTTCCGATGCCTCTGCAGCAGACAACTTTTCATAACATGTTTTTAACTCCATTTAATAATTATACTTCCCTTTATAGAGATTAGCCTCATTTATGTGGGTACGTTGCTGCAGATTTGCTATATGTGAGAAAGGGTTAAATAGAAATTGTGTCGCAAAACCAAGAAGTGTGTAACATAGTTCCCAAGTCCTGCAAGTACACAACAGAAAATATGATGATAAATCCATTTTCTCATCATGAATTCTTCAGACTGACAGCCTACTCCAATCTCATCATTAACCTTTTCCCACACAAAATATAAAACTGCAGCAGACGAAAATATGAAAACATTTTTGCTAAAATATGAAAAATCTCAGATAATGAAAGTATGTAAGTTGAAAACATTATGGAAAAGGGTGAAATTACTCATTATTAGCAATTTCTCCATTTGCCACAATGTTAGCAATAGTCGTCTATCTGCTTCTGAATTGGTCTGCAAGTGGTATAGGGCTATCAGTTTAACCCTTTCCCACATATGACAATTCTGCAGCAGATGACTTTGAAAACATATCAGCAAAAACATGAAATATCTCCATAAATGAGAGTTAAATCATTAAATAGAGTTGAAAAAAATATGGTTAACTTAAAGGGGGAATTTCCCCTTTCGTCACAATGTTTTCAAAAGTTGTCTCTTGTAGATGCTACAAAATGCATCTGTTAGTGGGAAAGGGTCATGTTCCCTCTGATAGAAGATGACTTTGAAAACATTATTGAAATTGAAAAAGAAGAAAGAGAAAATATTATCAACTTCAAATCAACTGTATGTTGCATGTTTTCACTTTCAAAGCAGAGGACCCCCAAAATGTCAAGTCAGATAATCAATTAAATTTTGTAAAATGACATGAGTCAGAAGAAGTAAGCACTGAAATGAAGTTATTCTTAACATATGCTATTCCTATAAGTGTTTTTTTTTATAAGTAATGTCTTACTTATAAATAACTGCAATCAGAAGGAAAATGTTCAAGGATAAAAGGATGGTGGGGTTTAAACAGACAGCATATTTTCTCTTTCCTCAATGAGTTATTAATGTCAGCATGTATACTGCGAGATCTATTGATTATTTTCTGTCATCTGTTTCCCCCTACATGCGTTTATCACTTTCCTAACCTCATAATTCAATATATACAGTACTGTATACTACAATGACAAGGGAGCTAACCAGGCTAATGCATCTACATGTTCACCATCAAAACAATCAATGATAGAAAATAGCTAAGGAAAGTATTTCAACGTGTTTGCAGCAGGCGATATTTGAAAACATTGTGGCAAAAGGTGAAATTGTTCATGCGACAGCTTTGGTTGAATGTGGAAGACGTTTTACATTTTCCAAGACCAAAATGAAATAACATGCGGAAAAAGGCCGTTTTAAGCTGTTTTTAATTTAGTTTTGAGTTTAGTTTCGACATATTCATTTTACATGCTTTCAAATTTTATTAATCGCGCTTGATGATTGCTAACAGGATCTTAAATCTCAAAGACAGTACCAGCTTATAACTGGATTCCAACCCTGGACCTTTTGGTTTGAGAAGCAAATGCTCTACCACTGCACCACTGTCATTTTAGTTATATCATGGCGTTTCCTTGGTAAACTATCAGTACCACAGGTAAAATGTCCCTACACCAGTGCATTTGTCGTCATGTTATCCCCACAACATAAGAACCTAGGGGAATAAAGCCATTACACTACCATTTTTACTAAATTATTTGAAAATCGGCCAAACACTTTCGGAGGAGAAGATTTTTTAAGTTTTCACTCAAGCCATATAAGGCAAAATAGCCTCGCTCCCTGGCGGCCATGTTTTTCAACCAATCAACATGGCTTGAAGGAATCTGATAGTGGGTCACTTAAGGAACATTCTGAATCTTTATCGTTGACCTTCTCCAGGAGCAAATGTAAAGGCAGAATTTCTGTTTTCAATATCTGCATCATCCAACAATGTGTCAATATTGCCAATGTAAAGGACATGTGACAAATAAATGAAGTTTTTATCGTGTTCACACGTCAATTATAACAATTTTGCCATTTTTAAAGGGCCATAATTCAGTCATGCATGGACGGATCTGGTTATCAAAAGGAACCAAGCTCTCATGTATATCAAGCTACTGTATAATATTGGTAAACATCGGATAATAAATGATGACTTTATCATTCACAAGGTCAATTATAGGAATTTTGCCAATTTTAAAGGGCCATTTATAATACCGTCATGCATGGATGGATCTGGCTGGTTTTCGAAAGAAATCAAGCTCTCATGTATATCTAGCTACTGAATAAGTTTGGTAAACATCGGATAATAAATGAAGACTCGTGTTCACAAGAAATTGTGGACAGACAACGGAAAATCACAAAAGCTCACCTTGTCACTACGTGACAGGTGAGCTAAAAAGTTGATAACATTGTGGCTAAAGGATAATTAAATTGCTTGTTTTGAGCGAAGTCGCCTGCTGCAGATGTGCCAAAATGCGTCTTAAGGTGGGAAAAGGGTGTATTTAAAATACTCCTTCATTTGGCCTAGTGATCTATATTTTTTCCCTGATATGACCCATATTCCAACATGGACTAGATATCATCAAGACAACATAGGTTAGTCTTTAGTTTAACCATCTGAGCTCTAGATAAGGGCCAAATGGGTGTATTTAAAATACTTCTTTGTCCCTTAAACCCTATGTTGTGAGTGCTCGTAGACTTGACTCACAGTCACTGAAACAAATTATATGAGACGATTATGAGCACTCACACCATATGCTTTGTTTAAGAAATAAAACAAGAGGGTCATGATGGCCCTAGATCACTCACCTTAAATATACAATGTACTGCAATGCAAAACATATCAAGACAATTATTCTGAATGCAACCTCCACAGTGTTAACAAGATTTTCCTTCATTTGGCCTAGTGATCTATATTTTTTTCCTATCATCAATATCATCAAGACAACATTCTGACAAAGTTTTAACTTGACTCAAAGTAAAAAATGCGGCCTCCGGAGTTTGAACATTATTTTCCTTTATTGACCTTGTTTCTGACCAAATATAACACATATTCAAACTTGACCTAGATATCATTCAGCTCAACATTCTGACTAAATTTCAAGCTGCTGAAGCAAAAAATTCGGCTTCTAGAGTGTTAACAAGATTTCCCTTAATTTTAGCCTAGTGACCTAGTTTCTGAAACAATTTACCAATATTGGAACTTGACCTAGACAATTTGACCGAGTGACCTACTTTTTGACCCAACATGACCCATGTTAGAACTTGACTTACATATAATCAAGACAAACATTCTGATAAAGTTTCATCATGCTCAAGTTAAAAAGGCAGTATCCAGTGTTAACAAGATTTTCCTTCAAGTTGACCTAGTGGCCTAGTTTTTAACCGGGCATGACCCATATTCAAACTTGACCTTGATATCTTTAAGACAAACATTCTGACCAAATTTCAAACTGCTGAAACAAAAATTGCGGCATCTAGGGTGTTAACAAGGCTTTCCTTCAATTTGACCTTTTTGACCCGACATGACCCATGTTCGAACTTGGCCTACATATCATCAAGACAAACATTCTGATAAAGTTTCAATATGCTCAAGTTGAAAATGTGGCCTCCAGAGCGTTAACAAGATTTCCCTTCAATTTGACCCAGTGACCTAGTTTTTGACCTCATATGGCCCAGTTTCGAACTCGTTCAAGATTGGATGGAGATGAATGTTCTGATAAACTTTCATGAAAATTGGATGCAAAATGTAGCCTGTAAGAGTGTTAACAAGAGCAAATATAGACCACGCTTTACGGACAGACGCCGGACAAAATGTGATCACAATAGCTCACCTGCACTTCGTGCATAGGTGAGCTAAAAAGATATTTTGGGGAAAAGACAAGTTTACTTATCTTTACCTTGGACCCTAGCCTGCCAGGGAATATGTTTCCAGTCTCTTGCACTTGAGATGGAAGCTTCAACCACTAGAACACTTTTGGGGTAGGTACACCTTATGCAGCAAATTACTTTTGAAAACATTTTAATAACTAACTAGAATGGAGTGCTCCGCAGAGCATGGTGTGTCACCTGCACCTGCTCATTCAAAGTGTGACGAAAAAGTGTGACAGACAGACAGAGACGCTGGACAAAAAAAAAAGTAATCCCTAAGTGCCTACCATGCTACGCAGGGTGACACAAAAACAAGCCATTTCTCCTTTTCCAACAATTTTTTTTAACTCCTTAACAAAAAATGTAATTCCAAATTTCTAAGCAAACAACTCTAAAAATATCACATCAGTAAACTCTACACCCATTCACAAGAATATTGAATTTGCTAATTGTTGTGGCTTAAAAGGTCAGGACTGTGTAAACATAGTGTGATTTTGCAATCAATCATTCCTATCTTCAATGATTGATACATATTCATTCAGTGGTGCTGGGCAGGCCATAGCTAAGTTAGTTGAGGCAATAACAAGGGGCTCTCAATCTGAAGGTCATGAGTTTTAAATAAAACCATGCTCAGACAAACTTTTTTTGCACAATCAGTAGATGATTGAAACCAGTGTCATACTTTTTCAACAATAAGTTGTTTGATTCAGGTCATCATCCATCAATGTTCAAGCCATGTGCTTCCTGGCTTTCTAACACCAGTACTCCACACAACAATATCCCCAAGCATCTATCTGCTTCTACAAACGGATGGTTAGCCCATTGGTGGAGGAGGAATGTAGCTTCTTGTCTCATTGACTTTTGTCAAACGTTCGAAAGAATAACCGATGTGTTAAAACAAGACCCGTTTGCGAAACACCAAATGAGCCATCCCTCGAGAAAACCAACATTGTTGACTCTGCGTTAAGTATCGACCCGGATCAGCAGTGCAGGCTTACCCTGGATTTTCGGTTTCAGGAATCATTACTTTATATAAGTTTATACCTCTATCCCCCGAGACAATTGTGTCTGCCCAGATCAGTCTGTGCAGGCCGATCTAGGTCAAAACATTGCGCAGAGGCTATAATGTTGGTTTTCTCGCAGGACGGCTCAAATGCTCCCAGTCAGCAACAGAAGTATTTAAAAGGTCAATGTTATGAAAAATTGTAAAGGATTTTTCACAAGAAATACACAGGCTGTATATAATTAATTTGGAGTTTAATGCCTTTTTCAACAATTTCTCAGTCATATCATGGCAGCCAGTTCACCTACTCATGTGTTTACTAGCTTTCTCACCCCAGTACTCCACACAACTGGCTGCTTTCCCACATAGACTGTTAGCCCATTAGTGAATGATGCTTGTCACAGTTACTTTTGACAAATGTCCAAAATAATGTTGTCCAAGCAGGGATTCAAACTCACAACCCCTAGATTGACAGCCCGCGTCGCTGGCATGCCTTATAACGAAAGTTACAATTCCGATTCTAACCACTCAGTGACTCTTTCCCACATACAGACACTTCTGACGCAGGAAAATTCTATTCATCTATTTCTAACAATAATTCCAACTCTATATATATTCAAATTAATGCTTTCATTTAACCCTTTCCCAAATACAAAAATGTTAAAAATCTCTTTATATGGATATAACAATTGAAACGAAAGCGCCAAATGTCACAAAATATGCCTGTCCTATTTTTTTAGACCAAGTATAGTGATAATTGGTTGTACGTCAGGCAAATTTAGAGAACGGACACTGTTAATACAGTTTTGGCCATTATGAGGGACATAAGTGTGGAGTGACTAAGATAACGTGGTTAGTTATAGAACCGGACCCAGATATTCTGCCCATCAACATATTGTATAAATTTTGTGATGATCAATTAAAATTACAAGCGATATGGACGATAATAGCACTTGTCCGAGATATTATGCCCATACAATGACTAAATTTGGTGATGATTGGATAAAGGCTTCAAAAGTTATTGATCGGACAAGACCGATTTGATGTAATTTCTATAATTAAAGGGCAATAACTCCAGTGAATAAAGTGATATGGCTGGTAATCGGACTTGTCTGAGATATTTTAACAGTACACATTCTGACCTAATTTGGTAACTGGACAAAAGCTTCTAAAGTTATTGAGCGGACAAGACCAATTTAAGGTAATTTCTGTCATTAAAGGGCAACAACTCTCGAAAGAATAGAGCGATATGGCTAGTTATCAAACTTGTCCGAGATATTATGCCCATACACATTCTGACTAAATTCGTGATGATTGGATAAAGGTTTAAAAAGTTATTGATCGGACAATACCTATTTGAAGTAGATTCTATAATTAAAGGGCAATAACTCTTGATTGACTACAGCGATATGGCTGGATATCAAACTTGTCCGAAATATTATGCCAATACACATTTTGACAAAATTTGGTGGTGATTGGACAAAGGCTTCTGAAGTTATTGAGCAGACAAGACCAATTTTAACTAATTTCTATAATTAAACAGGAACAATTTTTTCTTTTACCACAATGTTTTCAAATGTCCTCTGCTGCAGAGGTATCACAAAGCATCTATATGTGGGAAAGGGTTAAAGTGATTTTACATATTTAGACAATATATTCTTTCAAAGTCGTCTGCTCAATATTTGATGTATGTAGGAAAGGGTTACATAGTGTGCACAGTCAGGGCAAACACTAGTATGCACCCTTAATTATTATTAATATTCAATTCTGGTTAATGAGAAAGTCAATATGACCATTCTAGAAAGCACTGACATGTATGGTTGTAGTTTTGGAAGACGCCCAGAGCCTGAAAACATCTACACTAAGTCTTGTTATTAATTGTAGGCAAATCATTTAATTTTTGCACATGTGTTCATTGGATGACCCTCTAGCAAGATTGTTAAAATGATTCTGATTCATGGCTGCCAGGGGGAAGAGCTTGTTTACCTAATATACAATATAAAATGGTGAAAAAAATCTTCTTGTCAAAAAGTCTTGTTATAGAGCCTGGTTTTCCTGCAGCATAAGCATTGTTAAAATGGTGCTCCACAAAAGTAGGCTGTCATGAATAGGTCAATCACTTTTGGGAGATACACTCAAGTCTAGACACATAGTCCACAGACATATTGTTGGATGGACATGATCAAATGAATCCAAATGGGCCTTTTCACATCAACCAGCAACTCTCTGCAACTGTATAAAGATCTTTTCTGTCCATACTTAAGGCTTGAACAAGAGTGTCGCAAGTGAACGCCAACACTTGCCTGTTCTTTACTAAATCGAGAAAGGGGATTCTGAATAACTATAAAAGTCAGTTATGTGACTTGGTATAGACATGCATATTATTGTGCCTAAGAACATGAGCACAAAGTCTCATTTGAAAATAGTGAATGGTCTGTGAGTTATGAGGTAAGGTTTAAGTTTTGGGATACCCCAGGTGCCACCAATGCCATGGGTATCACAATAATCAAGCTGTTTTCTTTGAAAGACAAGACGTCTTAAATTTGGAAGTAAAGACTTTCTCTCCTTGGCATTACAACTGATGGGTCAGGATAAATGGACCAGCTGTACTGGTAACTGACCAAGGAACTGCAAGTGATATAAATGAAAAATAGTTTAAAGCGACGTTAAACACCAAACTAGAATGGAATGCTCCGCAGAGCATGTGTGTCACCTGCACCTGCTCATTGAAAGTGTGACGGACAGACAGACAGACGGACTTACGTGGGACAAAAAACAAGCTACTGGTATGGTTCTTTGGTCATTTTCAATCCAGAGCATGTATGTATGGTGAAGATCTGATAGTAAATGGAGGCTCTTTTGTGTCCACAAGCTGTATTATAGCAATTTTTACAATTTCATGGACCATAATCCAATCTTGCATGGGCGGATCTGGCTGATTTTCAAAAGGAACCAAGCTCTCATCAATATTTAACTACTATCTAAGTTTGGTGAAGATCAGATAGTAAATGGAGCCTCTACTGTGTTCACATGCTCAATTATAGCAATTTGGACAATTTCAAGGGCCATAATCCAGTCTTGCATGGGCGAATCTGGCTGGTTTACGAAAGGAACTGAGCTCTCATGGATATCTAACTACTGTATAAGTTTGGTTGAGATACAATCAAAAAAGAAGACTGTATCGTGTTAACAAGTTCTTTTATAGCAATTTTGACCATTTCAAGGGCCATAATCCAGTCATGCATGGGCGGATCTGGCTGGTTTTCAAAAGGAACCGAGCTCTTATGGATATCTAACTACTGTATAAGTTTGGTTGAGATACAATAAAAAAAGAAGACTGTATCGTGTTAACAAGCTCTTTTATAGCAATTTTGACCATTTCAAGGGCCATAATCCAGTCATGCATGGGCGGATCTGGCTGGTTTTCGAAAGGAACCGAGCTCTCATGGATATCTAACTACTGTATAAGTTTGGTTGAGATACAATCAAAAGTAAAGACTGTATTGGGTTGACAAGAAATTGTTTACGGACGCACGCACGCACGACGGACAAATCGACGACATAAGCCCTTCTGGCCTTTGGCCAGTAGAGCTAAAAAAGCGAATCCCTAAGTGCCTACCATGCTACGCAAGGTGACACAAAAAGATGAAATCCTGAAAGCCTCTGGAGAAATCAAATAGTCAATTCTACACAGTGAGGGAATACAAATTAAAAGAAAAAAAATGGTTTTTGACCAAAATTCTAACTAAACTAGGTGACATTTTGAGGATAGAGGGCCCTAACAAAGTCTTTTTTCAAATGACTACCGACAGCTTCAGATTTCATGATAAAACAGCCAGTACTATGGAAGTTTAAAGGTGCAAGGAGGTAACTTTTGTTGGGCGAAGCTATAATTTAAGAATTTTGTCAGGAGATCCATTTTGAGGTTTATTACAATGTAAACAGACAGTGAAGGCTTTGTCGAGACTGTTCATATGCACATAATAATTTAATATGAGTTAGATTTTTGCATATTAATAAATACAGGTTCACAGAGCTCTAGATAAGGTGCATATTTCAGATTCCAAAATCCTTTTTAGAAACTTAAACCCTGTGCAGTTGGTCTCACATACACTTTTAAGTACCCACAACATAGGATTTTGTTAAGTAATAATACTTTAATTAAGAGAGATATTGTGAGGACAAGACCATTTTCCCCCCCCTTGTCTATTCCTCTGGGTTCCCCTGGGTTTTAACTGGTTGTACAGTCAACAAGAGCCTTAAGCAATTGATTGATTGATTCGGGTTTAACACCATTTTCAACAGTTTTGCAGTAATATCACAGCAATCATTTAACTTTTCCAACTGGCTGTATTTCCATACATGTAGACTATTAGCCAGTTGGCGAAAGACGAATGACACTTAACTTTCGTAAACATCAGAGAGGATTTTGGCCTAGCACCCTTTTAAAAGACATGTAGGTCATGATTTTTTTTTACTATACATGTATTCATTGACACAATGCCAAAAATTTGCAGTTTAAGAATAGAATTGAAATGGATTGATAGTAAAACTTGGCAAACATTGCTGTTGCTATTTTGATTTTCATAAATTGGGGGTTTACGCAGTTTTCACTAGTATTTCAGTTGTTTCACGGCAAATTATTAGTACATGACTTAAAAAAATACCTTGCCTAATGGCATTCCATCATTACCACCCCAAGTCGATATCTAACCCAGGACCCCGTGTCTTAATTCCCTACACTGTTTTGAAACGGCTATGTACAGCCAGGATGAAATCACTTACGTCGACAAACATAGCTGAATTAAAATCGCAACCGTTAAAGCTACATGTCCAGATAAGGAGGGGTTTACAGCGCTTTTCCTCACAATATCTCTCTTATTATCCAACCAAACCCTATGTTGTGGGCACTCAAAAGAATCGTCTCATTCAGACGATTATTTTGAGTACCAACAACAAATGGATAGTGGATAAAATAAGGATTTTAGAACAAGCAAAATGCTCCCTATCTAGAGCTCTGATGTACAATAAATTGTCCCAAAATCTATACCTCAAATTCCAATCTCTGCTTAAAAATCATGCTTTTCATCAAGTAAACCATCGAAAGGCAAATGTCTAGTTAATGATAAATGAATTCAGAAAGGCAAATGTCTAGTTAATGATAAATGAATTCAGAAAGGCAAATGTCTAGTTAATGATAAATGATTTCAGAAAGGCAAATGGCTAGTTAATGATAAATGAATTCAATGTTAACCCATTCAACAAATAGATTCAGAAAACTTGTTTGAACAGTGCTTTAGGCCTTTCCCAACAATATTTATTGTTAACTGGGTAATAAGATTTTCAGTCCAGCTGATGAGATCCTGACAAAAGTACACCAGTTGTCCTGCTATTCCCGCAACCATGAACACTAAGTAGGAAAACTTCAATACTTAACAGCGGATCGAACTCTGGTCTCCCGTCGTCGAGGCAGATAATCTTAACCACTACACCATTGGCGCAGTTCAAACAACTTAAACCTTTATTAAGTCAGAAGGAAACGGAACATTGTTTAAAAAACACATAATAAGCAATTTCTCTCTTTCAAGTTATGTTTTCACCTCTTTAGTATTCATCAGTTTTGTATCATTTTTACAGTGATTGCTTTAGGTTCTTTTAATTTGCAAAAGTAAAAAAAAAGATTGTTAAGCCAGCCTATTGATTTATACCGTTGTAAAATTCAAAGCAAAAGTGGAAGACAGTGGTGCAGTGCAGTGCTAGAGCATTGGCGTCTCATACCAAAGGTCCCGGGTTTGAATTATGTGATGAGCAGGTACTGCTTTTGTGATGTTTCCTTGCAAACGGCGCGACAACTGGTAATGTCTCCAGGTAGCAGACATCAAGCATGATTAATATTTATAAGCTTAAAGCTTGTTTCGCGATCGATGTGAATCAAAAAAGTTTAAACTAAACAAGAGCAACTCAAATCACTCCAAAAAAAAGTATTTCTGTGGCATAATAAGGTAATATATCGTACAGGTCCCTGTTCTCGAACCTTTAGCTCAAGGACTGTTTATGTTTCCAAAAACACATTTTACATAATAAATTATATGTTAACCTGTGCTTTGTTTACATATGAATAAATTTTTGAATTTATTCGTCGGTATTGTTGGTTTTTGACATGAATTTATAAGTATTCCCATGAGCCCTGATAAATGTTAAGAGGTTCGAGAACCGGTGTTTCTATGCTATATCTAGCAAGAGTAAATTTTGTGTAACATTGTCCGAGATCTGATAAAATTAACTAATGTAAATACTTCTCTTTGTTAAACTAGTCAATAAATTATATTATAGAGCTATAAATATCAGCTGTAAGTCATGAGTTAGGGTCTCTCTGCTGATAAGTTAAAACGTCATTATGTAGGCCTATGTGGAATACACAAACTAGTAAACAAAACGTATGCATATATGGTTACATGTATTCCTGCGTATCTTAACACAATCTGAAATGAAATAACCATGTATAAGATTTCCTTTCCGACACATGTCAAGGTCAATTCACCAACCTGTGGTACGTGCACTGTCAGAAGCTGCAAATCTCTTCGGTAATTGGCATTTTTTTCAGAACCATATTAGGAAAATATACCGATCAATTACCGTAGAAAAATGTCCTTTTCGGGTTAGAAAATCGACCCTATCGATCACCAATAAGTTGATGAAGGGTCCGTACGTGTATAACAGGCCATGTATATCTCGAAAAGAAATACTATCCTGTCAATGACTGGAGTCCTGGCAAGGAAAAAATCATAGGAATACTGAGAAACATGGCGGGTCATCGAATATTTGCATAAACAAAACGCAAGAAATAACTGTTCTTACCTTCTATTTTTTTTGTAAAAAGCTCCCATCCACAGGATTGAATGTTGATCTAATGATCTACAAAGTAAGCACAATTTTTCTCCCAAAATGGCGACGTAATTAACAAACAAAAGTGGTCAATTTTTTCTCAGCTCCTGTGTTGATGCTCGACCTGTGACGTCACTTGTGCACTCTGCAGCGCGCGATGTGTCGGGATTACGGTTTTAATTGGTCACCGACCAGTAGAATGAGGTCAGATTAACAAAAATAAGTGAATTCTGTAAATAATGCGAACATAGCAAAATTTTAAGAAAAATACGTATACATGATTAGTTTGTTGGTCACGATGAGTTCGGACTCCTCGGATATCTAGGTGTACACTTTAGGGATTCCCGCGCCTAACGTTAGAGCAATACACATTCTATGGGGGAACTACTTGGGTATTTAACTTCACTGCCGCAGGCTGAAATATTCGATGGGATATGTTTTTAAGCCCCTTTTGCGACCCCGTTATGTTGCTGCAGTGACACAGGTGTTTTAAACTTTACACAAAGCGACCTGTTGCTGAACTGAACAGTTTATTTCATACAACTTCCAATTATTTTGTGAGAAAAGTATATATTAGGATGGTAAGCGCTCGCTACGTACATTTTGCAGAAAAATAGACTGATACTGTACTTTGCGCAATTAATTGACAGATGTTTTGATAAAAGTATTAACTTCAAGTGAAGTCGTCTGATTTCAATGAAAACATTATAATTAGGTAATTTTTAAAACACGTGTTTGTATGTTGAAACCGCATTGGATTTAACTGATATTTCTATTCATTATTATTTTATGAATCAATCAATACCAAAAAGGGTTTATCTGTTAGAATTTTACCCTTATCCAGGAACGTAGATATACGTCCCTGCCTTAACGTGATGGATTCCTGTAATGGGACGGTAATAGGTACCCGAGCTTCTCCTGACGACTGTCTTCCGATCTCGCTCAAAATCAATAAATGTTGAGCGAACAGTGTAAAACCCAGATTAGACTGCACGGTAACATGCAGTTTCATCTGGAGCTAACTCGTTCTCCAATGTTTTACAAATGTTAACCCATTCCCATATATACAAGCCCAATCTACAGTAGACGAATTGAAACACGATTAGTCAAACATACAAACTCTAAATAAATGAAAGAAAGTTGAAAATATTATGGCAAAAGGAGAAATTGCTCATCATGAACAAGTTCTCCCTTCGTCATAATGTTTTCTAAAGTTATCTGCTATTAGAGGCGTCGGGAAAGCGTTTGGGGTTAAAGTCTAATCTAAGCAACATTTATCAACGGCGCATCCTCGGACAACATGCAGGCCAGGCCTAACGCGGAGGCGCCACCGTTTTCGCTAATTATTGTGAAATCCCCCGGTATTCAGGGGCGTAGCTTGGCAATAATCAATATGTAGGCCGTCTCGTGAGAAAATCAACAGGGGCGTAGCTTGGCAATAATCAATATGTAGGCCGTCTCGTGAGAAAATCAAAAGTATCGACCCGGATCAGCCTAAGCATGCCACACAGGCGTACCCGGATATACACTTTTCGCCTCCTGTGGATTTTCTGGTTTAGGAATCACTACTCTATCTATCCTTTCTTAGACGGAATGTGTCGGCCGGATCAGTCTGCGCGGACAGCGCAAGCTGATCTGGTCGATACATTACGCAAATGTGTATCGCGGCAGCTGCATTCAGGGGCATTTTTAGAAAAAATGTGTAGGCACGTGCCAACAGTGCCTAAAGGGAGTTACGCCCATGCAAACCCTATGATGTGGTTTCTCAGAATAATCGTCCCATTGAGATGATTCTTTGAATACCCCCATTATGGGTTAGAAGGATTAACTCCCCTTATCTAGAGCTCTGCATCATCATTGCACACGTTATCGGTCAGTGGTCAGCACTGTTACTCCAGATGCCTTAAGCCAAGCCCTGGTAGCTCAGGCGGTATCTACGCGGGCTGTCAATCCGGGGGTTTATGAGTTCGAATCCTAGTTCGTCAAACATTTTTTCCGACGTTTGACAAAAGTCACTGTGACATGCGTCATTCGTCTTTCACCAATGGGCTAACAGTCTATGTGGAAAAGCAGTCAGTTGCTTGGAAAGTATGTAGTGTTGGTATGAGAAAGTCAGGAAACGCATGAGCAGGTGAACTGGTCGCCGTGATATGACTGACAAATTGTTGAAAACGGCGTTAAACCCTAATCAATCAATCAACCAGATGCTTAAAAAAAACACGTTGAATCTGCACGGATGTGAACGCTGATAATGTTGTTCATTACTCTTCTTTTCTAATGTCCTTGATTAGAAAAAAACCTTATACAGTAGTGTTTTCCTCTCTTTGAAACTGATGGGTGTTGGTACATCAGTTACGATCGAGGTCTCGGAGGCCCAAAACGTGTGCTATTGATAATATAACCAGGAAAAGGCATGTTACATATGGATTGCCGTTGTAGGTGACGTTAACAAATATAATTAAAACACACCAAACATAGGAAGAAAACGTTTTATTGTGCCGTGGCTCACAAGTTCTCATATGCTTAAAGAGAGATAACCAATATTTTCCCTGTTTTAAAATATTGGACGGAGTTATTTACCTTTAATATTGATGCCTCGGTAAGTACAATAATACAAAGAGTTATTTTTTTTCTCTCGAGTTATTTCGGTATTCCCGTAACATGAAACGAGAAACGTATAGAAAGTGCAGACCATTGTTATCTTACATGGTATATGAGCCGTTCCAGGAGAAAACCAACAGTATGGTCTCTGCGTAATATATCGACCCAGATCAGCCTGCGCAGTCAGAGCAGGCTAATCCGGGCCGACACGTTCCGTCTCAGTGGGATAGAAGTATAGAGTAATACTTCCTGAAACAGAAAATCGACAGGAGGCGAAAAGTGTCTGTCCGGGTTAGCCTGTGCGGCATGATTAGGCTGATCCGGGTCGATGCTTTACGCAGAGTCCACGCTGTTTGTTTAAAGTGTGGCTAAAGTGAAAAATTTAAAAATCTTCTCCTTCGAAAGTATCTGACCGATTTTCAAATAATTGTGTAGCAATGTCCCTTTGGTGACCCTTTATCCGATCTTTTCAAGCTTGATTGATTTGTCAAAAGACATGCCCATCATAGGCTGGGGCTGCTTAGTGCAAAGAGTGTAATATTTAGAAAACTATCTCCTACGAAAATAAATGTCTAGTTTTGAAATACTAACCGGTATATAAACATTTCTTTGGTGATCTTCTATCAGTTCCTCAATTGATATTGATTTGACAAAAGACAGACAGGATAGGGTCGGGTTATTTTGCCTTGTACCAGTATAGCTTTACTGGTCTAATTTGGCCTCTTATATTAGCTTACCTGACCTTACACTGAGTTACTGTGGTTCAATGTGTGGTCGGCATGACAAATCATATTGCATAACTCTGATGAGCGATCAAGGGCCATCATAGCACTCTTGTTTGCCATTTAATTTTGTTGAACATAATTCTATCTGCTGCGATAAGAGTGAGAGAGAAAATGCGACATTTTTTTTTTTAAATTTCTACAAGACTATCATACATTTAAATAAACCGCGACCATGTTAGAGTCAAATCTTGAATTGTGAAGGGAAACTCTGTCGTTTAAACACAAGAACTAAGAGTACAGATTTGAAGAAACGAAATCATCAAATAATAAAACAAATCACCCGTTTGTTCTGTCAGATCTTCTCAAAAAGATGGAACGGGAAATACGATGTCCAGAACAGGATTTCGTGATCAAAATCAATTTCGTGTAGAAATAACTTTGTTAATCCATTATCACAATCAATAATCAATAGACAGCCCCGTGATATAATTGAAACATTGTTGAAAGCGGCGTAAAACACCAAACAATCAACAATCATTTTAGCAACACAGTAGGTTCCAATCAGCCTGTTTATTTGCTCTGTCTTATCAGACTATTCACAAGTTAACTGAAGCTTCTAAAAAGCATATATAAGTACAATTAAGATTGAGACTGTATATTTTGATCAGACTGCGAATGAACAGACTGATCTGGTTCTACAATATTCTCAAAGGCGGATGTGTACCTTTTTCCCATGGAAGGGCTTATATAAACTGTAAATGAGCAGTTTTCTAAGAGGAGCCCGGTTGCTCAGTCAGTAGCGACGAAAGCTGTTAATCAAGAGGTTGCGAGTGCGAACCAACATTCTTTCCGACGTTTGACAAAATTCATTGGTCTTCCACCAATGGGCTAACCGTCTATGTGGAAAAGCAGCCAGTTGCTTGGAAAGTATGTTGTGAGAAAGTCAGGAGACAAATGAGTAGGTGAACTAGCAGCCTGACTGAACAATTGTTGAAAACGGTGTAAAATCCCCATTAATCAATCAATTCTAAGAGGATTTAAAAACCCTTTCCCATAATCAGATGCTTTCCCACGTGTCTGCAGATGTGGAATTGAATATGAAAACAGTGTGGCAAATGGAGATATTGGTCTTAATAAGCAATTTCTGCTTATGTCACATTGTTTTATCTATTCTATAAAATTGTACTTTCATTTACACAGATTTTCTAAAATGTTGCATCAATGTTGTCAAATTCGTCCATTGAAGATTTGTTTTATGTGGGAAAGGGTTACACATTTACCGCAGAAAATCTGATTTTGATTTCAGCGTTTTAGTCAATCTGCCCCTCGTGTACACTTCTATTTATAGATTGTTTGGCGATCTATCTGTCATACTCGGAATTTTCCGTAAATAATTCCGTTGAACTTATTGTGGCAAATGGAAAAAATCTCAAGATTAGCGATTTGTCCTTTTGCCACTTTCAAGAGTTGTCTGCTTCAGGCCTCAAGGGGCGTCTGCATCGACTGAATTCTGCACTTCGTATATTCTGAAAATGGGGTTGGTTGAACACATTGTGACTAGTGGAGAAATTTCTCAAGATGAGCAATTTATCCTTTTGCCATAATGAGTTGTGTCTGCTTCAGGAATCAGAGATCGTCTGCATAGACGACATTCTGCATCTCGTCTTTTTAGAAAATGTGTACACTTTTCATAAAGATTGTTACACACGGCCTTGACGGTGTTTCTGTCATGCTCGGTAATTTCCGGAAATAATTCCGGAGAATGCCGGAAAGTATGATCATCCCCAATGTAAATGCACTGCATATAAAGTTAAAACTACCGCATATATTCAAAGAACCACCACACGTATTGAAGAACTGACTGCATATAATGTTGTTTGTATTGCATATGACGTTGTTTGCACACTATATAAAGGTTATTCTACTGTATCTACATACTTTTGCACTGCATATTATTAAATAACCACGATATATTATACAAAATGCATTGCATATCATGCAAACTGTACCACGTCAAATGAAATATGTACCGCATATACATGAAAATGTACTGCGTATACTACAATACAACATAGTAAGACAGTAAAGGCGTTCCATACGAAAGCATGTGTTATGTGTCACCTTAAGCCTTTTCCCCACACAACACATATAGGTGCAAAGCAAGACTTCTTTATAAGAACGCTCACCAATATACCATATCCGCCTATTGTCAAGTTCCGTGTTCCGAACAATGTAATCAGGTACATAGGGGCCTGGTACGCTATTAACCCTTTCCCTCATACGACAATTCTGCAGCAGACGACTTTGAACATATTTTGTCAAAAAATAGAAAATCTCTATAATTGAATTGATAACCTATGACTAAAAGTGGAAAACATTGTGGCAAAAGGAGAAATTGCACGTTTTGTGCAATTTTTCTTTTGTCACTATGTTTTCAAAAAGCCGTCTGCTGCAGAGGTGTCAGAAAGCGTCTATATGAGGGAAAGGGTTAAACATGTATATTCTATAATATATAGAGAAGTGATGTAACTTGCTCGTCAGCCGGATTAGACTCATACGATACAAAATGAAACGCGACGATCGAATAAAGCGCTATGTGCCAGCATGTAGCAAAATACCTACCCTAAACACTGGTCACAAGGACTTTAGATGCACACGATCAGACTTAATCAAATCACTGAAAGTACTGGTGGGACGGTTGTGTTGGAATTCGTAACTATAAAGGTCAGGCAGTTGTATATGTATGTACACAAGGTATGTTTGTTAAATACGAATGCTTTCATTTAACAATGAGGTATGTCACTTTGTTAATCCAGTTTCTTTTTAATCTGCACATGGTTTTTTAAATTGACTATGACAATAACATCAAGACCAGATTCCTTTATACCGACTGCCAACGTTGCAATGCTCGTGTTCGGGTTGTGATTGATAATTATACCAGGGAAGTAGCCAGCCTGGTTATTTAAGTGTGTAAAATCTGCAGGATGTAACTGAATGGATGGTCATTGAAGGAAAGAAAAAGACATGATATAATACTTTAATTCGGACAAGAAGATTTTAAAGTGTTCCCTATATACACATCAAAGTGAATCATGACGGTCCTTAAGTCGCTCACCTGATTTAATAGAAATTAAATAGTTTTCTATGTTTTTTACTCTATACATACAAATAAAACAAGAAACGCCCCCATTTTGAACCTGTTTTGAAGCCGCCTTGGAGCCATGTTTATCACCAATCAATATGAATTTTTGTAGAGGGTCTTTCAACGAACAATTATACCAACTAATCTTGGAATCAGACAAACGGTAATATTATGTACATGTTTCCCAAAAATGTCCAAGGACTTTTTTCCGTCTATGGAAACAAAATAGTACTTGTAAGTGCACATTATCAAAATAATCAATTACTATTGCAGAGAAATATGAGCATGTGGGACACAGTTCTGCTTATTAGGCCAAGGTATTCTTAATTTGATTTTGACAAAGATTCATTAAGTATCAGTTGGCTAAACCCTTTTCAAACCGCAAGACATTTACAGATGAGTTTTAGTCTGGTTAAAACTATTGATACACCTCTATAAATAAAAGAAACACTGGAAATAAATGCTCAACCTTTCTTTTATAATCCCATTTAATCCAGAATTGAATTATCCTATTTCAAATAAATTGTGTGTCTAAAACAAAGTGTAATTGATGAATAAAGTTTAAAACATCATAGTTAAAAGATAAATTGAGGAATTTTTACTTTTGTCACAATGCTTTCGAAAGCCATTTGCTGCAGATGCGTGAAAATGCTTTGCTTCGTGAAAATGTGTCTGCAAGCATGAAAAGACACATAAATATAAGTGAACTTTCCACTTTGAACTATTTGTTCCGCTTTGGAAGTATTTGATTTGGCGGAGCTTTATTTCGGCGGAGCTGCCTGTGTTATTCGGAACGTAGTAACTCCGAATATTTTAATTGTGGCTGGAAAGGACGTCCCAAAAATCGCAACACTAACTGTGAAATTTGCCAGGTAACAAAGTTCTTCCAAATTCCCATTATCTTAAGTTTTTTGATGATTTTATTGACGATTTAACTGAACTAATACAACACCATTCCTTTTAATGTTGATATAACTGAATCTATGAATATTAAAATATTAAAATATTTAAATAAAGTTTGTTAGAGTCTGGCAAAACGTAAATGGCTAAAGGCTATTTTATTTATGATCGAATCCTAATACGCCTATTTACTCCGTTCTGTTTCCGTCCAATATTGATTACTTTGCGACCGCCTATCCAGTCGGGTCATAACACATATTTTCAAAACGGTAATAACGAATGTCCCTCCTTGGCGCCCAGGGCTGCGGGGTTAGCACGACGACTCACTCACTGAGGTCAGGATAAACGGACCAGTAGTACTTGTAACTTAGCCGGGAAACGCCTTGTGAAAATGTTTGTTAGAGGGCACCGTTAAGGTAGTTTGGGAAAACGATTATACATAACACTGAAGTAAATTGAAAAGGGAAATCTTATTTTACAATGCGAGGTATATAAAATGTGATCTCATTTTAACATATATCGATAGGGCTAAAAAGCGTCTGAAAACATGCTATAGACAAAGTGTAAAAATTGTAACAATAGACCTCGAGTTACTTATTAGTTATTACCATTCAAAGAATAAGACTGATTTGCTAATCGGCTTCTTCCCTGAATTATCTAAATTGAAGACTCCGTTTTACCACGACTTTTGACATATATCACCATGACCTTAATCCTTTCAAAGTTTGGTATACTTAACACGTCCTTTGATTCAGCGCAACGAAATAAATAAATGAATGTTCCGTCTGTTCACGAGTTTAATCAACGTTTGGGGACACACTATAGGCCGAAATCCGTCAGTAAATACTTGAAGTCAAATCGTGTTCTGTATGTTCTAATTTTTATCCACACTTATCGACCGAAACACCCCAAAGATGCGAAAAAATATATCAAAAAATTGATTGTGATTTAAGAAATTCGATGAATTCAACAGAACAATGGTTAAAGGTATTTGCTAGTGTTGATTATATGAATATTCCATACGCACATCTGGAACGAAGTGAATAGTTTTAATACAGTATGATTAGTTTACACAGTTATATTGTCTATATTAGTTGTTGCTGACATGTTTGATAACATTATCAATCCACAGAACCAAAGATACTGATGCAGTAGAAACTTTCCTGATTCTGTCTTGAGTGATGCCTTCTAGTAATGTTTTGGCTTTCATTGCTCTTTCCTTGGTACATGTTGTTGGGTCAAAGTTGTCCAGGTTTTTTTTACACTGAGGGTCTTTCAGGAAGAGCTTTGCGGCCTTAAAGTCAGTTTCTTTTTGGCCATATATCACAAGCAGAGCGGTCAAGACTGTCTTTACATCTTCGGGAGGATTGGTTAGCGTTCTTATGCTTGCCATATCTGCTTTACTTACGAGTTTACACTGTGAACTGGTATTTTGTTTTTCAGCCATTCCTGAAATACAAATAAGCTGCATTAGGCGCTGGGAATCTTGTTACATCTTCGTAACATCATCTTACAAGTGTACACGGGCGTCAAAATACCGGTGTCAGCATAGAATACATATGAGCCGTTCCACGAGAAAACCAACATTATGGACAATGTGTAATATATCGACCCAGATCAGCTTGCGCAGTCCACGCAGGCTAATCCGGGCTGATACATTCCGTCTCGGGGTGTGTGTGTGTGGGGGGGGGGGGGGGGCGATAAAGTTATAGACTAATGATTCCCGAATCAGAAAATCTACAGGAGGCGAAAAGTGTCTGTCCACAATGTGAGTTTTCTCGTGGAACGGCTCATTTTAACGTGAGTACTCTCTTTGTAGTGTTTCTGTATGTATAAAGCATCTTAGCGACAGCAGAACAAAATCGTATGACATATATAGACTGTTTAAACAAGAATTTATCTATCTTTGGAACATGACCGAAAACAATCTACGAAAGACTATTTTCCCACCATGTTTAACGACAATCTGACCTATGCATAGCGTTAATAGGAGATGATTTTAATGAGATTGATTTAACGACAACCGTTTAATAGTGCAGCAACACCCTAACATCACCAACTCCAAACTATAGCATCGGTTTAGTGTATTAATACAAACACTCACTACCTCAACACTCACCACTTATTCACTCACTCACTCATACACTCACTCACTCACTCATACACTCACTAAGATTATTGATTCACCCACGAGAGAGAGAGAGAGAGAGATAGAGAGAGAGAGAGAGAGAGAGAGAGAGAGAGAGAGAGAGAGAGAGAGAGAGAGAGAGAGAGAGAGAGAGAGAGAGATGCTTACCTTCTTACCTTCTTATCTCAAGTGATGTCTGTCTGTGTACTGTTTAAGATCCGTATGCGAGAGGTGCTCACCAACTGATGTCTATCTCTGTACTGTTTCAGATCCGTTTAAGATTTGTTTTTATACTGACCGACACCCACTATGACGTATATTCGTATTTACAGGAATCTAGAACATTGTGTTCGGTAAAACACCTCCATAGGTTATTAATAGAAAGTGTATCCTTAACAATTGATCAATTTATAAATAATGTGTCATCGATTATAAAATCCCCTTAAACCTTTCCCATATATTCAATAAATCTGCAGTTGATGACTTTATGAATTAAGATGTAATTATTCAACGGAGTATATAACACATTGTGGTAAAAGGAGAACTTGATCATTGTGATTTTGCTTTCCTTTGTAAAACTTTTTTACAAAAATTATTTGTTGCAGATACGTCCAAATGCGTGTACATAAGGGACCGGGTTAACTAACCCTTTGTAAACTGAGTATTTAAGATAATTAGAATAAACAATATGAAACATGAAAGAACACGTGTTCTAGAAAATGATGTAAGCAATTACCATTGATCTAGATAATGTGTGTTTACCCCTTGTTTTAAAATCCTTATTTGACCCTCTAACCTTATGTTGAGGGTATGAACAAGAATCGTCCCAATGAGACGATTCTTTTGAGAAACCACACCATGGTGGTTTGATTGGATAATAAGAAAGACATTGCAGGGAAATGAGCTGAATACCCCTCCGTGTATACACTTCTGCTATAGCCACATATACTGGGTGAACTTTTGTCTTTCAAACATATCATCTTTCGAAGCTTGGGTGTTAATTTCAGGCGTAATTCAAAAAATATTTTACTAAAAGGGTTGTGTATTCAATATGACACTATGCCAACCAGTAACAGCAGGTAATGCAATACGCTCTGTCTGACAAGACCCTTCACTCTCTAAAACCGACAAAATACATGCAAACAGTAAGCAACCTATTATTATACAATACAGTTAGTTGTGCTCTATCAAATCACACCTTAATGATTGTTAAACGTGGAACAAAAACCCATGCATCTGCATTCATGATAAAGGATAGAAATGGATAACGAGTTAGACAAGAAACCTTCTATCTATTATTCTCAGAGCTCCACACAAGGACTGGATGTTGGGTTTAAAGTGAAGTTTCTCAAATTAGTATATGCTGAAGGGTATTTTTGCTTTATTGGAGGTATTGAGTATATAAAATTGGGCCAGCATACGAGGTAACATTTGAAGTGTTTGTGTATTCATATCTATAACTAATCTCGAAATTCAACTTAGACAGGAAACATATAAAGTAAAGATTCAGTATGTGCCGTCTAGCGTGAAATACAACAGTGTGGACTCTGCGTAAGTATCGACCCGGAGCAGCCTAAGCATGCCGCGTAGACATTTTTCGCCTCCTGCGGATTTTCTGTTTCAGGAATCATTGCTCTATACCTTTATCCTCCTGTGACGGAATGTGTTGCCCGGATCAGTCTGCGCGGACTGCGCAGGCTGATCTTGGTCGATACATTACGCAGAGGTAATAATGTTGGTTTTCTCACGGGACGGCTCGTATGCTCTTGGATCATATGCATAAATACACAAAGGCACGTCTAATACCAGAAGTGTATTAATTGTTCAAATACACTATCAAAAAAGAAATATATATATATATATATATTCAATTGAAGTGAAGTGAAAATGCCACTTTGCTTCATGTTTGTTTTACTCTGTCCATTTAATAAATAGAAAAAAACCTTCTAGATGTTCTGTAGGTCACGAGCTACATCTGAATCCAGATCGGAAAGAAATTCAACACCCATTGGTGCATTACTGGTGCAACAAATCAGCTCATACGGCGAGTAACCCTTTCCCTCATATAGGCGCTTTTTGACGCCTCTGCAGAAGCCGGATTTTTCAAAACATAGTGACAATGTTTTGACAAAATACGTTAAAAGTCGTCTGCTGCAGAATTGTCGTATGAGGGAAAGGGTTAATATCTACGTTAACCAAGTATCGGGGTCAAGCAGTGTAAGGGGTTTCGAGCACTTAAGTCTATGATTAAATCATAACACCTAGAGTATACTTATACACCTGAAGAAATGGTGTTTCCGTTTTGAAATGACCACGTCTAAAGATTCCGTTGGGATGGTATATAAGTCTACTAAGGAATCCGCTGTGGTCGAGTGGTTAGCGTCGGGGATTTCGAAACCGGGTGTCCCGGGTTCGATCCCCAGTCGCGGCACTACGGTCATGGTGGAGTGCTTTTGGGCAAGGCACATTAGTACTGGTTTGTTTACCCAGGGATCATAAATAAGTGAACTGTCGTCGTGATATAACTGAAATAATGTTGAACGCGATGTAAAACCCTAATAAATAAATATAAGTGTACTGTCGCTGTGATACAACTGAAGTAAGCCGTTCCACGAGAAAACCAACATTATGGACTCTGCGTAATGTATGGACCCAGATCAGCCCGCGCAGGCTAATCCAGGCCGACACTTAGGGGATAGAGTCAAAGGTCAAGGTCAGTGACTATATTAGAGTGCCAACGACATCCTTGCAATATTGGGATTTGCGTGTATGTACATGTCCAAATGACGTTATTGCTCTAGCGGCTTTATTTCGTTTCTGATTGTCATGAAACATACACCTATGTTCTCTTTTGCCTCTTTTACAAGTTTGCATTCAACAGACCTAAGTCAGAGGTTAGGGTCACAACTACTCATCATCTGTAAACAGTAATACTTATTGATATTTCTTCCTTCAGAAAAGTCATTTAGAAGGTTTACAAGAGGGTCAGATACGGATGCGGCAGTCAACCACAGAAAAGTCTGGATTTTGGGCCTTTTCAGATCTCATTGACAAAATTAATAAGGCTGCCGAATTCATTGGAAAAGATGGAAAATTTCAGTTATTTGTCTGTGTGTCTATAAGGTAAGATTATTTGACAGTTCTTTTTGAAGTTTAGATAAAGACTTTAACTATATGGTATAGAAAAGCCATTTGAGGCTTTGTATTGGATCATTTTAGAGAAACATTGTGAAAGAAATTGCCCACTTTGACTTACTTTTTAGATCACCTCTCTGTCCGTCGTTAACTTTTAGCTTTAAACATCATCTCCTCCTAAACCGCAGAATTTTTTTCCACAAAACATCACATGAATGTTCCTTTGTTGGTCCTCTTTCAAAATTGTTCAAAGATTTAAATTCCATTGAGAAGTTTGGTTGCTGGGGCATCAGAAAGGGAGCAAAATGTTCTAACTTTATAATCTTCTCCTCCGAATCTGCTCATAAGATTCCAATATAATTTGTAGAAATGCTCCTTGAGTAACCCTCTACATAAATTGTTCAAGCCATATTGATTGGTCGAAACACATGGCAGTGGGGCTGCATCAGAAAAGGGACAAAATTTGAAAATTCCATTTTTATGAAAGTACTTGTCTGATTTTAAGATAATTGAATAGGAATCTGACTTCAGTGATCCTCTACTTATTTTGTTCAAGCCGTATTTATTGTTTACAATAAAGCAACCAGGCGTCATCACAAAAGGTGTAAATTGAACTTTTACCTTCAAATGACAACTCCTACCATTCCACTGGACCAATTTCAACTTGACTTCACAGGAATGTTCCTTTGTTGGTCATTTTTCAAAATTGTTCAAAGACTTGCATTCTGTGTAGAACTTTTGTTGCTGCGGCATCAGAACGTGGGAAAAATACTCGAATTTTAATAATCCTTTCCCTCCATAATCTGCTTGTCCGATTGCAAGATAATTTGGTAGAAATAGTCCTTGAGTGACCCTCTACAAAAAAAAATCAAGCCATATTGATTTCGTTGAAAATTTCGTTGCAACAAGTGTAAAAGGAAAGTGGAAAAACTTTATAATACCATTCTTATTAAAGTTATTGTTAGATTTCAAGATACAAATGACCTTTAAAATCGCTATTTCCTTAACAGTGTCCACTCCTTGCAGTTTCATTTGCACTCCTGATCAAATTTTCCCAGATATTTGCTATTAATTTACTGTCGCTCGGGTGATCGATTGGATGCCATCTTGGCCCTCTTGTTGATAAAGATAAAGATTTTGTAATGTAATATGAAACATTCTTAAGCCTACAGTTATGGTATAGCTAACTACAATTTTAATAGAACAAAAGGCAAATGTTTATTTTGGTTTCTGTTTGATGTCCTACTTTATGTAGCATTTGAGGGATGACAGAACAATATCATACCAAAAAATAGAAATCTCCCAGCAGTGATGGAAACTACGTTGTGATTTTCTCTATTGCAGGGATCATACCTTCCAGAAGTGGCTTCCCATGATAGCAAGTAATCTTATTACAGCTCAGATGTACGAAGAAAAATCATTCATGCGTGACACTGACCACATCATGTCCATAACGCGTATTCTTGACACGCTCAATGATTTTAAAATTGTTCTTGAATCATCTCTTGTTCGAGGCTTAGATATCTAGTCTGAAACTGTTTACCATGATTTTTGAAAACAAAATATAACAATTTATATTTTCCCCACAATGTTTTCAACTCAGTATTAAAATCTTACTACATGTTTAATCCTTTACCACATACAAACTACTCTGTGATGCCTCTGCAGCAAAGATGTCTGCTGCAGATTTGTTGTATGAGGGAAAGGGTTAACCCTTTCCCACATACGACAATTCAGCAGCAGACGACTTCGAACATTTTTTGTCGAAAAATGGAAAATCTCTATAATTGAATGGATAACCTATGACTAAAAGTGGAAAACATTGTGGCAAATGGAGAAATTGCACGTTTTGAGGCGTCCGAAAGCGTTTATATGAGAGAAAGGGTTAAGTGACAGATCTGCATTTTTTTTTTATTTATTTAACTCTTGCTTGTTATTAACCTGTTTTTCCTTTCCTATGTTGATTTTATGTCGTCTTTTTAGACCCGGCCGGGTAGCTCAATTGGTAGCGTATCTGACTCGTGATCTGGAGGTCATGGGTTCGATACCCGGTTGCGGCGACATTCTTTCGGGCGATGTTTTCCATTGCCTCTCACCTCTGATCTATGTGAGAAAGTAGTCAGTGGCTTCGAAAGAATGTTGTGTAAGCACTGGTGTGGGAAAGCCAGGAAAACATGGGTAGGTGCACTGACCGCCGTGATATGACCAAAGCTGTTGAAAGCGGCGTTAAACTTCAAACAAACAAACAAACAACGTCTTTTTTTAATGGAAAGGGTTAACCCATACTCACATACAGCTAATCTGCAGCAGACGACTTTGAAAACGTTGAGGCAAAACTATTGAAAATCTCTATAATGAGCAATTTCTTCTTTTGCAACAATGTTTTCAGTAAAAGTTGTCTGCATGTGGGAAAGGTTTAAGTCACAGATCTGCAAATTCGTTATTTTAATCTTGCTTGTTTTTAGTCATTTTCCCTTTTTAGCTCACCAGAGCACGAAGTGCTCAAGGCGAGTTATTTTGATCGCCTTTTGTCCGGCGTTCGTTGTCAAAATTTGCTTGTTAACACTCTAGAGGCAACATTTTGCATCCAATCATAATGAAAGTTTCTCAGAACATACATCTTCATCAAATCTAGGCCAAGTTCAAAACTGAGTTATGTAGGATCACAAACTAGGTCACTAGATCAAATGAAATGAAAATCTTGTTTACACTCTGGAAGCCGTATTTAAAGCTTGAGCATAATGAAACTTGGTCAGAATGTTTGTCTTAATGATATCTAGGCCAAGTTCGAATATAGGTCATGTTGGGTCAAAAACTAAGTCATTAGGCCAAATTGAAGGAAAATCTTGTTAACACTCAAGCGGTCGCGATTTTTGCTTCAGCAGTTTTGAATTTTATCAGAATTTTTGTCTTGCTAATATCTAGGTGAAGTTTGAATATGGCTCATATTGGATCAGAAACTGGGTCACTAGGTCAAATTGAAGGGAAATCTTATAAACACTGTAGAAGCCGCATGGGTTATGCCGGGTCAAAAACTAGGCAACTAGGCCAACTTGAAGGAAAATCTTGTTAACAATCTGGAGGCTGCATATTTGGCTTCAGCATTTTGAAATATTTTCAGAATGATATCAAGGATAAGTTTGAAACTGGGCCATATTGGGTCAGAAACTAGGTCACTAGGCCAAATTGAAGGGAAATCTTGTTAACACTGGATAATGCATTTTTTATTTGAGAATGTTGAAAGTTTATCAGAATGGTTGTCTTGATGATATGTAGGTCAAGTTCGAACATGGGTCATGTCAGGTAAAAAAGTAGGGCACTAGGTCAAATTAAAGGACAATCTTGTTAACACTCGACAGGCCGCATTTTTGCTTCAGCAGCTTGAAATTTTGTCAGAATGTTGGTCTTAATAATATCTAGGTCAAGTTCGAATATTGGTCATGTCTGCCCTTAGCCTCATATAGACGCTTTCGGACGCCTCTGCAGCAGACAGCTTTTGGAAAACATAGTGACAAAAGAAGAAATTGCTCAAAATGAGCAATTTCTCTTTTTGCCGCAATGTTTTCCACTTTTATTCATAGGTTATCCATTCAATTATAGAGATTTTCCATTTGTTGACAAAATATGTTCAAAGTCGTCTGCTGCATAATTGTCGTATGAGGGAAAGTGTTAAAGTAGGTCACTCTGCCAATTTGAAGAACAATCTTGTTAACACTTTGGAAGCTCCATTTTTGGCTTGAGCATGTTGAAACTTTGTCAGAATATTTGTCTTTATGATATCTAGGCTAAGTCGGATTATAGGTCAGGTCGGTCAGGTCAGGTAAAAAACTAGGTCACTAGGCCAAATTATAGAACAATCTTGTTAAAACTATAGAGATCGCATTTTTTACTTGAGCAGCTTAAAATGTTGTCAGAAAGTTTGTCTTGATGATATTGCCATTGGCGCTGAAAGAGTTGAGTCTTAAATAGCCCATTCTCAGGTCAGCGATCCAGGGCCTCATGGCCCTCTTGTTTATGATGATTTTGAGTTTCTGTTAAAAAGGAATAGTTAGGTGCATAATGTATTAAATCAGCGGTCCCACCTACCCTTCTAGCTTTTTATCGGAAGGCTTTATTTTGTACTGAAAACCTCTATGCAGAAATGAGTTAAGTCTCTGAAATTGGCAGTTTAATTATTAGATAGAGTTGAAATCATTGTGGCAAAAATAGAAATTGCTCATTAAGAGCAATTTATCCTTTTGCCAGAATGTTCAACTATAGTCAATATTCAAACTTTGATTTAAAGAGATTTTCCATATTTTTGCCTAGATATTTTCAATGTCGTCTGCTGCAGACTTGTTGTATGTGGGGAAGGGTTAAAGTAGAACACTCGTCAGTCTTGTGTTCTTTGTCTTTTACTGTAACAAAAATGATATAGTCTTGATTTGAGGGGAGTATAAAAAGCTCAAATGTTGCTTTAACAGAAAGAAGTCAACCCATGTGCTCATTGATTGATGTGTTCTTTATTATCTAATGTAGATAATTATTAAATTTGAAATTATGAATAAATTTGTGTTGCTTTAATCATGCCCCAACCATAAAATAGTGGAATCACTGTTATTTAATACCTCCAGAGTCCAGAATCAAAGATACAAGGGTTATATAGAATGATTGATTGGGGTTTAGCACTTTTTCAATCATTTTAGCTTGACAATTTGAAGAATAAGGGCTATTGCAGTTTACAAAACAATAACTCTATTTTTGCTAAATACGGAGTGATTGCCCTTTCTTACTTTTTTCTTGTTCGGAGAATAACTTTGAAACTACAAAATGGAATTTAATAAAACTTCATACAATGGTAGAGCACACAAAGAGGAAGTGAACTCTTTTTTAAGCTAATTACAGAGTTATTGGCCTTATTTATTTTTGTCTTGAAAGGCTTTCATAGAAGGCTTGTGTATTCCTTGCGACAGGTCCTTTCCAGTTATTCCAAGTATTTTTTAATTTGTCTGTTTTGAAGAAAAAAAGTCGGACTTTTGTGATACTCTGTGCGTCGTCGAAAATAAATAAAAAATGATAGTTCTAGTTTTTTAAACTATTGTAGAAAAGGTTTTTATAGTAGGCTTGTGTATTCCTTGTGACAGGTCCTTTCCAGTTATTCCAAGTAGTTTTAACTTGTCGTCGAAAAAAATCTTTAACTTAACTTCATAACTCAAAAAATTGTTCATTATTTTCAACAAATGAAACTTGGTACATATGTTCCTAAGAACAATATGCATGTCTATACTAAGTTGCATAACCTTGGCTTTAATAATTATTCAGAAATGCCCCTTTTTCGATATGCAATAATTCTGCAGCAAACAACTGAAAATATCTATAAATTATTGTATAATATTTAATTTGCAACATTGTAGCAAAACGAGAAATTGCTCATAATATTTCACAACTTGTTGAAATTTGGGAATGATGACCTTGACACTTAGCATCAAGGTCACAGTAAAAAGTTGAAATTGGCTTTAGTATAAAGAAGGCTGCATAGCAAATTGTATTACGAAAATGATCATATGTATAATATTGTTACATTATACTACAATCGGATACTTTATTAAGTGTCTTATAAAAACACAGGTTAAGTGTACAAATACGACTTTAGATACTAAAGTAGTTTCGTAAAATAATTATCGAGTAAATTGTTACAGCCGCTCAATGAGCGAAGCATTCATGTGATTCAATTTTTTTTTTATCCATTATGACCGTTTCGTTCGGAGTGCAAGATTTTATTCCGCTCTTAAAGCGTACCATTTTCGTTCCAATCACGATCCAATCACGTCAACTGGATTAAGACTGTCAATTTCATGATGTTCTTAACTGTAGTAGGCCTGAATGAGTTTTCATTATACATGTAATTGGTAGAGATGATCATGAATAAAAATAAATATAAAAAAAAAACATGTCATAAATTCAAATCAAAAGTAATTTATTTTAAATAAATTCAACAAATATAATATTATAATTATATATAATGGCTCGATAACAACAATAATTGTAAAATATAATATTGAAAAAATTCTCAAACGACCAAAGAAGGGTATTCAATTTTATGCTTTGCACTGAAGTTGAACTACCTATATATTGAATTTTTACGGTTATATCACTGAAGCCAATTCACCTAACCGTGTGGTTCCTGGCTTTTTCTCATCATAAATCAACAAAATAATACTTGCCAGGCATCTTGCTACCTTCCAACATAGACAGCTATAAACCCATTAGTGGAAGACAAATGACGCTTGTAGCAATGACTTTCATAAATCATAAGATTTAGTTGCTGAGATGGGGTTTCATACTCATGACCACAGGATCGATGGCCCTTGTTATTACTGACTGAGCTATTGCGTCTGGAATGACACCGATACAGAGGAATAAAGATGATTTGAGCCGTCCCGTGAGAAAACCATCAGTATGGCCTCTGCGTAATGTATCGACCCAGATCAGCCTGCGCAGACTGATCCAGGCCGACACATTCCATCTCAGGGGGATAGAGGTATAGAGTAATGATTCCTGAAAGAGAAAATCTACAGGAGGCGATCCGGGTCAATACTTGCGAGACGGCTCATTTCTGAAAACAGTGTAGAAAATGGGGATAAATGCTCAAACAGAGCAATTTATTCTTTTCTACAATTTTTTTTAACTCTGACACAAAATTCTACTTCCACCTTTTAACCCTTTCCAACATTCAACGGATCTGCAGGCGACGACTTTAAAAACAGATTGGCACAAATAGACAAAATCTATATAAACAAGAGTGTTATTATTGAATATGGATGAAAACATTGTGAGAAAACAAGAAATTGCTCTTGATGAGCAGTTTCTCTTTTTGCCATGTTTTATTAAGTCGTCTACTTTTAATGTGTCAGTCTGCAAGTGTGTAAGGTTTAAAATGTTACTTTTTAGCTTTTATAGGTTTTCAAGGCAGCCATCTATAAACAATTAAACAGTAAAGACCCATCTCTATGTATATTTAAACTAACCCTTTCCCACATATAAATGCATTTTACTCCTCTGCAGCAGTGTACGTTTTTAAACATTTTGAAAGGAGAAATTGCTCATAATGAGAGATTTCTTCGCTCGTCAAAAAGTATTCAACTTTGATTAATAATAATACTTTTATGTATTTGCTAAGAAGTTTTCAAAGTCATCTGAATGTGGTTGATTTTACACACTTCACAATGCAAAGCACATACTGGGAATTTAACCCTTTCCCATATACAACAGGTTAGTTCATTGAATTGAGTTCCACAGCCAGAATGAAAATTGAAACAATGCTTGGACCACCTTCGCATACCAGTTCCTGAACTAGTGTGCTAGAAAAAAAAAATCCTAAAATTTGACCTAGCTTTTGACTCCACCGACATGACCAAGTTTCGAACCTGACTGGGATTTGATGGAGATGATAAACCTGATCCAAGTACGAAGCGAGCTAAAAATCATTATAAAAGTAAGTTTTATTAGTGAAAAGAGCACGTCTACATGTGGGAAAGGGTAAGTTGACCCTAAATGTTTTAAAAAGTCCTCTGCATGTAAGAATGGATTAACTCTTTCCCTCATAAAGACGCCTTCTGACGCATCTGTAGCAGATGGCTTTTTGAAAACATAGTGACAAAAGAAGAAATTGCTCAAAACGAGCAATTTCTCCTTTTGCCACAATATTTTCAACTTTTAGTCATAGATTATCCATTCAATTATAGAGATTTTCTATTTTTTGACAAAATATGTTCAAAGTCGTCTGTAGAATTGTCGTATGAGGGAAAGGGTTAAACATCTGCCTACCTATTGAAAGCACCCAGTTTGAGCCCTAGTCCCAAAGCTGCAACAGCTCCAACCATTACCATTAACTTTGTACCGTTACCTCTCAGATAACCCTCCTGGGAGTCCGATTGATTATTATGGTCTGTGCTCGTTTTATTGTCCTGTTTTTTAAGATTGTCTGCATTGGTTTGATTAGCAATTGTTTTGAGCTCTTCAGTTTTCGTGACATTTTGTGACGAATCAGTATTGTTATTTTCAGGCTGTATCAGATGACCTGTTGAGCTTGGAAAGTTTGAGACGGTACTTTGTATTGCCTCTGTCTTTTGAACTTGATCACCATATAAGTCAACGGATTCTACGCCATGAAGACCTCTGTTAATCTCTATTCCAATTGACCCTTGATCATGTGAAAACACATCCTCTTCATTATTTTCTGAGTCAAATATCTTGCCTTGAACATCAAGCTGGCCATCGCCATCACCGACTAAGACAAAGTCTATACTGTCATCTGATAATGGATTAGCCTGTAGAGAGCATTCTGTTGCAGTAGACTGGATCCTGAAGTCAAACCCAATGCTGGGCGTATACGTTTGTGACCCTTGAATATGTAGCATAGAGGGTTCTCCAAGTGCATCATGGGTCAACTCTGTATATGGATTGGTATCACAGTCTAAACTAAGTATGGAATATTCGTCAACTTGGAATGATGTGCTTTCAGGGTCAGATGGGTTAATAAAGTGATACTGGGGAATGATGGGATTGTTATCTTTGTCTGTTGTCATACCACTTTCTACTTGGGTCGTGTCGTGGCTGGTGAAGTAGTCTGCAACAGGGGAGTCAAACTCGACTGAACTCTGGGTATCTGAGGATTGGCTGGGATCGAAGTTCATAATGGCTCCCTTTAAGGAAAAAACTTTATTTAAGAAAAAGTACATGTACTTACGTACAGAAACATTCCATAGCTAGATCAGGTTCAGACCAGAGTGAAATAAGTTCCAAGAAATTGATCTCTTTTCATGTAATTCCTGAGTGCCAAAATGTAGATAATGAAGATGAGAGAGAGACTTGATCAGATTTAACCCTTAATCCTTACCCTCATATAGACGCCTCTGCAGCGGACGGCTTTTTGAAAACATAGTGACACAAGAAGAAATTGCTCAAAATGATTATATCTTTATTTAAAGAGATATTCTGTGTTTTGTCAAGATGTTTTCAGTCTTCTGCTGCAGATTTGTTGTATGTGGGAAAAGCTTAACATTAGATCCATGCAGCAGAAGATGTTAAAAAAATAGTTTATATAAGTAATTCTTCTTTTATTTAAGTTTGTTTATAGCATTTAATAACACTTTCCCTCATATCTGGGATGACTGATATGTCTGCATGTCAGATTCTAATATAGTTTGGTAGAAATGTTCCATGGGTGACCCTCTTCAAAGATTGTTCAAGGCATACTGTTTGGTTGAAAAACATGGCAGTCAGGAGGCATCAGAAAAGGGGCAAAATGACAAAATTTTGAAATCTCATTTCTTTTAAGTCCTTGTCTGATATTAAGAAAATTGAATAGGAATCTTACTTTAGTGATCCTCTACTTAATTTGTTCAAGCCGTATGGATTGGTTACAAAATCATAGCAACCTCGTGTCATCACAAAAGGGGTAAATTGAACTTTAAGCTACAAATGACAACCCCTACCATTCCACTTGACCAATTTCCACGTTACTTCACAGGAATGTTCCTTTGATGGTCCTCTTTCAAAATTGTTCAAAGACTTACATTATGTGTAGAACTTTTGTTGCTGCGGCATCAGAAATTGAGAAAAATACCCAAACTTTAAATCCTCCTTCTCCATAGTCCATTTGTCAGATTCCAAGATAATTTGGCAGAAAAGTTCTTTGAGTAACTCTCTACAAAAACTGTTCAAGCCATATTGATTTCGTTGACAAACAGGGCAGCAAAGCGACATCAGGAAAGGTGCAAAATGACAAAACTTTATAATTCCATTCTAACTTAAGTTCTTGTTAGATTTCAAGATACAAATGGCTTTTACTGATAAACTATTTCTTTAACTGAGTGTCCACTCGTTGCTGTTTCATTTGAACTCCTGATAACATTTTCACAGATATTTGCAGTTAAATATTTGCTTGTAATTAACTATCATTCAGGTAATCGATTTAGGGCCATCTTGGCCCTCTTGTTTATTTTAATGTCACAAATCATTAACTTTTTGTATGGTAGCTAACCCTTTCCCACATGCAGGCGCCTTTGCATTTTTTTTAGCCACTATGTTTACAACTCCATTCAATTATTATGCTTTCGTGTAAAGAGACATTATATAGCTTTGGCCCAGATGTTTTGGACCATCACAACTGACCCATTGGTTACAGAGGAGAAGCCATTTGAAGCTAAAAAGTTAATTGACAGCCAATTTAAAATGACAAAAGCTTGACTGGCTTTCATATAGTGTAGCTTATAAAACCGGATTTTAACCCTTTCTGACGCCTCTTCAGCAGACGGCTCTTTGAAAACATATAGTGACAAAAGAAGAAATTGCTCAAAACGCGCAATTTCTCCTTTTGTAACAATGTTTTCCACCTTTAGTCATAGGTTATCCATTAAATTTTAGAGATTTTTCATTTTTTGACAAAATGTGTTCAAAGTCGTCTGCTTCAGAATTGTCGTATGAGGGAAAGGGTTTTAAGCCTTACCCATCCACCTTCTTTGATAATGAAGTCGGCAGCTACATCAAACACCAGTCGTGAACAGTGATCCACGATGTAACCAATATTTTTATGCCCGCCCTGTACGGCATACCAGGCTGCACTTTGTCCATACACCATCAACAATGCTACCTAAAAATGAATAATGTAAATTGCAAGTTATACGAGGGGTGTTTGAAAAGTTTGAAAAACTCCATATCTCTTTCAGTAATTAATATTTATGAAAAAAAATTGTAGTATAAAGACATAAAAGAAGATTTCATCAAATGCATTGTTATTTTTACATACATATTACAAATATCGTACATTCTACAAAATACAAGGAATCTAATGTGATAATTTGCATGTAATTTTACTTGTTTTCTGAGTCCTGACATTGACATGTGATGTGTTATTGTGACATCAGTGTAATGTAATGTAAAGGATGAATAAATACCTAAATGAAAAACAGCAGAAATGGTAGGAAAGGACTCGTAAATGAAATTCCGTAAATTATGGAAATTAATGAAGGACAAATCGATTAATTTTTGCATCTGTCTCCATTATCTTTTTGTATTGGCCAAAGGCTAGGCAATGCTGATTTTGCCAAATAAAATTGGCATAGGTTGATACTAGGACTCATAAATTACTTATAAAAAATATCATTATGCGGTAATGATTACGGACATCACCATGAAGTGTTATTGTTTAGCCAAAACAGGTAACACCTATACTCATAAATATCATACTTCAACTTTTAGAGATTTTCCATAGCTTTTGTCTAGATTCTTTCAATGTGGACTGCTGAAGATTTGTTCCTTGTGGCCATACTATACCATGTCTGCATTCATTTACCTGTCGCCATCCTGGCAGCCGGTTGTCTATCATCACATTCGAGATATCTTTGAACTGCTGGTAACTTAGTTCACCTATTTTGTGGAAAAACAGCTGACTGATTGTTGAGGAGATCTGAGAACTGTACTCCTCTTTGACCTCATCTCCGATTCTTGCCAGAATCTTTGCTGCTTGTGTTGGTGTCAGACAGGGGTGAGTTTTGGCTGCATCTATTACATTTTTAACGGCTGAAAGAGATGACAAATAACCATGAATATTACTTACCTTGACTTTTAATAATATACTTGATCATTAGATAATATCCCCGAAGGAAGATTGATAAAATAAAAAATTAAGCAGGCTAGAGTTATGATCTCCTTGTATTGTATTCTCCTGATCACAATGTATAAGTGATGCGATTTTGAAGTGAATCTGCTAAACAAAGTTATGACCGATTAACCGTTTCCCACCTACAGACGCTTTCTGACGCATTTTCAATAATTAAACTGTCATATATATAGAGATTTCCCATATTTTGACCTAGATGATTTCAAAGTCGTCTGCTGTATGTGGGAAAGGGCTAAATTGATAAAAACTTTAAAGAAGAATGCAAAATCTATACAAATAAAATTATCACTAACAGAAACTACAGATTATGTATGTATACACTATTTCTTCTTTTTATCCACAATGTTTAAAAGTTTCAGCTTCTGCGACAAAACTTATCAGAAAAAGTGTTAACCCTTTCCCACCTGCAGACGCATTTTGACGCAAAAGCAGCAGACATCTTTTGAAGACATTGTCGCCAAAGGTGAAATTGCTCATCATGAGCAATTTCTCCTTTGGCCACAATGTTTTCAACTTTATATAACAATTAAGCTATCTTTTATGGTGATTTTTCAGGTTTTTGCCACTATGTTTTCAAAGTCATCTGCTGCAGATATATTGCACGTGGGAAAGGGTTAACCATTAACCTGATAAAATGACAACCTCTAAGGATATAAAAATAACAACTGAATGAGCATTTTCTTCTTTTTCAACATTATTTTCAAAATCATCTGATGCAGAAGAAGCATAAAAAGATTGCATATTCCATAGAAAGGTTTAATAAAATAGAAATTGACCATTTAGTACCTTCATCATATTCAGACTCCATTTCGCTCAGTTCTGAGTTAAGCTCCGATTGAAGAGATAACGTCAAGCATGACCGACCGCGGCTCAATATTTAACTTCAGATTAGATCGATCTGTTCTGCCTAGCATAGGACCGTCGGTGTCATCTAATCCGTCCCCATCCATCATATGATATAAGGGCAGGATGTATGTGGATATTGTGAATTTTTCATTGTAATTTACACCTGAAGGTAATCCTTTTTAATCCTTTCACAAATGAAACATATCTGCAGCAGACGACTTTGGAATCATGTGGACAAAAATAGATAAAATCCCTATAAATGAGGGTATCTTTACTGAAAAAAAATGGAAACATTGTGGCAGAAGAAGAAATTGCTCACAATTAGTCTGCTGCAGAAGCGTCAGAGAGCGTCTTTATGTGGTAAAGGGTTAAGTGATTTATTTAACCATTTCCCTCATATAGACGCTTTCTCTGCAGCAGACGGCTTTTTGAAAACATAAAGACAAAAGAAGAAATTGCACAAAACATGCAATTTCTCCTTTTGCCAAAATGTTTATCATTCAATTATAGAGATTTTCTATTCTTTGACAAATTATGTTCAAAGTCGTCTGCTGCAGAATTGTCGTATGATTGAAAGGGTTAACCCTTTCCCATGTGGAAATGCATTTCATCGCATCTGCAGCAGACGACTTTTGAAAATGAGCAATTTCTCCTTATGCCACAATGTTTTCAAGTAATTATACCATTATACATTCATTTCTGGAGATTTTCTGTGTTTTTTCCAAAATGTTATCAAAGTGGTCTGCTGCAGGTTTGCTGTATGTGGGAAAGCCGGAAAGGATTAAATATTGACAGGTTGTCAACAGAGTTCTTGTTTGATTAGTTGACCGTTTTGTTGTGAGCACTAAAAATTGAATAGTCTCAATGAGACAACATACTGTTTGATAGAATAAAAAGAGAAATAATGTGGGGAAAAGACTACTCTTACTACTCCTTTTCATGTCTCTGAATTTTCTTAATTTTAAAACAAACAATGAAAATTATTTTTTCAAAACTTTTTACAAAGTGAGAAAAGAAGACATTGCCCAAATTAAGCAAACATTAAGACCGATAATTAGCCTTTATGGACTGGCCTTTTAGGCATTTGGCCTTTTTGGACCTATACCACCTTGACATACATGTAGAGAAGCTTCTATAACCATTTGGGGAAGAGGAAAAATTGCCCTAAAGAGAGCAAAATCTACTTGACCCACCATCGTTCATGACAGTATTTTATATTTTATTCTAGATATTCATTTTTTCAAATTTTATTAAAATATTTAACTCAAGCTTAAAAATTAATAAAAATAGACAACACTGACAATAACCTTTCAGCTAAGTTTAACCCTTTCCCACAATTAGACGAATCTGAGGCAGATGATTTGTAAAGGCTAAAAGCCACATTTCGTTCAAACAAAATGTTTGCCTCTTCTTATACATGTACTACTTTTTAACCCTTTCCCTCATATAGACGCTTTCTGACGCCTCTGAAGCAGACAGCTTTTTGAAAACATAGTGACAAAAGAAGAAATTGCACAAAACGTGCATTTTCTCCTTTTGCCACAATGTTTTCCACTTTTTGTCATAGGTTATCCATTTAATTATAGAGATTTTCTGTTTTTTGATAAAATATGTTTAAAGTCGTCTGCTGCAGAATTGTCGTATGAGGGAAAGGGTAAATCAACAAACACATTTATAGCATAATAGGTATATGATTAGATGTTGGTAAAGTCTACAGAATGATAGAGATAGATAAAGTTTATTTTCAAATGATGGATTAGTTAGAATTTTCAATTTGGTATTAAACATTTCCCACATACAAAAACAATCTGCAGAAGATGGCTTTGAAAACATTTTAGCAAAAATATGGAAACTCCCTATAAATGAAAGTATGATCTGTCATCAATACAAGAGGGCCGTGATGGCCCTGGATCGCTCACCTGATTATTTTTTTTCACTTTTAACCATATAAGCCCCGCCCCCTGGCGGCCATAGTTTTCGACCAATCAACATGGCTTGAAGGAATCTGATAGAGGGTCACCCTAGGAATATTTCTACAAAATTATTTGAAAATCAGCCAAACACTTTCGTCGGAGAAGATTTTTAAAGTTTTCACTAAAGCCATATATGGCAAAATATCCCGCCCCCTGGCCGCCATGTTTTTCGACCGATCAACATGGCATGAATGAATCTGATAGAGGGTCACCTAAGGAACATTTCTACAAAATAATTTGAAAATCGGTCCGACACTTTCGGAGGAGAAGATTTTTTAAGTCTTCACTATAGCCATATAAGGTAAAATAGCCCCGCCCCCTGGCGGCCATATTTTTTAACCAAATAAAAATGGGCTTGAACAAATCTGATAGAGGGCCATCCAAGGAACAGTTCTACAAAATTATTTGAAAATCTGCCAACCAGTTTGGGAGGAGAATAACGTTTTTACGTTTCGTTGCCATGGAAACCAGAATTCTGCATGGATCCCAAATATTTGAAGGAATTCTGGTGAGGTCATTGAGAGGATGCTTTCTTTGAAGTTTCATCCCAATTGACCCACTGGTTACTCTAGAACCTTCCTTTATGAAAATATGAAAGTGAAACAAGAAGTAATCAAATAAACACTTTAGAAATTTTAACCATAATACTTATTTTAATGGAGCAGGACTCTTCAATATGCTATAGATTGACAATTTGAAAGAAGATTCAGCTTAAAAACACCTTTACACCAGACTATGAAAAGTAAACTGTTATTAATGGTGATCTAGACATATCCATGTCGCAAACCACGAAGGAGGGTTTTTGGTGTGAAAAAGTGCAATTATCATATTAACTCTTTCATTGCCTAATTTCCTCTTCCATTATCAAACTCGGGCGAGACCATTTATCTTTTGATAAGGGTTTTGGAATATTTTTATGAGTTAAAGGCCAAACATGCGTTAATTTTAAGTGAGACAGCTCGCTATTAGCTACAGCCTCACCCGAATCTCAATTGTTTGCAACAACATCAATACTGCCATTGGCGCTGAAAGAGTTAAAACGAAATGATAAAGTTGAACAAAATTGTGAATGATACAAAGTTGCATCTACATTTAGAGCGAGGACACACACGTTAGAAATGATACAAAAGAAAATGATGTGGAGTTGAATCACATATCATCCAGAGACCATACAACTGAAATTGCCACATTTACATCACACCTGTTGCCCCAACAGGAACGACTCATAGATAATACAGACATTCCTCCTACAGAACAGCGGTGTATGGATAACTTTGATGTAAGTTTTCATAGAAATGGTATTACGAGAGCAATAAAACTTGGACGTAGTCAAGCTATCGAAAAACATGACAAACCTATAAGTTATGATACAAGTTTCAAGTCTCAAAGTTTATTGTACAAAAGTATCCGGCCCATACACACACAAAAATACATACATATGGAACATGACAGAAGGTGACAGCGACATAGAGTTGAATTAACATTGTTTTCATGATACGGGATTTAAATCCCAAGTGGAAGAGATTCTTGCGATATAAAAACGAGTGCGCCATAGCGCACGAGTTTTTATATGCAAGAATCTCTTTCACAAGGGATTTAATTCCCAAATCATGAAAACAATGTTCATTAAACTATATATTATATACTCGTCGATAATTTTCGTTTTTAAACGACAATACCCCTGTGCAGCTCATTTATTTTTAGCTCAGAAGTTGAGAGATCTGAATGACGTAATCTGCCAGTTTTCAGTGACGTCACTATATATATATATATATATATACGTGACGTCACCGACAATGTGTACATTGATTGAAATAAACTTGTGTCATGTCGATTCAAGCTCTTATTTGCGGATTTAAAAGTGCAATTGTGGATTATTTAACGGTTCATCATGGAAATAAAGTGTTAAGTAGTGAAAACGGAGCTTAAAAGTGTTTAAAAGAGATTTAAAAAAAGTAGTTCCGAAAATCCGGCTAGTGAGCTATATCGCACACTAGGCGATATTGCTCAGTAGACACAAAGCATGTTATAGGTTTTCTCAAGTTGGGAAATCTCTATATTTTATCATTCAGTATATAATATATATGTATATGAATCAATAATTTCAGTTTAAGCCTTCTATAAGGCATTTTCTTTCTTCGAATGCATAATATAAATACATTACTAAATTTCGTATAACAGTAGTATTTGGACTGGACATTAAACACCTTTTTGTTTTTGTTTTTGATCAGACTGTGTGGAGGCGCACGCTGATCTGGACATATCCATGTCGTAAACCACGAAGGAGGGTTTTTGGTGTGAAAAAGTGCAATTATCATATTAACTCTTTCAGTGCCTATATATATAATTTCCTCTTCCATTATCAAAATCGGGCTAGACCATATTTCATTGGATAAGAGTTCTGGACTATTTTGATAAATTAAAGGCCAAACATGCGTTAATTTCAAGTGAGACAGCTCGCTATGAGCTACAGCCTCACCCGAATCTCAATTGTTTGCAAAAACATCAATACTGCCATTGGCGCTGAAAGAGTTAAAACGAAATGATAAAGTTGACCAAAATTGTGAATGATACATAATTGCATCTCCATTTAGAGCGAGGACACATCCGTTGGAAATAATACAAATGAGAATGATGTTGTGTTGAATCACAGATCATCCAGAGACCATGACCCAATACCTGGCACTTCCGAGACTACTGAAGTGGCTACAGTTGAACCATACCTGTCGCCCAAACAGGAACTAATCAATTATAGTGACAACAGAGAGGAATGTCCGGATGAACCAGAGATTGACTACCAAATGCAGTCGGTAAGATTTTCAAACCAAGTGTTGGATTTGGAAAGGAATGAGATTCTAAAACTTAGCCCAATAAAAGACGAATCAAGCTTTGAAGCGAATTCTAAAAAGTCGGGTCCTGGGATACAATCTAGACAAACAAAGGCCGAGTCAGTGTTGCATGATGAAGACATGGACAATGACAGGGATATACCCAACACGGATACAGAAAGCGACCTTCAACTAGAGAACTCGGAAAGTGATAAACATGACGAATTTATACAATACCTTCCCTGTGAAGAAGAGATCTTTATACCAAATGATTACATTGAGAATGCGAGTATCAAAAGAGATGAAGAAGATCTGCTTGCTGAAGACCGCGTGTATCATGATTCCAGAATTAGTGACGTGTAGACTGCTTATTGCAAATGTGATTATAAACATAACGAACGCCAGGGATGTAATCAGAGTCAACCCTTTCCCCCAGGCAGACACATTTTAACGTAACTTCAATGAAAGACGTTTGAAACATTTTCGGCATAACGGAAATTTAGTTAAAAGGATAAATTATTTTCTAAGGAATTAAAAAAAATCTTTAAATTTACAAGCTACCTTCATGCACACTGAGACTATCTGCACTTGGTTAAGATACCTTGAAATCAGATCATGGTGAAAGTCGATTGATTCATTAATTTTCATACCCGTCTTGTCAGTCAGTAACTAGTTATACTAAATCCCAAGACTGCACTTAACAATACAATATTGTAATAGCCTGCACAGGCATATCTGAATACAAGTGTATCCGGGTATATGTACATTTTATTTTGACACTTACTTGATTTTTTTCTCTCGAAACAGCCCGATTTTCCATATTCGCTGGCATAGTTACATGGACGACTAATCTAGTATCGATGTTACGATTCTCATTAACTCATTACCCCAGAATTTGAATTGCCAGCATTGCTGTTATCTATTTACAATTTAGACTGGTGGCGCCATGTGTATTTTACGGTTACGGCGTATGAATTTGCTTTTCAGCCATATTTAGGATATGCACCTAATTATGCATTGTATTAAGAGTTTTACATTATTACTTATATTGAAAGTATTTAAGAAATGTGTTTTTTTAGCTGTTAATAATAGTTTATTCCCAGCTATTTATCGATCCTGGCGAAGAACTATGTGTTCGTTTATTTTGCGGAATGCTGGGCCGATGCTGGCGCACTCGATTCGTCATTTAAGATGTTTTCTAAGTATGTTGAAATTAATGAATATTTAATAGGATTATTTATAATCTACCGTGGTTTCGGATTCTGCCCTTATGGCATACTGATTTAATATTCTCGAAGTAATATTGTTGTTTTCTTCGGCCTCCAAATCCGACCGAAGCACTCATTCAGAGTTGCCAGTATGTTGGCATCTGAAAGAGCGCCTCTGATTGGATTGCAGCTTGCCAGCATACTATGGCTATAAAAGGCGCAACGCACCAGCCTCTTCACCAGTCGTCAAGTTTAAAACCGCCATATGAATTTAAGACATCAACAAGACGAATTTTGATGCTAAGTATCAAATACGCTGCGCATGATTTTAAAGCATGACTTAAAGGGAAGCAGATGCAGTTCAATACATTTAAATAACCTTTGCAAACGGAGAGGATGTAAATATTTTGAACAAGAAGGCCAAATGTACCTTTATCTTAAACAAGAAGTCCAATAGGTTCCTTATTGCTCACCTGGATACCATAGTCTATAGTAAAACGTTATCAAGAGCAAAAAGAGTCCATTTTGACGTAAGGATTATACACTTTATATGCTACGATCTATGTGATATTCAGCATGTAAAGTTTAGTCGTGAAATGACAAGTTAAGTCTTCAAACCATTTGGTTTACCGTTTGGAAGGAGAGAGGGAAGTCTATTCTCCTTTAAGTTGAGCAGAAGTATGATAACAAAAAACGAGATTATATAAACAAAAAATACAAATAATTCTAACAAGTATATCAAATTAAGCATTTATGAAATTAAAAGAAAAACTTCTCATGTATAGTCAACATATAGCAAGAATACATTGGTCTGAATGAACAACTGTATGGGGAGGAACGTTTTAAGAGTTTAGTAATACAACAGAAATAAATAGGAAAAAACATCACCCGAATCTTTTTTCTGAGCTCTTCAGAGCAGTAAACCAAACAATTAAAATAGCGTAGCCTAATGAACTCCGTAAATCACCTCATAAAAATAGCTTAGCCTAGTTAGTTGGGGAACAGTTATTAAAAACAATTTAAATGTGTCTAAAGTTTTGTAACAACGGTAAAAGATGTACATATGTTGTATCTTGTTGTTTCTTAAATCAGTTAATACAATTTATTCAATCATAAAGACTGTTTTTTCAAACGTATTACAGAGTTTTTCTATACAATAATATTTGTTGATTGCTCCCTTTTCGATTACGTCATCCCATGGTACAAAATTAAAACCTATCCCATACTGACGCGGCGTCAATGAATCACCAAATAGAAACATCGAGCTTCGTCGTTCCAATAGGTTATTAACATAAGTATTTATAGAAACAACTACATGGGGGAAATTAGCCATGCTTTTTATTATCTCCAACTTTATTATATTCGCTACAAATTAAAGCAACTGGTTATGCTTCTTGCGTTTCGGCGGCTGGTCACTTGTTAAACGTTATTCATAAATCATCATCATCATCATTTGGTTGCATTATTATTATTATTATTATTATTATTATTATTATTAAACATCATGTATTATTTAAACGTCGAATGACTTTTAATTCGTTATTTCTTTTTAAACGCTACGTTATTCCGAGGTCTATGCAATTCACTACGAATTATCGTACAGTATGAACGGTGCTCTTACTAGAACCTACACAACCCTCGCTCGAATCGAAGGCTAGGGTGCTTACAATATATAGCCTTTTTACTGCAGTGAACATGAGTCAGGATTTTGGGCCTGAATATGAATTGTTTTAAATGAAGCCAATTACGACTCTCTCTTGACAAATATTTACCTAACAACCACTGTGAGAAAAAGATATGAGCTGTTCCACGAGAAAACCAACATTGTCGACTCTTTCGTAAAGTATCGATCCGGATCAGCCTAAGCATGCCGCACAGGCTAACCCGGACAGACATATTTCGCCTCCTGTGGATTTTCTGTTTCAGGAATTATACTCTATACCTCTACTCCCTAAGATGGAATGTGTCGGCCTGGATCAGCCTGCGCGGACGGCGCAGGCTGGTCTGGTCGATACATTACGCAGAGTCCATATTTTTTTTTTTAGGGGGTCTAAGGCCCCAAGAAGCCAATTATAGTGTAAAGAATAAGGACGTTTCAAACTTATTTATTGCATTTACGAAACAAAATTTCACCATTTCCATTCTTATTACTGTATACATTTACACTTTAAATATTAAAGCCAAACGGCGCTCTTTTCGGCGTGCAAAAATATCAACAACTTGTTCCGCATTAATTGCACGTTCTTGGTAGATATTGAGTAGACCTAGTCCAGACAGCCTTTCGGTGGTCATAGTGCTGCGGAGGTAGGTCTTAACCCTCCTCATCGTGGAGAAAGATCTCTCTGCCGTGGCTGTGGACACAGGCTTACATAGCAGGACCATCATACACAGTCTAATGTTTGGATAGGATGCCTCAGTTGCCACCGCAGTGCTGTTTCTAGGTCGGGATACTGGACCGGAGACGATTCATTCCATTTAGCCTTCCATCTTTGGCATTCACGAAGGAAAGTTTCTTGGTCACACTCCAAGTCTGGCCTGTACTCTGCAAATATCTCCGCCGCCCTGGCGCCTATAGTCGTTTGTCAGCTCGTCCAATGATGCCACAACAACTCTGTAAGAATTATGAAAACATTAAATGTTTAAGCAAACAACACATCACGAAATACATAATACGAAATACATACATAAATACGAAATACGGTATACATGTTATTGTAAATGACAGAATGAACCAGTGGACACGGGATCAATTCATTGCCGATGCAATATTTGGGTCATTCAAACTTTGAAAGGGTAACTCATTGCTAATAAGTAAGACATAGTCGACTTGGAATGACAGTCACACACTAGCTTAAAATATGTACTCACAATCTGTTAAGTAACTTGGTATTAGCTAAATGGTGCATTTGTTTTTATTTGAGAATTGTGTTACTATATAGATTGTTTTATACGCGTATTAAACTACTTCGGCTTTCATGATGCAAGTTCAACTTGCATATGTCGATTTATTATATAATAAATGAATAAAAAAAATGGTGAAAAAAAAAATGGTCACAGTCGGTCTCGAACCAACAATCGCCGAATTCTGAGTTGTCTACGCTAACCACTAAACCACGGCGGTCACACAAAATTATAGGATACTTAAGAATTTAAGCATTACGTCTTGATTTTACAAGCAGCTATCAAGCTTTAAACCACACAGTTTGAGTAGAATAATTTACTCTTAAATTCAAATAAATGTTCTAAAAACAGAATATTAGAAAAACAAAACAAAAAATAAAGAATCATCAAACTTCATTTTTCAATCGACAACTGCACTGTATCTTACCTTGCTGGGAACTTGAAAATGTGAACGTCATCCCAAGTTTTCGAAAGCAAATTGTACTTTAACTCTGTCTCATTGCCATTAAATTCCATCTTCCAAAAAAAGATCGGGATAAGGCGGCCCAGATGTTAAGAAGGAAGTCGCCATGTTTAGTTTTTTTAAATTCAAAACAAGTAGAATAAGAAAACTTTATATTTCGGGTTCATTCGGTTTACATGGACGTTGTGATTTTACACTCGCAACACTCGGCTATATTACTTTCAGAAATATACGAGCGCGTACGGAAAAGGCCGAGATGTTGAGAGTGTTGTGATAAAAAATACACCGATACTGTACACGACATGTACCCCCCTAAGGCTTCAAGTTTAACATCATTTTTAGGCAATTTAAATTTTTCATTTTTGGAATATCGAAGTACTCCCGTGAGTATGGGAGTATGCCTGGCTACGTTCCTGAAGGGGCGTAGCTTGGCAATAATCAATATGTAGGCCGTCTCGTGAGAAAATCAACAGTGTGGACTCTGCGTAAAGTATCGACCCGGATCAGCCTAAGCATGCCACACAGGCGTAGCCGGATATACACTTTTCGCCTCCTGTGGATTTTCTGGTTTAGGAATCACTACTCTATCTATCCTATCTTAGACGGAATGTGTCGGCCGGATCAGTCTGCGCGGACTGCGCAAGCTGATTTGGTCGATACATTACGCAAATGTGTATCGCCGCAGCTGCATTCAGGGGCATTTTTAGAAAAAATGTGTAGGCACGTGCCAACAGTGCCTAAAGGGAGTTACGCCCATGCAAACCCTATGATGTGGTTTCTCAGAATAATCGTCCCATTGAGATGATTCTTTGAATACCCCCATTATGGGTTAGAAGGATTAACTCCCCTTATCTAGAGCTCTGCATCATCATTGCACACGTTATCGGTCAGTGGTAAGCACTGTTACTCCAGATGCCTTAAGCCAAGCCCTGGTAGCTCAGGCGGTATCTACGCGGGCTGTCAATCCGGGGGTTTATGAGTTCGAATCCTAGTTCGTCAAACATTTTTTCCGACGTTTGACAAAAGTCACTGTGACATGCGTCATTCGTCTTTCACCAATGGGCTAACAGTCTATGTGGAAAAGCAGTCAGTTGCTTGGAAAGTATGTAGTGTTGGTATGAGAAAGTCAGGAAACGCATGAGCAGGTGAACTGGTCGCCGTGATATGACTGACAAATTGTTGAAAACGGCGTTAAACCCTAATCAATCAATCAACCAGATGCTTAAAAAAAACCACATTGAATCTGCACGGATGTGAACGCTGATAATGTTGTTCATTACTCTTCTTTTCTAATGTCCTTGATTAGAAAAAAACCTTATACAGTAGTGTTTCCTCTCTTTGAAACTGATGGGTGTTGGTACATCAGTTACGATCGAGGTCTCGGAGGCCCAACACGTGTGCTATTGATAATATAACCAGGAAACGGCATGTTACATATGGGTTGCCGTTGTAGGTGACGTTAACAAATATAATTCAAACACACCAAACATAGGAAGAAAACGTTTTATTGTGCCGTGGCTCACAAGTTCTCATATGATTAAAGAGAGATAACCAATATTTTCCCTGTTTTAAAATATTGGACGGAGTTATTTACCTTTAATATTGATGCATCGGTAAGTACAATAATACAAAGAGTTCTTTTTTTTCTCTCGAGTTATTTCGGTATTCCCGTAACATGAAACGAGAAACGTATAGAAAGTGCAGACCATTGTTATCTTACATGGTATATGAGCCGTTCCAGGAGAAAACCAACAGTATGAGTAATACTTCCTGAAACAGAAAATCGACAGGAGGCGAAAAGTGTCTGTCCGGGTTAGCCTGTGCGGCATGATTAGGCTGATCCGGGTCGATGCTTTACGCAGAGTCCACGCTGTTTGTTTAAAGTGTGGCTAAAGTGAAAAATTTAAAAATCTTCTCCTCCGAAAGTATCTGACCGATTTTCAAATAATTGTGTAGCAATGTCCCTTTGGTGACCCTTTATCCGATCTTTTCAAGCTTGATTGATTTGTCAAAAGACATGCCCATCATAGGCTGGGGCTGCTTAGTGCAAAGAGTGTAATATTTAGAAAACTATCTCCTACGAAAATAAATGTCTAGTTTTGAAATACTAACCGGTATATTAACATTTCTTTGGTGATCTTCTATCAGTTCCTCAATTGATATTGATTTGACAAAAGACAGACAGGATAGGGTCGGGTTATTTTGCCTTGTACCAGTATAGCTTTACTGGTCTAATTTGGCCTCTTATATTAGCTTACCTGACCTTACACTGAGTTACCGTGGTTCAATGTGTGGTCGGCATAACAAATCATATTGCATAACTCTGATGAGCGATCAAGGGCCATCATAGCACTCTTGTTTGCCATTTCATTTTGTTGAACATAATTCTATCTGCTGCGATAAGAGTGAGAGAGAAAATGCGACATTTTTTTTTTAAATTTCTACAAGACTATCATACATTTAAATAAACCGCGACCATGTTAGAGTCAAATCTTGAATTGTGAAGGGAAACTCTGTCGTTTAAACACAAGAACTAAGAGTACAGATTTGAAGAAACGAAATCATCAAATAATAAAACAAATCACCCGTTTGTTCTGACAGATCTTCTCAAAAAGATGGAACGGGAAATACGATGTCCAGAACAGGATTTCGTGATCAAAATCAATTTCGTGTAGAAATAACTTTGTTAATCCATTATCACAATCAATAATCAATAGACTTATTAGTTGATCAAATTTCTAGTCCTTCTTTGTGAACCATTGAACAGTGAAAGTTACCTATTAAGTTACAAAGGGTTTTTAAATGTTAGGTCTCGTCACACCAAAACTGACGTCGGGAAGAGTAGAAAACTAGAAATACATGTAAATGACATTTATTAACAATTTACAGTCTCGTTTAATCGACGTTTGGCCATAACTTCTCTCCTGAGGATCGGTCGGTCGTCTGATTAGAGTGTGAACAGGGAAGATCCTGATCATACTGTATGAAAGTGCACACTAATCTTGATCCGTGATAGCAAAGCTCTGAAGGTTCAATTATATGTGACATTACCTATGAATGGTCACATGTGAATGCTCAGTACATTTAATTAACGTTAATTGCCGTAACGTTTGAAATGCTGAACATTTCCAAAACAATAAAAAGTTACTGATTTCAAATAGTGTTTAATGATATCAAACTAGCTCATAAAATACCTGTAGACTTTGATTGATGAGAGTTATCTTCATTTCTTATGTTAAATTCGGTAATATGTTCAGTTTTCCTGTAGGAAGTTGATACCGAGAATGATTTTAATGCCTTAATGAATGAACATTAGATATAAAACATAAATAAAACCAATGCTAGCTTCGATTTAGGACATTTTAATCAGGGCTTTAATGAGGATAACAGTTTAGTGTATTCCAGTGTAAATTCACTGTAAAAATAAAGTTACAATGGAGTCTCAGATGGATTCAACATACGTAAGTAGACACAAACGTAATTATTACAACTCTCAGCTCAATTTTATTTCGCACGTCGGCGAATAAGTGCCATTTGCCATTTACAAGTATATACACGTCTTAAATGTAAATACAGATCTGCCTGCACTTACATGCTAAAGGATATACCCGGATTCAACATACGTAAGTAGATATAAGTGGTGCTCCAGGAATGCCAAATTAAGCGTTATTATAACAATGTAGATACAGATCTAACTGCACTTACAAGCTAAAGGATATACCCGGATTCAAAATACGTAAGTAGATACAAGTGGTGCTCCAGGAATGCCAAATTAAGCGTTATTATAACAATGTAGATAAAGATCTAACTGCACTTACAAGCTAAAGGATATACCCGGATTCAACATACGTAAGTAGACATAAGCGGTGCTCCAGGAATGCCAAATTAAGCGTTATTATAACAATGTATATAAAGATCTAACTGCACTCACATGCTAAAGGATATACACGGATTCAACATACGTAAGTAGAGATATAAGTGGTGCTCCAGGAATGCCAAATTAAGCGAGATTATAACAATGTAGATACAGATAGTTGCGCTTCCATTCTAAAGAATATACATGAAATTAATATACGAAAGTAGACAAAATTGGTGTTCCAGGACTGCTAAATTAAGCGTTATTATAACTATGTAGATAGAGATCTAACTGCACTTACATGCTAAAGGACCAAACTGGCTACTGTTCTAAAGAAATGTCTTTAATCGTTCCATCACTATTTGACTAACAGTGCGAATACTGCACTGCTCAACTGCACAGTATTGCAGATTGATCTGGTCTATACTGGTCGCAAATAACCTATGATTGGTTTTCAAAGATTGATTGCTTGTTTGGTATTTAACGCCGCTTTTACTACTTTTTAAATTATATCATGATAAGTTCCCAGTACTTCTAGTCAATTAATCCATGCACCAGTCAGTCAGTCGTAATGCTAACTCCGTAACCCTAAGCGCAAAGGAGGGGCAGCCATTACTACCATATTTAAAGTCTTTGGTATGCCTCGGCCGGTGATCGAACCCTCGACCTCCCGCACACAAGCGGATGCTCTACAATTACACCACCGAGGCGGTCTTCAAAGAGAGAAGGGATTATATTAATTTCTTTTCATATTAAGATATTTGATATGTACTGACTTGGAACGGTCTCACTTGTTCAACTCTGAAGGCAGATGATAACATTCTCATCGTAACACCACAGTTAGTATAAAACCGACCTTTCCGATCTTAGCGAATAGCAAAAGGTTGTACCAAGATTAGCCTACGTAGTCATTTAGTCAGTGGAAAATCGACATTCGAATCTTTGCGAATAGCAAAAGGTTGTACCAAGATTAGCCTACGTAGTTACTTAGTCAGTAGGAAATCGACATTCGAATCTTTGCGAATAGCAAACGGTTGTACCAAGATTAACCTACGTAGTCACTTAGTCAGTAGAAAATCGACATTCGAATATTTACGAATAGAAGGTTGTACCAAGATTAGCCTACGTAGTCACTTAGTCAGAAGAAAATCGACATTCGAATCTTTTCGAATAGCAAAAGGTTGTACCAAGATTAGCCTACGTAGTCACTTAGTCAGTAGAAAATCGACATTCGAATCTTTGCGAATAGCAAAAGGTTGTACCAAGATTAGCCTACGTAGTCACTTAGTCAGTAGAAAATCGACATTCGAATCTTTGCGAATAGCAAAAGGTTGTACCAAGATTAGCCTACGTAGTCACTTAGTCAGTAGAAAATCGACATTCGAATATTTGCGAATAGCAAACGGTTGTACCAAGATTAGCCTACGTAGTCACTTAGTCAGTAGAAAATCGACATTCGAATCTTTGCGAATAGCAAAAGGTTGTACCAAGATTAGCCTACGTAGTCACTTAGTCAGTAGAAAATCGACATTCGAATCTTTGCGAATAGCAAAAGGTTGTACCAAGATAAGCCTACGTAGTTACTTAGTCAGTAGGAAATCGACATTCGAATCTTTGCGAATAGCAAACGGTTGTACCAAGATTAACCTACGTAGTCACTTAGTCAGTAGGAAATCGACATTCGAATCTTTGCGAATAGCAAACGGTTGTACCAAGATTAACCTACGTAGTCACTTAGTCAGTAGAAAATCGACATTCGAATCTTTGCGAATAGCAAACGGTTGTACCAAGATTAACCTACGTAGTCACTTAGTCAGTAGAAAATCGACATTCGAATATTTGCGAATAGAAGGTTGTTCCAAGATTAGCCTACGTAGTCACTTAGTCAGTAGAAAATCGACATTCGAATCTTTGCGAATAGCAAAAGGTTGTACCAAGATTAGCCTACGTAGTCACTTAGTCAGTAGAAAATCGACATTCGAATATTTGCGAATAGCAAAAGGTTGTACCAAGATTAGCCTACGTAGTCACTTAGTCAGTAGAAAATCGACATTCGAATCTTTGCGAATAGCAAAAGGTTGTACCAAGATTAGCCTACGTAGTCACTTAGTCAGTAGAAAATCGACATTCGAATATTTGCGAATAGCAAACGGTTGTACCAAGATTAGCCTACGTAGTCACTTAGTCAGTAGAAAATCGACATTCGAATATTTGCGAATAGCAAAAGGTTGTACCAAGATTAGCCTACGTAGTCACTTAGTCAGTAGAAAATCGACATTCGAATATTTGCGAATAGCAAAAGGTTGTACCAAGATTAGCCTACGTAGTCACTTAGTCAGTAGAAAATCGACATTCGAATATTTGCGAATAGCAAAAGGTTGTACCAAGATTAGCCTACATAGTCACTTAGTCAGTAGAAAATCGACATTCGAATATTTGCGAATAGCAAAAGGTTGTACCAAGATTAGCCTACGTAGTCACTTAGTCAGTAGAAAATCGACATTCGAATATTTGCGAATAGCAAAAGGTTGTACCAAGATTAGCCTACGTAGTCACTTAGTCAGTAGAAAATCGACATTCGAATATAGGTTGTACCAAGATTAGCCTACGTAGTCACTTAGTCAGTAGAATATCGACATTCGAATATTTGCGAATAGCAAACGGTTGTACCAAGATTAGCCTACGTAGTCACTTAGTCAGTAGAAAATCGACATTCGAATATTTGCGAATAGCAAACGGTTGTACCAAGATTAGCCTACGTAGTCACTTAGTCAGTAGAAAATCGACATTCGAATATTTGCGAATAGCAAAAGGTTGTACCAAGATTAGCCTACGTAGTCACTTAGTCAGTAGAAAATCGACATTCGAATATTTGCGCATAGCAAAAGGTTGTACCAAGATTAGCCTACGTAGTCACTTAGTCAGTAGAAAATCGACATTCGAATATTTGCGAATAGCAAAAGGTTGTACCAAGATTAGCCTACATAGTCACTTAGTCAGTAGAAAATCGACATTCGAATATTTGCGAATAGTAAAAGGTTGTACCAAGATTAGCCTACGTAGTCACTTAGTCAGTAGAAAATCGACATTCGAATATTTGCGAATAGCAAAAGGTTGTACCAAGATTAGCCTACGTAGTCACTTAGTCAGTAGAAAATCGACATTCGAATATAGGTTGTACCAAGATTAGCCTACGTAGTCACTTAGTCAGTAGAATATCGACATTCGAATATTTGCGAATAGCAAAAGGTTGTACCAAGATTAGCCTACGTAGTCACTTAGTCAGTAGAAAATCGACATTCGAATATTTGCGAATAGCAAAAGGTTGTACCAAGATTAGCCTACGTAGTCACTTAGTCAGTAGAAAATCGCCATTCGAATATTTGCGAATAGCAAAAGGTTGTACCAAGATTAGCCTACGTAGTCACTTAGTCAGTAGAAAATCGACATTCGAATCTTTGCGAGTCACTTAGTCTCATCATAACGTTCTCTGGTCGCATTCAGGCTGATCACAGAAGCATATAGAAAGACGTTTAGGCAACATAAGAGTGTAACATCTATAATTAATTCGTAATTAATTGATTAAATAACCTCCGGATTCTAAGGTCCGGTTTTATGCTGTTCTGTTCACTTAATACATACAGCTGATGATCCCTTTATTTATATTTATAGGACGACAGCGTATTCGAAGACAGTGCCGATTCACCTAATATAAACGAACAGAATTCTAGAGACAACATAAACGATATAAAAGACAAAAGATATGTCAATACTAGCAACGAAGACGATGGAAAATATGACGATAACAAATATAATTCAAAAGATTTTGAGGACGATGATGACACTACATCAGCTGTTATAGACACTACTTTGGATAGGTCAACCGCTTTACCAGACAACAATGACACCAAAGACAATAACAGTAAACCTGAACGTGATGGCAAAGTCATTGACAATAAACAAACACTCACACATAAGAGAGACGAGGACCAGCAATCGATTAAAAGCAATAAAGGGGCACAAAGGGCAATGGACGCATTTTTCATATTAGCTAAAGCTGCTGCCGCCAACGCATCTACCGGAAATGATACAAAGGCGCCATCTAAGAGAAAGGTATTTTACAGTCAAGATACTTATGACGGTCCACCGTCAAGGAACCTGCCCCAGAACACCGATCTTGACAGTCTTTGTTCGACAGAGTTCGAGATGATAAATGTTAACAATTCTGAACAAACCTATTTTTCTTCTGGATTCCCAAGCCTGCTCTCCTATCTCGGGCCAAATGCTACAAACAGAACCGCGAAACCGAAAAAGAAAAGACAAGTAAATCGATCTTTGGTTATAACACTTTCCATCATTCAGACGGCATTCCACGCCTCTGCAGCAGCAGAGGACGTTTGAAAACATTATGTTAAACATCCAATAAAAGGGCAGTAGCTTGAAAAGAACTGTATCATAACAATTTATTCCAATTTACTAGATGTAACATTTTCTTCCTCGCTCGTCTTCAAACTGGATGAATTTAAAAACTTCTCAGCAGAGAAGCCATTATATAAGGAACAAGAGAAAAAACATCGCGTGATTTTTTTTTATCTAATTAATGCATGTCTAAATAGTATACATGTAGTTTTAAGGATGGTGCGAGTTATTCCGTTCATCCCATATGTGTTAATTGTAATATTTTACAATGGACCATCATTTCATAATTTGGAGTCAATGTTTCCACTAACCTTGTAAACTTAATTCAGCCAACTTATGGCTACTAAATCGGTTAACCCTTTCCCTCATAAAGACACTTTCTGACGCCTATGCAGCAGACGGCTTTTTGAAAACATAGCGACAAAAGAAGAAATTGCACAAAACGTGCAATTTCTCCTTTTGCCACAATGTTTTCCAATTTTTGTCATAGGTTATCCATTCAATTATGGAGATTTTCTATTTTTTGACAAAATACGTTCAAAGTCGTCTGCTGCAGAATTGCCGTATGAGGGAAAGGGTTAAAAACCAAAAACAGCCCGTGTTAATTACATTATTTCGAGGTGGAATGAAGACGGAAACCGTAAGTGGTCGAATCGGGTCCGATAAATGAACAGATGCAGTTTTGGAAATGTAAATAACAATTCGTATCTGCACTGTTCGAATCGTACACAAAAATCAACTTGTGCCATATAGTGAACCTTTCTTTTGGAAACTTTATATCATTTATTCAATATTGTGTCTATTGCCTCTACATGCTGACACTAACGGATCCATCCCCGGTCGACTTTCCGTCTGTCTGTTTCTAAGTCAACATGTCCGTCATAGGTTGGTTTTGGTTATCAAAACTTATTAGTTCTTGGTAATCTGGAGCGAAATTGTTCCATGTGATGCGTAGTACATTTTTGTTGACTAACAGTTTCATATTCCTCTAATATTTACTTTCATGTATGTCAAGACGACAGATACAATAAAAGCTCCGCCAAAGACGCACGCCCAAAATGAACACATGTCATTTGCCCAGGAGATGAGGCGAAGAAACGAGGTAAGAACAATTGGGGATGCGAACAGTCGTGCTCATTTATCTGTATCTATATTGTTAATACGAATATGAACCAAGAATACCACAGCGCTCTGCGACAATGGGTCTTGATACGTGTCAAGTGTGCACAGTGATGTTTCGCCATGATATATCGAGGGCTTGGCGTGAAACAGTTGTAACTTTAAACCTATTTTGAAAACCCTAGTTTAGGGGCAATTTTGACCCTTTTGTAAACAATGCAAATTTAGGTGCCATTGCTCGTTCTGAGCAATGGTACCTAAATTTGCATTGTTTACAAAGAAAAATGATTTAACGCTTATAAAGACTTTATGGCGAGGTGATTAACCTTGGTAAAAAAATACCAATTTTAGTTACAACCGTTTCACGCCAAGCCCTCGATATGTAACGAACGTGGTTGGATGATAGACCATTATCTATGTAAAACTAATCTACCGCAGACGATATTGAAAACATCTGGTCAAAAGTAAAGAACATCTCTATAAATGGACGTATATAGTTAAAATCAGTTGTCAAACATTGCAACCAATGGAGAAATTGCTCATCCAGTGGTTTCCCCTTTTTTGCACAAAGGTTTCCAAAGTCACCCTGCTGCAGATGCGACTAATTGTATTTGAATCATGGGAAAATGTTAAGCATCCGTATTTGATGCAATACGGATACATAAGAGGACCAATTTGCTTTCACGCAGTTTCATCTAGTTTTACGCTGTTCGACAATTAGTCATAGGTGATTCCAAGAAACAGTCGACTAACATTTCTGATTAAGATCAAAGTGCATGATTTGAAGACAGATATTGATCTTCACTCAGCATAAACACGTTAAGCTGTGTTTACTCCTCGTTTCATAAACGATATAAAAGACAAAAGATATGTCAGCTACTGACTAAGACAGCGATTCAAAATCTTCAGGGTTCAAATCCCATGATGAGCGGCGTTCTGCCTTTATGTGTTTTTCCCACACCAAACGGTGCGAGTACTGGTTAAGTCTCCAGGAAGCAGACATAGAGCGTGATTAATATAAGCTTAAAGCTTGTTTCGCAATCGATGTAAAATAAATAAGTTTAAATTAAAGTATTCACAACTGAGCTTACACAAACACCAATTACGCGTTTTCGGCAGCACGTATGGCTGTTTCTGCAAACCGAATAACCACCAAAAATATAGTTCTATACTTTCTGCAGACAACGTAGTGTGCCCATTCCCGTAGAAATAGAAGAGATGTTTTGAAACTCGGACACATATAGAAGACCTGACATTAATAAGAGCAGAGTGTATGTACGTGCTTGCGAGCACGTTTTTTCTAAATAATATACATTATCTTATGTTACTTCGAACTAGATCCTTAATACAGGTACTCACATACACATCAGAGTTCTGGAATCTCTACACTCTTTATTTGACGCCCAATCTCTATGTTATAGGTACTCAAAAGACGAGTTTAGTTGAGTACCAACATGATAGGGTTTGACTGAGTAATACAAGAATACAAGAGATATTGTGAAGAAATCACTCTGTTAACTCTAACACACCCCCCCCCCCCCCCCCACCCCCCGTCATTTGCGTAAATTGTCTAGTTATTCTATTCTCCTTACACCAGTCCAGTGGTATGCGTATTGAGGCCGTGGCGAAAGAGAAGATGGATATGTACGAGCGGTATGCAGTAGGTATGACAATGAAAATAAAACGTCAGCGAGAGCAGATCAATCGGCGATCACAAGAACTCATGACTTCACTGGCTACAATGGAGGAAAGGGTGAGAATGTATCATTTATTTTTATTTGAGATCGGTTTGTAGAAAGAAATGTGTCAGCCAATTCGAATGGAAGTTATATTCGTACACACTTATTATCTGTGACCGATTCAATGCATTTATAAATGTTTAACTAAAACAAAACATATTAACATTTCCCTAGCTTAGACAATGGGGTATTTGTTTTATTCTGATATTGAATAAGTTTAACAGACCAGACCGTATTACATAACGCTTCGTCAATTGACCCTTTCCCACATACAGACGATTTCTGCGCCAAACAGCAGACAACGTTTAAAAACATTATGACAATAGTTGAAATTATTCATAATGAGAAATTTCCATTTTTGCCACAACGTTTTCAAATTCATTCAATAACTGTTCTTTCACGTATAGAGAGTTACTATATTTTTTACTAAATGTGTTAAAATTCGCCTGCTACATTTTTGTTGTATGTGGAAAATGGTTAACCTTATTCCGACAGTTGGACAAAGACGTACATTATTCAGAAGAATATGTACGATTATTGTTGATATTTTGGATAATGAACAATTATATATTACATTATTAAGTTTGAAGGATATACACGTCCAGTATATTGTAATAGTGACTTTGTAATGTTCATGTAATCAAAGAGACCAATTGCTCTGATCTATATCATGTACAGGCATCTGACAGATGCAGATTTGTTCAAGAGTTACATACAATAGTGGACGGCTGCGATACCCTAGCTCTTTCTGAAAAACCCTATTTGTTCTTTAACGTGCTCAGTGTATAGCACCGATACACGCGAGGATTATTTCATGGGAAGAACCAGAGAGTGGGAGTTGAGTGGGAGACGCTTAATAACACCTCGGAATAATCCAGAACCCGGACCAAGATTTGAACCCCGGACCTCTATATTGACAGTTAAGCGGGTTAACCACTAGACCACCGGGCCAGGTTATACATCCACACGGTTTCCGTACATGCAAATCAATCAAATACATGTACTTTTAACGACAATCTCATTAAAACCATACATAATTAGTTGGTTGATTGACTGCGTGCGGTTTACCGCCGTTTTCAATAACTTTTCAGTCACATCACGGCTACCAGCTCACATACTCTTGTTTTTCCTGGTTTTCTCACTTTCGAACTCTACTTTTAGCCCATTCGTGGAAGACGAATGACGCTTTTGTCAAACGTCGGAAAGTATGTTGGCCGAGCTGTGGTTTGAACTCACAACCTCTGGATTAACAGCCCACGTCGCTATCGACTTGGCAAAACCCGGTTGATATGTGTAAGCATATAATAAACATACACCAATGTATTCCGGCACCAATGTATTCCGGTTCAGACTTAAAGATATCTTCAAAAATTCTTATTCCTAGAAAAGGGAGGAGAAATTATACGACTCGACACATGGTCGGCAGTGGAGACACCATCGATCGATGCAGCGGCGAGTTTATAACCTGGAACCAGATGTCTTCGAGGGACAAAGGATTTATGTCGGTAAGTGTAAATGTTCCAGCAAAAACGTCTGTGTCGACGCGGATCAGCTTAAGCATGCCGCGCAGGCTAACGTATATATTGCAACATGCTACAAAGACAGTCACTGACGAAAAAGAGAGAGAGAGAGAGAGAGAGTGAGAGAGTGAGAGAGAGATGAGATGAGAGAGAGAGAGATGAGAGAGAGAGAGAGAGACTGAGAGAGAGAGAGAGAGAGAGAGAGAGAGAGAGAGAGATGAGAGAGAGAGAGAGAGAGAGAGAGAGAGAGAGGAGAGAGAGGGCGGGGGGGAAAACATTGGTGAAATAGCATACACTATATGTCACACGTGTAATTGGGCCGTCACTGATCGAGTTAACTATTTCACTGCCTAATTTCACAGAAGTCGACTCTTCCATGTTGAAATTGGACAACTCCATTTTTCGTCCAACAGGAAATTTGGTAAAAATTAATGTTTAAGTGGCAAACAATAAAGATTTTGCAAAAGCCCTTTAATTTCCTTTGGCAGCGAAAGTGAAACCCATCGACGAAGAACATCACTACTTCTACCCTAACCATGATCTAATTTCTTATTTCTTTATTTTTTTCAGCGTTCAGTCAAATCTAACGTACATGACGACGAGTAGAACGAGTAGAGCATCCTGGTGATATTACAACTAGTATAACCCTTTGTCATCATGTAGACGTCTTCTAACACATCTGTAGCAGACGACTTTTTAAATCATAAGTGGCAAATGGAGAAATTACTTATAATGAGCAATTTTTCTATTTGTCACAATGATTTCAACTCTATTCAATAATCATTCTATCATATATAGAGATTTTCTCTATGTTGGACTTGATCATTTTCAAAGTCGTCTGCTGCAGATTTATTGTTTTGTGAGAAATGGTTGACTTGGTTTTATATATTCTACAAAACCGATTGTTCATTTTCCCATTGTTCGGGGTTAAAATTAAAATCTTCGATACATTATTGTCCTAATTACCAGTTTAAACTTAGCACGTTTTTTTTATGCAGAATAGGTCATATTGACAACCATGTTCTCTGTAACCACTTCATTTTAGACGCGGTGAGTTGAAACCCCGTCCATGTTCGATTTTGTTTTAAAATGTTAAGTGCAAACTTATCTAGAAGTTTACGTGGCATTTGCTCTGATTGAAGACCTACTACTTCGCTTATTGTATTCGGATATACGAGCAACTGATTCGAAGTTTTAGGTCTGATTAATAATCCTGTTTTATGGAAATACGTTTCCAACGCATCTCCATATATATATATAGTATATATATATACACACACAATAAGTGAATATGACGTACTTGGCTTAATTTTTTCTCTGCTACAGAACCCGTATTCACCAAACTTTCAAATTATGATTGAGTCGGCAAATCGAATTCAGATGTGTTGGTAGATACGGACCCTGGTCAAAACAGTATTTAATAAGTTGAACCCTTTCGCTGCCAAAGGCAATTAAAGGCTTTTGAATACTATGCAGATTCAGGGGAGACGGCTAATAACGAGCAGTCTCTCCTGAAATCTGCATTGTTTGAGACTTAGACATTACATGTTGGTCGAAAAATGGAGTGGTCCAATTTTAAACATTGAGTAGTCGACTTTGTGAAATTCGGAAGTGAAAGAGTTAATGGGTTTGGGGAAAAGGGACATAACCTAGATAGAACTTCTCGTGTTTCTACATGGGTTGTCTCCATTTCCATGTACAACCTGTAACACTACTGTCTGTAAGCTTATCCTGACATCAGCGCATCCGTCGTAATGTTTACCCCGCAACCCTGGTCGCCATGGAGGGAAGCCACCATATACTACCATGCCATGGAGGGAAGCCACCATATAACTACCATGTCATGGAGGGAAGCCACCATATACTACCATGCCATGGAGGGAAGCCACCATATGCTACCATTATAGTATTTAGAATGACCCGACCCAGGGATCTAACCCTCGTCTCAAACTCTCAACACTTGGAAGTCGGTTGACATGATTTTTTAAAATTTAATTCTTATTTTGGTTTCACGCCACTTTCAACATTATTTCAGACATACCACGGTGACAGTTCACTTATTTATGATCCCTTGGTAAACAAATAAGTACTAGGCTAGGGAGGGCACTCAACCATGACCGTCCTGCCGCGACTGGAAATAGAACCACTCGGTCAGGTGGTTGACATGCAATTTATGATTCAGATTCAAATTCCGCCGTTTTCCTTATATGCAAGTACTAGAGTTGTCTGCTTTGAAACTTTTCGAAGAAACAATGTAATATGTGGAGATATATGTTTGACACTGGGACGAAAACATACTGGTCCCCTGTACCAGGAAGAGGATTAGGTTACAATACACCCCAAACAAATCCTTCTTTGTTTCCATGTAAATCGACCAGTTTCAGTCCTCAATTGTCACACTTTCTAAGCGTTTCTCATGTAGAATACCATATATCATTGAAAAGAGTTACCTCCCAGCTTTAAAACAATCCAAAGAAAACTCGGGGTCATGCATTATGCAAGAAAGAACTCACCAGGCGAAAATGGTAACCGTCATTTTGGGCCAAATCGGGCCCGGACAAAAACGGTGTTTAGCATTCTCTACTTTCACTTTCAAACAAGGTCAAAATACTAAAAGTGATCAAATCTATCATTTCAGTGCATCCGATACACATTCACAATGCATTTAAACTCAATGTCATATATTCAATACATTCTGGTGATGGTATACACTCATTTCTACGCAAACAAAGGTTTTTTTTAGGGACTACAGTACTACATCAAGTCAGCGGATGTATTTAGCGTAATTTGACCATTAAGCGCACTGACAATATAGTGTATTAATTATTCAATGAATGAAAACGATAAATACTGTTTTAACCCTTTTCCACTTACAACAAATCTGCAGCAGGCGATTGTGAAAATATGGAAATCTATAAATGATAATATGATTATTGTATAGTTTTTGAAACATTCTGTCAAAAATGGGAAATTTATCAATAGAAATATAGCTCATATTGAGCAATTTCTTCTTTTGCCACACTGTTTTCAAATGTTGTCTAATAAAACTGGTCAAAAATGCGCTTGCATGTGAAAAAGCGTTATATATGTACATGTATATAATGATTATAGTTGCTTTTTCTCTATATTTTCCTTAAAATATATTTTAATAACTGTTCTTACCTTTTTTCTTGTATATGCACGTCCAGCTTTTGTACAATACTAACATGGCAATTTCTCATAATGTTTTCAACGTTATTCAAGGAGTATACTAAGAAATTTTCACATGACATATCATTTCTCAGATTTATTTTCTAATCGTGCGGCTCGGCTCGAATACCATATTCAACGCAGGATTAAATCCGCGTATTACCGGTAAAGTGTAACTACTGAATGTGGATTTAGGTTCGTGTTCAACTCTAGATTCCATCTTGTGCGAAGTTCGATCAATTGAAGTTTAACTCCGTTTTAACAAGTTTACTGTTATAGCAGGGCTAACAGTTCACATTTTACTGTTTAACCAAATGAATATTTTTCAATATGAAGATACCTTCTGATGAAACACACACATACGACCTGTGAAAGCTTTGTGGGGAACGGAGGTGTTGAAACAACCAATAGCCACTTTTCTCACAATGATTTATACTATGTTCTTACTTCATCAATATGATGTTTTCATAAGTGTTATCTAAACATTTATTTACGAGGGAAATGTTACACATACTGCAGTTAATTAATTTTGAAAACATTTTTCAGATAATTGAACGTCCGATAACGATATTTTGTATATAATTCATGTATATTTGTATGATACATATACTGTAACGTATATTCTTTGGTGACTTATAGGCCCATAGGGCCGGGTGTACTATAACAACTAATTATTGTTAAATCATGAATGTATATGATAAATTGTTAACACATGTCACAATAATAAACAATGAACTTACTTACTTACTTACCTACTTACTTACTTACTTACTTACTTACTTAATTACTTACCTACTTACTTACGTACTTACTTACTTACTTACTTACTTACTTACTTACTTACTTACTTACTTATTTACTTATATGATCCTGTATTTCTTTACATTACTTATCCGTACTCCGTCATAACACTCTTCCAAGGAAACGGGCTATCTTCCAACTTTGATTGTCAGTCGAACCGTTGGTTGAAGGCAAATGAGCCGTCCCACGAGATAACCAACATTATGGTATCTGCGTAATGTATCTACCCAGATCAGCCTGCGCAGTCTGCGCAGGCTAATCCAGGCCGACACATTCCGTATCAGGGGGATAGAGGTATAGAGTAATTATTCCTGAAACAGAAAACCCACAGGCGAACAGTATCAGTCCGGGTAAGCCTGCGCGCGTGCTTATGTTGAACCGGATCGATACTTTACGCAGAGTCCGCAATGTTGGTTTTCACGTTGTTTGTCACAATAGCCTTTGTCTCTCTTCGGAATGAATGTTGGTCTAGTCGGGAATCGAATTTACAACCCCCTGTATCGACACTCCCCGTCATTACCGATTGATTATATATCATTTGGGGGTGAGGACATATGGAGTACTGGCTTAGAAAGCCAAGACAACCATGAGTACATGAACTGGCCGCCGTGATATGACTGAACATTGTTGAAAACGGTGTTAAACCCCACATCGAAGTGCTAGCCTTCTGTCAGAGCAGAACTTCGCTGATGGTCCGGGAACGGTCAGGGTTAGGGTTAGGGTTAGGGCGATGAAGTATTTCGTAGAAAGCCAAGGAAAGCCAAGGAAAGCTATAATTCTGTTTTACAGTTTCCAGACAAGTAGTATTCATTACGAAAAGTGAAGTTTACCAAAACAGGTAAAAGAACAAAAAAACAACAACCCTATGATGCAGTCCGTAACGAGCGACATGCGTTTTTCCACCAACGGGCTTAATATGTTATCTTGGAAGGTAGCCAGTTGCCTGGGAACAACGATGTGTGGAACACTGCTGCGAGAAACTAGGAAACACACGCTAGGTGAACTGACCGCCGTGTTATAACTGAAAATGGCGCTAAACATCAATCAATCAATCAATTTACATGAACACCACGTCAACGTTTTTTAACGGTAGAACACCCTTCACAATGCGGACTAAACGGATTAAAGGATTAGTTTATCAAAGGATTAGTTTAATCTATTTATTTTACATCGATTGTGAACTTACAGTTCATATATCATTCATTTGCTTTACTCGCGCTGAGGGTTTGAGAAGACCCCAAAGGAATTAACATGCACTCTCGAGACCACTGGAATGAGAAGCAGGCGCTCGCGCAAGACACGGGTTCTAAAACGTTTACCCTAGCAGGTCGTTCAGTCTTTTATTATTAGGTTTGATTAAAACAGAATTAAACTTATCAGTAACATATAGCACTGTTATAATAACATCTTACCAGTAAAACATAACACTGGTATATAACATCTTACCAATAAAACATAACACTGGTATATAACATCTTACCAGCAAAACATATCACTGATATATAACATCTTACTAGTAAAACATAACACTGGTATAATAACATATTATCATTAAAACACATCACTGGTATATAACATCTTACCAGTAAAACATAACACTGGTATATAACATCTTACCAGTAAAACATAACACTGATATATAACATCTTACCAGTAAAACATAACACTGGTGTATATAACATCTTACCAGCAAAACATATCACTGGTATATAACATCTTACCAGTAAAACATAACACTGGCATAATAACATCTTACCATTAACACACATCACTGGTATATAACATCTTACCAGTAAAACATAACACTGGTATAATATATTTTACCAGTAAAACATAACACTGTTATATAACATTTTACCAGTAAAACATAACACGGGTATATAACATCTTACCAGTAAACATAACACTGGTATAATACATCTTACCTGTAAAACATAATACTGTTATGTAATTTTTTACCAGTAAAACATAACAATTGTATATACCATCTTACCAATAAAACATAACACTGTTATATAACATCTTACCAGTAAAATATAACACTGGTATACTTCTTACCAGTAAAACATAACACTGGTATATAACATCTTACCAGTAAAACATAACACTGTTATATAACATCTTACCAGTAAAACATAAAACTGGTATATAACATCTTACCAGAAAAACACACCACTGGTATATAACATCTTACCAGTAAAACGTAACACTTGTATGTAACATTTTACCAGTAAAACATAACATTGGTATAATACATATTACCAGTAAAACATAACACTGTTATATAACATTGTACCAGTAAAAAATAACACTGGTATATAACATCTTACCAAACAACATAACACTGGTATATAACATCTTACCAGAAAAACATAACACCGGTATATAACATCTTATCATAAAAACATAACATTGGTATATAACATATGGTAAGTGTTAAAACGGGAAAAGAAAACCGCACAGAGAGTGTTCGGTCGCGCGGCCGAGCATTCTCTGGGTAGTTTTCTTTTCCCGTTTTAACACATAACACTGGTATGTAACATCTTACCAGTAAAACATAACACTGGTATATATCACATCTTACCAGTAAAACATAACACTGGTATGTAACATTTTACCAGTAAAACATAACACTGGTATATAACTTCTTACCAGTAAAACATAACGCTGGTATATAGCATCTTACCAATAAAACATATCACTGGTATAAAAACCTCTTGCCAAAAAACGCCGTTATTTGGCCAAAATACTGTTGAAAGTGACGTTAACACTTTTGAGCGAACGGAAAACCTGATGGCGAGTCGATTTATACAAAGGGAAACACGTTCGACAGCGACGGTAATTTATCGGATAAAATCTGATATAAACGAAATACCGTTGACAGTAAATTTAAATACCGTTCAAACAAACACATTGTTCTAGGACATCTGATTGGCAGGAGAAATTTACGGTTATTATTTAATATCTACCCAGGGAAACACATTTGAGCCGTTCCACGAGAAAACCAACATCATGGACTCTGCGTAATGTATCGACCTAGATCAGCATACGCAGTCCGCGCAGGCTAATCCGGGCCAACACATTCCGTCTCAAGGGGATAGGGGTATAGAATAATGATTCCTGAAACAGAAACTCCACAGGAGGCGAAAAGTGTATGTCCGGGTAAGCCTGCGCGGCATGCATAGGCTGATCCGGGTCGATATTTTACGCAGAGTCCACAATGTTGGTTTTCTCGTGGGACGACTCATTTGTTATAATTGAGCGATTGTTAATAGTGGCGTTTAAACCCTACTCAAACAAACTACCTCCCTTTATCGAGACAATATAACCGGGACGCCAATCCAAAATGGCTGACTCATGTCTAATTCTTTTTTTTGTATAGCCTCTGCATGAAAGGCTTTTATTATTTGTTTATCATAATCGCCAAGGAGGGGATTTCTAAAGAAACTAGCTGTAAAGTGTAAATCGATACATCGCATACAATCGATCTTACAGATTTACCTCATATATCTATATCCAACCCTTCCAAATTCAAAACATACGAAGAAAATAATTAGAATCCTGGACTAAGATGTGTATTCAGTGTATTTATAAAATAATAATTTTATGGTAAAATATGAAAGTACTTCAAAGGTCACTTTGCTCATTTTGTCGCAATGTTTTCAATAGGTCGCCGGTTTCAAACAAGCTGGAAATTGATTTTGTCAGAGAAAAGGGTTGAACTATATAGTATAATAGGAGATTTGATTATTAATAAACATGGCATGTGTACAGAATACCTGTAATAAATTAACGGGATGTGTTTTAATCGATTGATACACCAATCAAATTAGATTACTAATCGATACTAATTAGTGTATAACGTTATACAATCGATCAAGGATGGACACAGACCGTAGTACCAAGGATACCGCCAGGTATGTGTCTTATTATTTGTATTTCAAAACACTAACCAAACAATTCCGGGTCATGATCAATATAACGATAACGTTCGAATACCCCACCCACACGAATTCAAGTGGGTTATTTTCTTTATGGGAAGGATACTGTCGTTGGATTGCAAATTCAGTAGAATATATTTCATTGCATAAGAACTACACGTTTAATAACTAGTTTAAAACAAACAAATATCATTACAAAGACAAGGGATTTTCTGAAGAGCCCCACGTATAACCGTACATATTAATTGATATGACCCAAAATTATTCTCATATTTATATCTATACACACAATGAAGACACATTTGTAATACTTGATGAGCTGATTTAGTATTGTTAGTGTATAACTTTGTGAATGAGCGGGTTTAGCGTTAGGAGAATACTATGATTGCTTGTCGTTGAGATTGGTATATATGTGATTGAGTGGTCGAGTGGTGTCATAGCGAGTGATTGAGAGTGAGGTATGGTATGGTAAGCTATATACATGTATAATACAATCGTCTTTAGAATCGTTGCTGTGATCAGAGCGTCCGCCTCTAGATCGACCGACACTGATTCGATCCCCGGTCAATAAAGAGTTATAATTCCGAATATCCCACCAACAATAGATTAACCCTTTCCCACAAACAGACGCTTCCTGAAGCCTCTGCCCGTAATGAACACTTTCTCCCTTTACCACGCTGTTTTAAGCACTATTCGGAGATAACACTTTTATTCAAAGCGGCTCACCATGTTTTAACCAGATGATTTTGAAGTCGTCTGTTATCGTTTTGTCATAAGTGTGAAAGGTTTAAACATTTTAAATTGTTGCGGGAAAACTTGTGTCTTAAACGCTTGTCAAGTCGCGATAGCACAGTCGGTCACGACGAGTGCAATCCATCCACTGGTCGTGGGTTCGAACCCAGCTCGGTCATTCATTCGATTCGATGTTTGATAACATTCATTGTGACGAGCGTCATTCGTCTTTCACCAATAGTCTACGTAGGTTTGTTGTCAGTTACCCGCGAATACTGTTGTGTGGATAACTGGTGCGGGAAAGCCAGGAAAAATACGGTAGGGAAACAGACCACCTTGTTATGACTGAAATACTGATTAATGAATGATATACACACGACAACAACATCTACCTAGAACGGTTGAAGGGAGACTACCGTTCATTTCCAAGTATAATATAAATTTAACGTAGTTCTCTCCCTTTACAAATGTTCCCTATCGAATATTCAACCAACGATATAGGTCTCTCGCTGACCGAATGCTTATTTATGAGTATTTATTATCATTGACCAATGAGTCGAATGATTACCACAAAAATTAATTTCGATCCCTTGTGAGTAATAGCACATACTTGGCAAAAGTCAGATTTCACTTCCCTTATTTGAGCATCAAAGCTGCAGGAATAGTACAATAACACGACTGATTTACCGGTGTAAGAATAACTGATTTGCAGTAATAGCACTGTACCCGGGATACACCCGAAACACTGGTAAAAGCACCATTCAAACAAACAAATTAGATTTCGATTCCTGTAATCGATTGGGGTCAACCGATTGACATTTATTTAACCCTTTCAGCGCCGAATTGTTTAAAGTAGACTCTTCCATGTTCAAAATCGGGCGTCTCCATTTCTCATGTAATTAAAGTTTGGACTATTTTGATAACTAAAAGGCAAACAATGCTGATTTCAGGTGAGACAGCTCGTTACGAGCTGACTCACCTGAATCAGTATTGTTTGCAAAAAACCTTTGGCGCTGATCGAAAAGGAACTTTTTCCCACCGAAAATGAATACTCCCGTCACAGGTTTACACATAGGACAACGCCCTATAGTGTGTTATAATAATAGTTATCGATCACTAATATCCAAGTGGATAACCGATCAGCACGTTTACATCGTTCGGATAAAAGCCATGTATACTATGTACTTATACAATACAAAGTATGAGTCAAGCCCTTGGAAAAAGGGCCTTTTTGATATTGGAAACAGGGAGAATGCAGAACGACTTGCTATTTTGCACAGTATGTTCCTGATCTTCCCCCAAGGCTCCAGTTAATGGGGACATTTTTCATTTTATAAAATCCTTATTTGACCTCCTAACCTTATATTGTGGGTACTCAAAAGACTTGTTTCATTGATATTGGTTGGATGATAAGAGAGTTTTTTCGGGGACAATAGCTGTATACCATTCTTTATCTGGACACTTGTTTCCCGTTCGTCATTTGGTTGTGCCAGTATTCTGGAACGCAGAGAACCACATTGACCATAACCCCCTGTATAAAGTACATTCCGATAAGATAGATACCTGTATAGACTCTGTCTGGTCAGTGTTCGTACTGTCCGCAACTCACATATTGAACCATTTAACCCCTTTCCTATGAACACCACATCTACAGCAGACCACTTTGAAAACATCTAGTAAAGAGTACACTTTTTTTCTTTAAATGAAAGCTTAATTATTGAGTAGAGTTGAAAACATTGTTGCATATGGAGACATTGTAAATCATAATCAATTCATTATTTTGCCACAATGGTTTCAAATGTCGTCTGCTGCAGATGCGTCAAAAGGCGTCAACGATTGGGAAATGGTTAAAAACCTTCCAGAAGAGAGGCAGTTGTTTAGAGGTAGAGCCATTGCCAAATGATTCAAATTAACCAGGGTTATTCATGTTTCATTTGGTTTATGTTTGAGGCCCTCATGGAAGATTGACTTGCATACATGTACTGTGTGAAATTTGTGGCCTCTCTAAATAAAGCCTATATACTATTATTATAATTAATTAATATTATTATAATGTTATTATGAATTAGCATTATACATTATTATTATAAATTATTATTATTATAATTATAATTATTATAATAATAATAATTATTATAATTATAATAATAATAATAATTATTATTATTATTATTATAATTATAATTATAATTATAATTATTATTATAATAATAATTATTATTATTATTATTACATGTGTGTAGTATTATATCCAGTGGGAATGGGATTAAAGTAAAATATCTTGCCACACTCTCGGTCCGACCAGAAAGCAGGGGCGTATTGAGACAGCACATCGAGTGCTCGGGGAGTGTAAGCCAAATCAACCAATCAAGATACGGCATTAAACAAGCATTAAACAAGCACTCGCCTTATTGCTCGGGGACAGTCTGAATACACACCAGGCTTTGGGGGATATAGGTTGACTCTTACTCGATGTAGAGAATCGGCCCATCGACATTATACCTACCGAGTGTAGATTACGATCAGTTATTATTTACGTCATCCTGATCAAAAACTAATAATCCAACAGTGCAAATCTTGATCAGACCAGACCGTTCGCATACATATGCCGATTTATAATCTTCACTGTAAATTTGTGAAGACCTATTTTCCCGCGACGAGGCTCTTCTCGTGTAAAATCGATGTTCAGAAATGTTATCGATCTTTATAGGTATCCAAGCTGGATAATTTATTTACCCATCAGTAAACAAATCGGATTGGTTATTTACCCTTTCCATGTATTGTCACTGAATAGCAAGACAGAGTTTAAATTTCTTTCTAAACCCTTTTGAAAGAGTAGCCATTCGAGATAGAGACAAGCTTGATAACATGTTTTCTATATTTTATTGCTTTTGATATTTGTTCATTTACATGTATTGTGCTTCACTTGTTTAATAACGTTGGTTATCAAATATATCTTGAAAATCGTTCGAGATGTTTAAGTAGTTTATATATATGATATGTACACATGAAATTATGAGCATTTTATATTACAGTCAAGGAAATATTTAACATTACAAACATACCATACCACCTTTATACCGTTCGCATGATGCACATATTTTCGGCTTCGTCTACGTTTTCACCATTCGAACAAAAGCGTTGAAATTCTCGACACAGTTAAGTTTGATTTTAAAAATGAGAAACATTAATGAGAGAAAAGGAAAAACTTACCCATAATGAGCAATTTTCACCAGTTATCCCGCAGATTTCTGTTCTACGTTACCAGTGTATTTTGGTGTGTCTCACTTTAGTACATACCGGTTATAATGAGATTTTCTATTTGTCAGTTAATTGAGAGGTGTTGAGTAGAATACTGCTCGTAATATTAGTCAATAAAATAAATAAATAAATAAAAAAAAAAAAAAAAAAAAAAATAAATAAAATAAATAAATAAATAAATAAACTTCCACCTTATCAAGAGTCGAACTCACGTTTGCCTCACTTGCCGACTCATTCCGACTTGTGTAAACATTGTGGCAAAGAAGAAATTGTTCAACGTGAATGAGCGTT